>CM068316.1:38389070-38464070 GCA_034766995.1 Acanthacorydalis orientalis
TATCATACATAAATTTTAAATAGAGAATAAAAATTAATTTATATATATATATATATATAAACCCAGATACGTACATACGTATATATATATATATATATATATATATATATATAAATATAATTTTTTATAATTAATTAAAAAAATGATAACTGGTTTTAGTATAACAGAAAAACTGTAATATGAATAGATGAGAAAAACGTTTTATTTATTATGATATATAAAACAGTTAATAAAACATAATATTAAAAATAATAATATGTATTTCTTTCCAAAAAATATTTATTTCTGTGACGTTTTAATTTTGTTCACGATTGGAACTCATTAAATAATTAGGTAGTTATTATGTGATGGTCAGTTTTATAAATATTTTTCTGTAGTCTCTGATGTTCCTGCATTTACATATTATAGAAATTTGAAAAGTATGAAACAAGCAACATTCTCTGATTGAAAATTTCTTAAAGTATAATAGATAGCGAACTTGAATGAAATTTTCCAAACCTTTCCACAGTTCAAAAAATACAAAAACACAAATTTATAAAATAATTAATACTACTTCAATATTTTACAATTTAATTTCACAATATAATATCTTTCTATAAAAACAGGCATCAAAGTAATGATAATTCAAACTTTTATTTATCTTCAACGCTGTAGGTTTTTTTTTAGAATTTTATTGATAGATTTAGAATTGAAACAAAAATACTTATATATTGTTTATCAGTTTCGTGATGCTTTTACAAGCAGCACATACATAAACTTAGATGTCGATTTATCATTTTATATTATAAAAAATCTATCCGAAAGTTTATGAAAACATCAAAAAAAGTAAAAAATTTTTATAAATTTAGTGTAGACTTCTCATAATAAAAATTACTATCGAAATAAAAATAGATACATTTTAAATTTGAATAATTGTAACAAAGTGAACTTGATTTATTTATGTATATTTATACATATATATATATATATATATATATATATATATATATATATATATATATATATATGGGACGGCGTTAGGGGTGAGTTGACAGCTAATGTCATTATCGGGTGAATATATATATATATATATATATATACACGAACAAGATATTTACAATACTGTCATTGTTAATACTTATAAAGTTCTTTCTAAACACATAAGACAGTTACCTTTCTGATAAAAATTACATACAAGAAAACTGGATATGTACTCGATATGTAGGTTAGAAATCCGTGTTAGTTTGGTTAAGGTTGTTTCTTTATTTATATATATATATATATATATATATATATACATATGTATCAAATATGTCTAAACAGTGTTAAAAATATATACATGAGTACAAGTATATATTCGTCACATAGAAGTAAAATGATATATGACTTTAATAATTCATGATAACCGTCAATAAAACAACCAAGCTTTGAGGTTATATGGTGTCGTTATAACGTCTTATTCGTATATTCAAAAACAAACGAAATTCGAATCTCAGTTCAAAAGATAGTGTTCACATTCCTACCTCTTATTTTAGTATAGTTGATTTTCAATAAACGATAACGCTATATAACAACACATATATATTATCCATTATCGATAGAATACTGAAAAATGTTATATTTGTGTGAAGATTATAGAAAAGATAAATAAGTTTTTCTCAGAGACGACTCTTTCGATCAATATAATAAGTATATATTTGAAATTTTTTTTTTGTTTATGTTTTTAAATTTGTTACTCATTTTTATTTTCTAAATTTAATATGACAAATTCAAAATTGAAGTTACTATAACAATACCTAATTTTTAAACAAACTTTTAAACATATTCTTTAAAACTTCAGTACTTATTTGTGATATACGGCCAAGAATATATATTCATATTCTTTATATTTGCATTTTATTATTTTAGAAAAGATTTTTAATAATTTATCTGGAGTTTTTGTTCATAGTCTATAATATTAAGTTGTGTTTGATTTATTTTAATTACTTTTTTTGTATAATCATTTTATTTAATCGAAAATATTAAATAATACATTGTTTTTTTATTTTTTATTTTTAGATATTTTATTTAAAAAAAAAAACAATTAAGAACTTAAACATGAACTTCATTAATAGAAAATAAATAAAGTTGAAATAATTTGTAACGAGCAAGTGTATACGAGTTCAAGACTATAGTGAGCAAATGTTTATATGAATTTTGGTTTTCCCACATCTCCACAAAAACATTAACTTTTACGACCACTCGTGTTACGGATAGACCGAGTAAATTTGGTACTTAAAGGAATTTATTTTATTCATTCTTATTAAATTTCATTTTTTTTAAAAAGATAAAAGATAATTATTCTTCGCGTTCGAAAATACTAAATTGATCGAATATGAAATTAGTTTTTCCGCCTCCAAATGCAACTTAAATTTTATACTCAATAGATGTAAGGGTAATAAAATTTTTCAAGCACTTTACAAAATATTGTTATGCTCAGTCTAATTTATCAAGAGACAACAAATCAATGAAAAAGTATTTAAAGTTTGATGCTATAAATTTATATATATATATATACATAAATTTATATTTACAAATTTAAGTATGGAACTTTGCATTTGTCCTGTAATTATCTTTATTGCATTCATATAGAAAATTAAGAATTCATATTTTTTAGTTAATGTATATTTTACTTTCCAGTGTAACTTATAAATATGTTGTTAGTGATTATATAGTAAATGTTAATATATAAATGGAGTTTATCTATTAAACAAAGAACGACTAATCATTATACTAAAGAAATTTGGTTCGTCTGACAATGTTCGCTCTAACTCATTTCAAATGTACAATCTTTGTATAAAAATGATCTTATGTGATAAAATAGACAAAATATATTTTATATCTTATTAAATCCGTAACATTATTTCACTAATTTATATTCAAGTTCAATTGTATAATTTGAAAATGTGAAAGAGGTTATAGTGAGTACTCCGAGATCGCATATATATATATTATGATTTTTAATTATGTAAAAAAGTAATATATGTATTTGATAACAAATACATGTAAAAATTAAATAATATATATATATATATATATATATATATATATATACAATAAATATACTCATTATTTTAACAAATAAACACATTTTAGGTTTTAATTAACATTAGTATTTAATTAAAATAATTGTAATATAGACAAACATTTGGACATATTTGTTTGTATGCCTGTTTATGGATTCACAGAAGTGGAACATGGTCCAGTTTTCCTAAAAAAAATGTGTTTTACCGCCAGTTAGGCAAAGAATATGATTTCTAGAGAATACAAAACGAGCTCGTTTTATCGGTGAGATGAAATCGTTATAAAAGTTAATATTCTTATGGAAATATGCAAGAATCAAAATCCATTTGATCATTTTCTCTGTATCTTAAACTCGTTATAACCGTTTTTTATATAAACGACTTCGACTTTTATATGCATTTCAAATAATAAGGAAAAATTATTAATAATAAATATATCACATTGATATTTGAGTTATCGGAAAAAAAGTTATTGCTTTTATTAAAAACGAATATTAAAAAATTAATTTTAAATTTTTAATAAATTATTTTTATTCTTAATAAATTGCATAAAATCAATATATCCGTGTTTGTGGTATTGCAATATAAGTGTAGATGTAAAATAAAGCTTGTATGTGGGTATTCCTATGTCTTTCTCCCTCATTCTTATATATATATATATATATATATATATATATATATATATATATTATACATTTATGTATATTTATATATATATATATATATATATATATGTATGTATACATATATACGTATAATGTGTGTGTATATGTGTGTGTTTGTATTAATGTATAAATGGGTATCTGTAATGAGAAGAAAATCTGTAAAATAATTTCTAGTTAATTCATACCTTAGACTACGACTAACGATTTAGTAATTGGATTTTAGTCTTGCAGCATAATTTCTCGTGAACAGCATTTATAATATTCTATTAAAATAAGTGATGATATAAATAATAAAAATATAATTAATAAGATTACAGGCATAAATAACACACAGAACTATAAATCTATAAAAATAAATTAATTCAGAAACGTATGTAACATTATTTTTAGATTATTTAACTAGCATGATCAAATATTTAATAATGTTCAGAGTTCGATTTCAAGTGTTTGATATATGTATATATATATATATATATATATATATATATATATATATCCTCTTAAATTTAGGAAACGGAAATCATTAGTTCTTATTTAAGTTGAAAAACTATTTAAAATGAATATATTCAATTATATCAAATAATACAAAACAACAGTACTTGTGGATAAATATGTACTTAAAACTTTTTACTTACTTATTTTATATTTTTCACTTTTAATGAAAGATAAGAGAAGTTTATTAATTATTGATTTTTATTATGTATATATATATATTGATTTATCCCAATGTTGAAAGTAAATCTATCATACATTGTATAAAAGTATATTTCATGATGAATGTAGTATAACGGTATAAAAAAATATTAAAAAACTATTTTGCATATCATACCATCGATTAATAAACACAGAATGAAAGCCAATATTTGTTTTATGGTCAAAAAAGTTTTTTTATTAATATATTGTAGCTAGCTTATATTTGAGTTTGTTTGAAATTCATCTCTAATGAAGAGTAAACAACGACCGACAAATAATCGATATTCACTACAATACAGAAAAAAAAGTAACAAAAGAAACCCATACCTTGGTATTCTATCGTAACTATCCCAGCTTGTCAAACAATTATATGAACTATAACGGCTGGTCGATCCCATAATATCGATCACATACAGGACAATGTCAACGTTTGAGTCGTATAACACATTTTGGAATAGTAGAAGAGATGGTTGTATTGTTACTGGTTTACAGTTACATTTTTTTTATTATTTCTGAAGCACAAAACACAATTCAACAATCATGAATGACGTACACAACAACGCGATCCTCTTGAATTAACAAGGGGCAAAAATTCTCAGAGGACTGTAGACGTTGTTGAAAAGTAAGCATCGCCGTGTAGAAAGCAATAGTCCAATTAAAAACGAACTTCGAATTTTTATTTCTTTTGAAATGCTATAACAGTCAATGATCTCTTTTCGTACTCGTGTTTGACGGTCGCGAACAAATTGAAAGATTTTTTTATGTTAACGAGCGTAAGTGACTTCCTTGTATTACAGATCGTTGACGAAAATTAATGAAATATTAAATTTAAAAAAAAACTCGTAGGAAGAATGTATTTCTTCATTGTTTCTAGTTAAAAGTGCGAATATATTAGAATAATTCAAACGATTAAGTACGGGAGTTCAATTCAACAGGTTATGAAAACTTGTAAAATACGAACTATTTTATTTATTTACTATATCACTTCTTATTAAGAGCACAACTCACAGTAAATATATTGTTACTTTTCTTTAGAAAAAAAGAACAGCACCGTAACACTTGTCTACAATTAACATACACTACCCATTAAAACCAGCAATCGAACAGCAAACAATATCTATTACATAAAATAGTTATATAGGAATGTTGTAAACAAAACATGCGTGGTGTATATGTTGGATGCGTGTAATTTCAAGCGCGCTTGGACGGTGTCACAGTTGTGTCTGTTCGATTGGCGTGTGTTAACGTCTAGCCAACGACGGAACACCTGCCCGCCGACTCCGTACGCCACTGCACACGACGCACGACGTCGCGCGTTCGTATCCTGCCGCCGGCGAAGCGAACGCCGCGACGATACTTGCGCATGGCCGTAATGTTTTATTATTTATTATGAGGGGCGTTCACATATGAGAATTTAGTTATTACATTATTGTCGTTTTGTCATAATTGTACTGTTTTTGTTAATTTATTAATGAGATAGTAACTCAATTATTTAGATTGAAAAAAGAGACAGTCATACCAATTTGAATTTTTCATATTCACTTCAAACTGTTGAACTGATCGAGGTGGTAGTTACTGTAAGAATTTCATCAAGAATTTTATTTAGGTAATACCAATATTCCTTCAATTAAGGACTGTTTCAATTTTGTTCATGTTAACAGTATTAAAATATAAACCCTTTGCGGACGAGAACTTTTTTAATTGTTTTCTCGCTGGGTCGAATTTACTCTTTGTATAAAGTGAAATTATGTGCTGAAGAGTTAAATATAAAATGTTAAGTAAAAAATGTAATTTAATGAATTTTAGATTTAGAAAAAATAACAGTTTATAAAATTTATGATGTAATAACAAACTATTGACAAACAAGGAAATATACCCAATGATGGTACAGATAACGAAATTGTTTTTGGTACTTTAGCGACGACATTCGACCTAATAAGTAGAAGTGTAATGCTGCTTGTATGGCAATATTCGATGGAAAAGGGTTAAAATGCATAAAATTGTAAACTTACATTCATATAGTGCTATGAAAATATTATGTAACGATAATTAAAGAATGTAATTCTGTAAGCATAGCCTCGTTTATTTAAATAAAATACGTCTTGAATACATCAAATTTTTAGTAAAAATATTTATTTAAAATAAATTATGAAGACATAGATGTACTTTGTTAAATAGTATAAGATTGTCACTTAATTGAATTGACGATTATTGAAATAAAAACACAAAAAGTAACGTATTTATTAAATTTAACATTGATTATGGCATGTAAAAGTCAGAAATGTTTTAAGACAAAAATAATAAGGGTTGATTATCTTAAAACCAATGATTTATGTCGCTAGAAATAAAATGAAAATACTATTTCTATTTAAGAAAAAACGAAATGTTGCAATATAACGCAATATGTATAATAATAAAAAGAAGTATATTTTTTAATAAACACATTTTTTTCATGCTTTCTGTAAATTTTGATTTTGAAAGTGTAACGATTATAATTGTTAATTTTTTTTCGTTTCCTTTATCTCTCTCTCTCCATTTTCCCTGAACTAACTTCTCTCCCTTTTTGTATATATCTATATATCCATATATCTATCTATCTATATATATATATATATATGTAATAAAATCCAAAGAAGCATGGAAATATGTTTATTATAAATTGCAAGAAAAGATAAAAGATCAATAGAACATGTACGAAAATTAACTAATATACATCATGATAAAAGTAAACAATTTGGAATAGAAATAATAGGTAACGTTCTACAAGAAGTGAATAAATGGATAACAAAAATTGAATGTAACCCAAGAAATATAAAAAAGCTTACATAAGTTTAATTATAAAAGAGAATTTCAGGAAATGAATTGGAGATGTATATAAAAGAGAGATATTTATTTTTACATATTGAGAAAATTTAGAATTTTATTCAACTTTAGCTTACTAGACGTTGAAGACATTATATCTGAATGTACATTACTTATATAAATGAAATTATAATAAAAACATTTTTGATTAATATCTCCATGTTTGGATTCTAATTTCTGACATATAACATATTTTTTGAATAAAAAAATTCTAGAATATCTGTTATTTAAACTTGACAGGATATTAAGTGGATAAAAAAATATTGTATAAGAAAAGAATAAAAAATAAGTATGATTGTCGTATTTTTTAAAGTAATACTGAATTTAAATACTATTTAGTCTTGAATTTCTATTTTTGATCAAGTAGTCACAATATTCAATATAACCTAAATCGGTTTTTATAGATTTTTACAGAAAATATAATATTGTCAATAAAATAAAAAAGACAATTTTCTAAATAAAAATGATATCAATCATGAGACCTGGAATAGTATTTTAATAAATTAAATAATTTTATTTCAATAATATTTTAAATTTTGATGTAATTTAAATAGAATATATGTCATCAAAACAACGAAAAAAGAGTGAGGGTAGTTAGGGTGGGGAAGATCGAAATTTGGATAGAAGAAAAATGAGCCAATTAAGCGATAAAGAAGAATGGAAACTTGGTACCAAAACAAAAATCGAAAATTATTCTAGACCAACATGTAATATAAACATTTATAAATGTTATCAAAGCAATTTATTTTAAACAGAAAAACAGCAAATATCTAAAATGAATATATATATATATATATATATATATATATATATATCAGAAATATAAACTTGGTATCAAATATAGTTTTGTGTAGATATTTTTTTTAAATAACATTCTATTTTCTTCTGAACGATTAATTAAAATTCACCATGTCTTACACAGATCATTATTTTTAATTATGATTTATCTTTGTAATAAGTATATTAAAAAATACTTAAAATAATAAGAGAATGTCCATATATTATCAATAATATTTAAACTCGAAATGTATCATTTTAAATTTGACGAAAATTGTCTGAAATGTGATGTACAATTGTTGTTCAAGACATAAAGGAAAAATTATCATACACGACGTGTGATAAATACAAGTGAATTATTAAAAAAAACAACAATGTATGAAAAAATGTTGTTTCATTTTTATAGCATACAAAAATTGATGAATATTAAAAAAATTTTTTTATTATAAACGAAAAATAGGTATGCCTTATTTATACAACAAAGATATAATTGGTGCTAAAAAACTATATATTCATCTACGTTTAAAAATAACTTTGATGAAGGACTTAAAATATTTCTGAAATAGTCGAATTAAAAAATATACAAATTCATTTATTTTATTGTGTTACTTATAGAAACAGTCTTAGAGCACAAAGATCACACGAAATGTATTAATTATTCTTATAATACATGTTGATTCTTATGATTTTAAATATTTCAATATGATGTATTTTCAGCATTGTAAAATACTGATAGCTTAAAATTTGTAGACATTAGAATGTTTAAAAATAAAGTATTAACTAATGAAGCATAATACACTTTATAAAAGTAAAAATTGCATAGTTATAAATTAATAATATCAACGAACAACTAAAAAAAAATAATATTAACGAAAAAAACATATTTTTTCGTATTCTACATATAATTCTAGATGCTATTTATTATATATGTAGTCTCCGATTTCTACATGTAAATGGTGACTATGACATTTGATATAGTAATGAATTTGTTCATTACTACGTGGAAGAAGATTTAAAACGTAAATTTGTTGAAGTATGACAGTGTTTTCACGTTTAACAATAAAATTTTATAAATGAAAAATAGGAATAAAAAGTATTGTTTTTTTTTTGTAGAAAACCTATCTGAATTAATACAAATAAAATTAAAGACAACTTGTATAATATGATAACTTAAATTATTGATGACCATAATATTCTAAATATCAGTACAAAAATAAAATGCTATATTCATTTCAATTCTATGAACAATTTTAATATGTGACATTCAAAGAAAGTCAAACGTATTATAATTAAATAAAACATAAAAAAATAACTAAAATTAGTAGAAAGTAATTTACATCACAAATGAGTTACATGATATTTTTATTTAGTTACAATAAATATATACCCTCATTTCTCTCTCTACGTTCACATACAAACATACATATATATATATATATGTATATATATATATATATATATATATATATGTATATAATACTTGTATGTATGTACGAACGTGAATGTTTAACTGTAAAAAAACGTAAAAAGAGAAACAACATGCTATTCGATATCGAATTTGTATAAAATAACATTCTTTTTTATAGCTCAGTGTTCTACAACAAAGAAATTTTCTGATTTTATTTCCATATTGACTAGTTCATTTTTATTTGTATCGAAAAAGAGAACAATTTTTTCCTCTATAGTCAGTACATACATTTAAAAACATATATACACAATTATATACTCTTTCACATACATACAAACACACACATACACATATACAGACCCACATACACGCACACACGCGCACACATCATACATATATATATATATATATATATATATATATATATATACGAATGTTAAGTTATGATTACTTAATATCATAATGAGTAAATATAAACTATTATTAAATTTAAATTTGAATAGAAAAATAAAAGATGTACGTGTATGCTCTTTTACAGAATAAAATCAAAATGAAAAACATTAATGAGTTTTTTAAATAAGTTTATTGGAATTAGAAATACGGAAATAATAGTGAAAATCTATTGAAGTAAACTAGTTTTTTAGAAAATATGTGTTTAATTTCTTTGTAAATTTGAATTGAAGTTTTTAAATACTTTTCCTTTTTATTTTACCGAGTGATACTTTTCTAATAGTGTTTCAAATCGAAATTTATTGCTTCATAAACATTATCTAAACGACTCGAATAAATAGAACCAATAGAATGAAAAGTCAAAGCTGTAATAAAAGCAGAAAATAACATTCCATACTGTTCAGTCAATGCATTCATAATCACATTAGTTACATTTGAACAATCGCTGTGGTGTAGGAAACGTAGATTCGTTGGTAAAATACATGCCGCTACACTTATTCAGGACTGATTTGAGGAAAAAATAGAGAAATTGAATACATTATCATATTAATAAATAAAGCACTTAAATTATTTCAATAATTAATTTGTATCTTGCTGATATAGACTTGATTTTTTAGAAACTAATTTAAATCTCTTTAAAATTATAATCATAAACATTAAGTGCTAGATTTATATTTTGTTGATCGTTAAAACTTAATTTAAATTTTTATCTTCTCTTTTAAACTAGTAAAATACAAAATCTTTATAGTTTGCACTTAAATTGCTTTTATTCTAAGGACCACTACTTGGATAAACTTTGTGTGCAAAACTATTTAATCTCAGGTTGTTAAGTAGAATGAAATTAAACGTATTAATAACAATATTAAGTCTGGTAGCTAATTCAGGCATACTAATTTTTCTAAGCTTCTATATATGATATTCAGTTTGTAAAATTGTTATATGTTAAATTAAACTTTCTGCTTTGTATGACTTGGTTCTTTTTCACATATGAATTTTTTATGAATACATATTGATCATTGAAGAAGAGTTTATACCCAAATATTAAGGATTCTATACATATACATATACATATACATATATATATATATATATATATATATATATATATATATGTATATATATATATATATATATATATTTATAGTACTTAAAGTTTATTATTAATTTATACCGTTTTTAATATTATTTAATATAAAAATATTAGCAATATATTAATTTATATAAATGAATTGTATTTTTTTTATTAATAAATATCACTAGCATATAAAAACAATGTTTCGCAGTGTTTACATTATCTAAATCACATATATATTAAAGTATTATGCCAGTTATTTAATTTAAAAGAAATTATATTCAGTTTGGATTCAAGCATTCTTTATATTTTACAGATTTTTATATTGAAAATAAGTATGGTTGAAGAATGACTGAAAATTGCTACACATGAGCATATAAAACGATTTTTTTTATATTGGGATGACACGATGTAACACAAAAATCTATGAAAATATCATTTCATACAGTATTTTTATTATTTAATATAATCGCCACCATTATCAATACATTTTATCATTCCGAGCTTGAATGACAGTATTCAGTTAGTTGTCAAAGTGGAAATGTTCTATTTTGAGGTCATACTTTATGCCGAAAATAAGTATGTATTAGGTGGTGCCAAATATGAGCTGTAAAGGGACTTGAAGAATATCAAATTGGTTCAGTTTCGGGATTGTATGGTATTGGACATGTCATGATAAAGCACAATTTGGATCTCAAGTGAGATACATACACATTTTTAACGTCTTCAAGAGTTTAATATACTGTTGTGAGCTGAAATTTTATCTTTCTTTCAAGAAATAATCTAAAGGAACACATTGTCCATCTTAAGTGTTTTTCTTTGCAGCAGTAGATTTTAATTTTTATTCACAATTTACAGTAGATCTGTTTATATAATGATTACCATAAACATTTTAAGTCACTAAAGAATGTTTGCGAGTGACACGTTTGACACATTGACAGCTGTTAGAATCTCAATGACGGTACAGTTAATTTAAATGTAATGACATAATATTTGTACAGCTCCATATTTACATTGACTGCTCAGTGTTTAGTAGAGCTACACTGATTCAATTAAACAGAGTTATAAGAGATTACTTCTTTCTTTTTAGTTCAATCCAATATCTCAAACCATTCGAGAATAAATTTTCAGTTGGATTTCATACATTATTCTTATCTCGAATGGTAAGATAAAAAATATTAAATTTTAAACATAGATTTTATTTTATTAAGAAAACTAGTGAATAATTTGTTGTTTAAATATTAAATTGGTAGAAAAAGAATTGCGGTTTATGACTTTCAAATTCATATACATTTTTTAATTTAAGTAGTTTTGAGTGTTCCAGAACTGTTGGATGACTAACGCCTAACTTTTGTACAAGCTCTAGAATTGTCCTTCATCTTCAAGGCCTTCATCCCCAGTACGAAATTTTTGGAACTATCATTGCACCATACATTCCTTAATAGTACCCACACCAAAAGCAACGTTTAGTTTACGAGCAATTTTTGTTGCTTTACCACCCGTTTTCAACTCCAACAAAAAATTGCTCCTATTTACTTCTTTTCCATCTTTAATTCAATAGTCTAATTTAGAGCAAATTAATTATAAAATCAAAGTCGATGTTACCAAATAACCAGATCGAAAAATCCACTTCAAAATGATATTAACATAAATACGACGAAATGATACTTTCATTGAAAAAATAAAATTAGATTTCAGAAAATAAAAATCGTAATTATTTTCCTACCAACCTAATGAAAAATGCATTAAATATAATTATTGTGTGTTATATAATTGAGTTGAATACATTTTATTTTATAGACGTTGTAGTTTTATGTATATTTTATACAATTAAATTCAATTATAGAGTTACACTACAAGTTTGAATTATATTTCGATATAATATAAAATAACTATAGATAATACTATATAATATACAATAAGTATACTAGACTATCATTTTTAAATTATATTTTACACAGAAAGAAATTATCTGGACATTTTTTTATCGAAAGATTTTTAGAATAAACATTTGATTCGAAAAAAATAAATTTTGATACAAGTAAAAAAATCTAATTCTCATAAAGTAATTTCATGTATGGGAAATCATACATTTTGGTTGAGGATTATAATAAGTATTAACATACTAAACTTGTTTATATAATATGCTGACATATATTTGTTAATATGAATTGTATGGAACTAATGATTACAGCAATGAAACCATAAGATAATTAAATTAAATTAATGCAAGCTTTTACTGTTCCATAACATAAAATATAGGTCACGCATATTCTTTAACGCAAATAAAATTTTCTATACTGTTTTACCAGGAATAAATTGATAGTAATTACTGTAATCAATATTGTTATATAATAATTTCAGTCCATTTATTGTTGTTCTAATAAAATTGGCGTATTTTTTCTTATTTTATTATTCTTTTTTCAAAAAGAAACTGTTTAATATGTTGTCAATTTTTTTCCAGTGAAGTAAACGTAAGTCATTTGGATTGTATGAATGCTTACATATTAAAATAATTTTATTTTTATTATGGAAAATATTTATTGAAATTCGTAGTATAAGTTTATAAAAATGTTAATTTAGCGATGCTAATGATATAAGGTGTCAATTTTACAGAAAATGAAAGAGATTATTTATAATTAATGAGACCTTTATATGAGTGTTGTAGTACATTATACATAGATATCCTATAAATAAAAAACCTTACATGGAAAGTGTAAGATTACACGTTCGTATTAAACAGATATTTCAAGATTAATGATTCTAGAGGAATCCACAAAAAACTAAAATGGATTAGTTAAAATAACCTGAAAAAAGATGAATTTATTTTCTCTATATATTTTATTAAAGGGACTTTTTATTTGAAAAAAAAATCAATTAAAGGTTAGATGTTTTTTTATTTGCTGAATAAAGTGATATATTTAAAAATAGTGTTAAAACTAGTAAATGATAATCAATATTCAAAAAAGCAACAGAATTAGAAGTGCTTTAGAATAATTGACTTTAGTACAATTTCTTTATTCAAAACAAACTATTAGAACGAACTGATTGAAAAAGAAATTTGTTTATTAATACCAAAATTCTTACTCAATTAATCTTATTAAAATAATATTTTACAATGTAATTTTAATATTAATAATATTAAAGCAATGTATATATAAACAATACTATTTTATTTAAATAAAAACTTTTAATCAAGTGTAATATAAAATTTTTTACAAATTTATAAACTTGTACATAAAATAAATTGAAGTATGTTTTTTTTTTTATGTTTGTATAAGCTTTTATTCAGAATAATTAGTTACTAACAATTAAAATTTTTGCAAATATATATTTATTACTACTTTATTTTTGAACAATTAATCTGGAATTTACTCTAGATAAAAAATAACAAAGTGAATATATAGTCATATAATTAATTAGGAATACTTATATGAATGTAAAAATTATTTCTCTCATAGTTGTTATAGAAATATTGACGTAAATAAAAACGACTTTATATTTATTTATAATCTAGGTGTAATATAAAAATAAAAGAAGATTTACAATTTTAATACTATTATCAAATTATTAACATCACAATATAAATAAAAAAATATCCTCCATTTAAATAGATCATACAAACATTCTTTGTTATACTTCGCTCTTTTTTCTGCACAAGAATATTATAAAAATGTTATAATACTATGTATTGCAAAATGATGAAAATGTTGGCAAATTCATAAAGTGTTTTATACTGTTTGGTTGAAACAGTTATTGTAATAATACTTTTAAACTGAGAATTACTCTAGTGTTTTTAGTCTAATAGAAAAGTAGTAGGTTCAAGTTTAATGACCAAGTGAAAAAAAAGGTTTGTCTACTAGTTTATTTCAAATTATATACAGTATGAAGATATTATCTTTTTATTGTGACTGTTGACTTAAATAATACATTAGCTGCTCTATCTATTCAATTTTATCATTTATGTACATTTTATAATATACATATATATATATATATATATATATATATATATATATATATATATAAACTAATTTTTAGATGTTCCAAGTGGCATATTCTCTTTAATAATTAATGAATAAAAAAATTGTAATCATTTATAGATTATTGGTATGATATTTTACAATTTTTTATTTGGATTTAAACATTAAATTATACATTTTTGAATAATAAATAGGTACCTCAAAAAAAGGAACTAGACTACATTTGTGAGAGATATAATTACTTAAAATTTGAAATTAATTTTAAATACTATAAAAAGTACTTTTTCATGATAATAAACTATAATAAATTAGTTTTAAAAAATAATAAAAAATGTGTTATACTCGTACTTAATAAAATATACCTTTTTATAAATGCTTTAGGTTAAACAGGAACATAATTTGAGTGAATTATTTGCTCTTTGACCCTATATAGTTGATCACAAGAATATCTCAAATTATATTTTTGAGTAGCATAGCGACTCACAGAAAATCTATATTATTGATTATTTCCCATCTGGTGGAAAAACTACTAAACTGAGAATGACATTTGAAACTTTAAACTAAATTATGACATATCTATATCAATAACATTTCAAAAATTTGCTTGAATAGCATATGTAAGATAAAATCAATAAATTTATATATGCCCTAGTTTTTCTAGTCGATTTTAATAAATACTCTGTGTGACATAATTATCTATATATACTTTTCTCCTATTATTTTACAAAACTCGATACCAAATTAAAAATTTTTTCATACTTAGAATGATAAATCGTTTGATCTTTTTAAATTGAAAAAATTTTAATATTTATAGATCAAAAGTAATATATATATACATATATATATATATATATATATATATAATATATATATATATATATATATATATATATATATATATATATATATATATATATAATATAATATAATATTAAAGATCAATTAGATGATAGATAATTATTAGAATACAAAATATAAAATAATAAAAAAAATAATTCTAAGACAATGTGACATAATAATTTCATAATTTTTTGAGAACGTTTATTCAAATTGATTACTTTATATATACATTTTTTTCTTGCAATAAATGTATACTTGAAACAGAACAATAATTTATGAACAGAATGGAATAAAGTATCAAGAGTATAAAAACTATTAGAGAAATTGATTTTGTTAATGTATTTTCATTACTATAAATTTACATGACTACGATTTCCTTGATAACACTATTAATATATTACAATGATAATGGCCATGTCCACGACTATTTAATTGCTATTCTGTTACCGTAAAGTAATATCTATTTATTTTATGTTTTACATTGTTTATCAAACACAAACATACAAAATAAAATAAATATTTGTTATTAAATGTCTTTGAATAGATTTGAGAAAAAAAATGAAAATGTTTATACAAAAATGCTATTTGATGAATCTGTCTTTTTTCAATCTTTTCATTATAAAATATCAATCATTAAACGATTTCCTTCATGATTATTCAATTCAGAAATTTAAAGATAATAATAGAGCAAGTTAGACAAATGCATCGACGTTTTACTTGCGACAGAAGTGAATATTTAGCCATTGTTTCAACTGTGCTGAATAAATGTGGCGTTTTATATAAGTGTTCGTCTTGGTTTAACGGCGATGGAAACGTTTACAACTGAATAACACAAAAAGGATATTCGAGACAGATTGTTACGTTGTTATCTCAACGACAATGTGCATTGGCTTTTAAGCTTGATTTTTTTTATTTTGTTTTCCAATCTTTCTATTATTGACTGAACATGTCAGCTAACAGAGACGTATTTTATAGTAAATGAATACTCTTTTAAATAATTAAATGTTCTTCTAAACTTTCAAAATTAATTTTCATTTTTAAGTAAGTTATCTTTCAGCACTCAATAACGATAAGTCACTCATTTTTAAAACATGAATATCGTTAAACAAAAGTCATTATAATTAGAAAAAGTAACAAAATTTTCAAAATGTACACGTACTTTAAATAAATTTGTTAAAAAAAGTAATTTTTTGGTAAAAAATCACTCAATCTGTTTGAAAATTTATTAATTTATTATCTTATAGATTTTAATGTATTTTAATATTAATATAATTTATAAATACATACATACATATATATATATATATATATGCCATTATTTGCAATTTTATCATTTGTTCTTGAATGATGAGCACATTATATTTTGCCAACGAGATATATTAGCGTATATTTTTATTTTTATCCACTTGAAACATTGACAATAACTAAAGGTAAAATTAATCTACATAACAAGACATTAATGTACCGTTTACAAATTATATAACATGTAACTAGAGAACAGAATTTTTTCTAAGATCTGTTAATGAATAAATTATATTTTTGTATTAAAAGGGGTACTGAAAAAACTATTCGTTTTGTATGTACAGTAGTTACATTTCTTCTACATATATATATATATATATATATATATATATATATTTATATATATATATATATATATATATATATATATATCTATTTACTGTGAGGTTATGTACAAATATATATGTATATATGACTAGTTTATTATTATATCTATGCATTTAGTAACCAAAAATGAAGATTACAGTTTATTGTAAATCTTTTTAATAAAAAAGTAGATAAATCACTATTTTAGTATTAATATTATTCAAAATAATACTTGATACAATAAAAAATTATGCATAATAATAATATTTATCGTATACATCGTATAACATAATTTTAAAAAAATGTCGTTCATTTTACTTTGTAGAATTTGGAATTGAGGTTTAATTCACTTTTAGAAATGATTTTTCACTCGCGACAAACAAATCAGTTATTTAAAAAAAAATATTTTTTTTAGAAAAATTTGAAAGATCGTATAAAAAATATCTATAAAAATTGTTCCATTTGAAAATAACACACATAAGTGTACATTTATCATAAAGTTCTCATGGAAACTTTTTATTCCAAACCGTTTATCATGGATAAGAAAATGTAGTAAAAAAATAATGAATTTTTTTAAACAAAAATTCGGTATAAAATTTTTAATCCTATTTAAAAATATTATTTACAAATTTTTCGTTTCCTAATAAATCTAATGAATTGACTATTGAACATTTTTTTTTAAACTATTAACTACAAAAATATTTGTGTTAACACTTTTTAAAACATATACATATTAGATCTATTCATTATTTTATTTATAGAATATATAAAAAAAGAACCAATTTAAAAATAAAAAATAACATGTTTTGGTTGTATATGCATGAGGTTATATTATTTATATCTTTTATTTTATAAAGTAAATAATATAAGGTAGAAACTATATATATATATATATATATATATATATATATATATATATATATATATATATATATATATATATATATATATATCACTTCTATGAAAAATATTTTCAATTGTCTGTAAGACTTATAAGCTGGTATAATTTAATTATTATTAGATATTACATAAAATACTGACAAAAACTTTTTTCAGTCGTACCGGGCATAAGAAAGATATTCCTGATCAATATTTAAAATGTTTTCATATTTTTCTAACATTATTAAATTTGTTATATATATATATATATATATATATATATATATATATATATATATATATATGTGTGTGTGTGTGTGTGTGTGTGTGTGTGTGTATGTGTGTGTGCCTTTGTGTGTGTGTGCCTTTGTGTGTTCGTGCCTTTATATTTAGAATAGAATTAGAAGAAAACTCGTATAATACTGCAGTATAATTGTATATACAACGAATAGGAAAAATATTACACATATTGAAGGTAAAAAAGAGTATTTTGAAACTTATATAGTCTAATTATTTAATATTAATTCTCTTATATACATTGAGGCTATAAAAATTTCCGAGTTCCGACCAATCGATTTACTATGGAAAATTTGTGACGCATTCCCGTCAAAGCTTGGGGATTTCCTCAACATGTATTTCTCTTTCTATGTACATATATATATATATATATATATATATATATCTATATATATGTATATGTACATATATATATATAAATATATATATATATATATATATATAATTGAATGTATTTATATTAACCTTCATTACAGAGAACTCGGTTATAGCGATCTCGGTCATAACGATGTTTGATTATATCGACGTAATGTCGGATTTGGTTTTTCATTTGATTGAATTGAAAATCCTAAAATAAAGAAGAGTGCGGTTAAAATAACGTATTTTAATGCGTGAAAAATTCGGTTCTAATACACAAATTAAAAGATATTTCCATTTTTTAAAAAATGTAACAAATGGAATAAAAAAAATACATTTTTAAATCCAACCTATTGGACAAAATGTAGAAACTTCAGAATATTAATATTCTTTTCTATGGATATCGATAAATGGAAATAAAACATTAAGTAAGAAAACAAAATTAAGGCAAAAAATATTCAACTGCTTAAAAATAATATCCTATTACTATCTATGGTATTTGATTAAAGTACGAAAATCATAGATCGTACACTTATTTGTTAGCATCGTAAATAGTAAATGTTACAATAGTAGAGTGTTATGTACATTAAATAGAATGTAAAGAACACAAATACGTTTTAAAATGTTAAAGACATAATTGTATTAAAATAAGTTTTTTTTTTTATTTTGTATGAACTTATAGACCCAATTTATGACAATGTTAAGAATATATGTATATATATATATATATATAATATATATATATATATATATATATATATATATATATATATCTGGATTTAACTATATTCAGTTATAATCTCTTGTTCATCACGACTCCTTTAATAGCGCTATGGCCCAATTTAACTATATATATATATATATATATATATATATATATATATATATATATATATATATATGTATGCCTGCGTGTAGGTATGTCTATATATATATATATATATATATATATATATATATATATATATATGTGTGTGTGTGTGTAAGTGAGTATACCATATGGAGACTGAAGAAAAAACATCTCAAAATTTTATAAGTATTAATGAAATGAATTTTACTAATCATAATTGTTCATGTACTATAAATTCATTATTATTTTATTTCCTTCTGTATGTTTGATCTTTTATTTTCTATTAGAATCTTAACGAACATTTTTGATTTATTGTTTCCTATCACTAGTTTCGATTTACAACACTTTCAGGTAGGCGGTGTTAACTCCATACTAGGTCAAATCGTTTATATGAAGATGAGGTGGACAAAACCGTGGGAAACATGTAATTAAATCTCAAGATTCAGATGTAATTATTAAAAATTATACGTTAATAATTTTATAAGATGAAACGTTCGATGCCTGTTTTTGAGTAAAATGAACAATGAAGTGCAGCATAAAGGTCAATGGTAAATATTGTATTTCATTAGTTATTTACTCGAATATGATTATAAAATTTAATTTTATTGTTTGGTATAGTTATCGTATTAATTAATTTCAGAAAATAACGATTATCTCTGATTTAATGATTATTTTTTTCCAGCACAATTCGATTTAGAATACACTATTGTGTTTAATTACAATGTTTGACCTTTTTATTTTTAACTATTGCATGTTCACTTTACTAGTATATATAGAAAACATGCAACCTCGATTCAGGTTTCGTCTCTAGTGACTCTGCATTTAATAATCATCACATAACAACAAATCTACGTGTTTGTTTTAATACTATTTCCAAAATTGTTTTTCTGTACACTTAGTAGCAATAATTACTAAATATTGAAAGTATTGAGATTATTTTCATGTGCATACTTAAAAAAATACCTATTTATACAGTATTAACTAATAATTTCACACATAAATATATATGTTACACACACACATACATACATACATATATATATATATATATATATATATATATATATATATATATATATATAGGTAAGCAGACGAAAGGAATGAGAGATTGGAATCTATTATTTTATTGCGAAATTATTTTAATAAATTAACACAACTGAAATATTTTTCTTGATATGACGTCTGGATGTAATAAGACAATCTGACTGAAAAACATTTTTTAAAATTCAGAAAAAGTTAAATGAAAAAAGGAAAATATTTTTACTCAAAATTATTACTTTGCAAAATAAGTTCATCATCTATATGTGCAGGACGCAAACAACTTTATAAATTTAAATTGAATAGTTGAATTTCATCTAAAATTTAAATTAGAACTGAATATTTATGAAATACCAGGTAACTTTTTAAAATATAGATATTTATATAAAATCTTCAAATAATTTATTATTACAAAAAATTTATCTTGTAAATATACGTTTATCACATTTTTACAAAAAATTTATCTTGTAAATATACGTTGTTTTTTGTTTAATTAAGTTAAGAGGAGTAATTATTGTGATATATATATATATATATATATATATATATATATATATATGTGTGTCCGAAGTACCACATTTAGATAACGATTTTAAATAAATGTACTGCATTTAAAAAATAAATGTTAAATAACGTATAGAAAATAAATAGAAATGTATATATATGTGTATATATATATATATATTTATATTAGTGTTAAATAATATAAAAACTATCAACAGTTTCACGGTATTAAGAAGTCGTAAAGTTAGAATTAAAGTTTGTCCTAGATAAATTCTTATAACAGTCATGATGTTTGCAAGACCAAAGTGTATGTTTTACCTTAAGAAGTTTTTCAATTTGTAAAGAGTTTTAATTTATAAAACTGACACATAATTTAATTACATTATTTATTAATAAATTACATTTGTAAATAGAATGTGTTTGAATAATAATAAATAAAACGGATAGTTTTATGAAGAGTTATTTTTTATCATTTAAAAAATATACCTATTCATTAATAAAAATAAAATATCTATTATAATTTTTTCATGGATCATTATTTGCTTATTTTTTACCTATTATTAAAATTAAATATAAATTTGTTTTTAAAAGGAGTCAAAAGTATACAGTTTTAATTAGTGTGAAAAATAAATTTAACAAAAAATTCTGTAATGTTTATATATTAATTCTATCAACTCTCTTTTATTTTATCAATTCTTCTGAAATGATATTATTTTAGGCTTATTCTTTTATTATATTTATACTTTATGTTTATTTTATAGTAATTCTAAATTGGCCGAAAACATTTCTTTAAAATATTTCTCTAGAATTAATAGAAAAAGATTTTTTTTAGACGATCACAAAAATTAAGTGAACAGAATAATGACTTTTATATTATTAATTAATATATTTTCTTTTATAATTTGTTTCATTGAATATTTAAAAAAACATGCGTTCATTCAAACATATAAAAAAGTTCTGTCATAATAACGTTTAAAAAAAAATAACGAAAAAGATGTCTACTTTATTTCGGAGCAATATCTCGTAAAAAGTGAATCATTTACAACATATTTGTAGTATCAAGAATGAAAAGTAATGTATTGATAATAACTGACAAAAAAGAATAAACTCTCCAGTGCACATGAATATTGAAAAATATATAAGTTGATATATTGCCAAATGCTTATGTGTTATTCATATAAATTCTGATATTATATATTATAGTCTTACATAACGGTTATTAATTTTAATTAAATATACAGTGCTATTTTAGAAAATAAGTTTATTTGATTCAATAAATTCAGTAACAAATGTAACATCAAAGACCACAAAAACTAAAATAATAAAGGATTTATAATAAGCATGAGCTTGAATGTAGTTGAAAATAAAGTGAAATTGAATCATATTATATTATATTACATATGTATATATATATATATATATATATATATATTATAAATATATATATATATATATATATATATATATATATATATATATATGTATATATAAATATATGTATATATGTATGAGAGAGAGAGATGTAAAAACACATATATTCATTAGATGAATATAACTTCTTTGTATAATATTCTTCTACAGTTCATGATTTCTAATATAAAAACATAAAAAGTATATTAAATGCTTACATTTTACAAAGAACATTATTTTTTTTACATTTCATATATTTCGTCCAGAAAATTTTCTTTCATAAAATACTTTTTGTATTAATTGTTCTTGTGTCTAACATATATATATATATATATATATATATATATATATATATATATAGAGAGAGAGAGAGAGAGAGAGAGAGAGGTACCTATTTTGTACATAAAACTATTAACGTCTGGTAGTTAAACAATAAATTTATAATTCATTATTTTTAATAACTTACTAAAGTCAGAAATTATATGAGTTATTGATAGATATGAGGAAGTGAACGCAAATAAACAAATGTAGTATGTAATAAGAATAAAATAATTAAGATTTATTTAGTTCTTATTCTTCGAAATGTTTTTAAGGAAGAAGTTATACTTTTATTATGCCAATTAATAGTTCCTCAAGAAAATTGTTATTTTTTAGTATTATTAAAAAATGTATTTTTTTGAAAAATATACAAAAAGTGTGATACATTTCTAGTAACTAAAATGTATTTAGCGCTACGAACGAATCATTTTATTTGATGATTTAATCACCATTAATGATCACATAAATAATATTATAACTAACAATTTTTTGCGAAAACGATGATTCTATTTTATTTTTATTCAAATTGGAAAAAAATATATTATATTAAAATTAAGATATTTTTTTTAAATTTTAGTTCATTAAATGTCTTTTACATTTACACTGAATAGGTACACACACTAGGGGCAGGGACTTTTCACGAAATAGAATTATTATTATATTCAATAATGATGTCAGTTAAGACATAAATTCCATTTTAAATACTATAGTTTTTACCAGAAAGTGATATTTAATGAAAAACATATAAACTTTGACTTGAATCTAATAAATTTATAGAAATTAATTGATTGAGACAACCTTTCAATATAGTTTGCATTTTGAGAGTAAATGTGTTTATTTGGGACGAAAATTCACTAAAATAATATATATATATATAGAGAGAGAGAGAGAGAGAGAGACAGGTAAATATGTATTAACATATGAAAACACATGTACGAGTATTGTATATGTATAATTGTGTATATTGACATAAAAGGATATATTATATCGTCATAGTATCTATTATTAACTTCTGACAATAGTTGTATCTCTAATGGAAATCAAATACGAAAAAGAAATATAATATGTTATTTGTTTACCTAAAATAAGTTATAATTGGTGCGTTAAAATGACTTTTCGACCTTTTATTGAATGCACACAGATATTATATACATTTAACAATAATTATTACATGTAATTTTATCGTTTCAAATTGTGATACACACATATACGTACACACACACACACATATATATATATATATATATACATATATATTTATATATAATTGTAATGATATTATATAGCTTTACTAAACATTTAAATATTTTCGTATTATATTTATAAACATGTTTGTTTATTCTGTTAATTTGTACATAAAAAATCTAAAAGTTATGTTATTTACTTCGATTACATTAATTAGAAATTTAATAAAAACAATATACGATTAAAACTAAATATTTTTTAAAAAATACGCGTATATATATTGTGTATGTATATATATATATATATATATATATATATATATATATATATATAATTAGTCTTAAATGAATATATATATATTTAATTAATATTGATTTTTTGGTGTATTAATGAATACTTTATTTAAATTCTTTGCCATGCAAACAATCTTAGGTATTTTTGGTATAAATAAATTACGATTTTAAAAAAATATAAATAATTTTCAAAAAATAATTAGCCCACACAATAGAAATACAACTGAAATATGTGTATATAAATTACATATGCTCAAAAATACATCAAGAACATAACAATCTATCAATTTTAGAAATAAAAAGTGGAACAAAATTAAAATTGTACATATAGTAAACAAAATAGTAAATGATAACTGCATAAAAAGTGCCAAAATACCGACAGAAAATACCAATAGATTAAATAGTATTAAATTTCATTTTAGGTATCATTATTTTTTGATCTGTTTTCAAAGAAATATAAAACTTTTTAAATCTAGTAAATTTATCATTAATACCAATTGTAAAACATTATGTTTATTAAAATATATTTAAGTAATGAAAAAAGATTAAACAATTTTTGAATGTAGTATCTAGATACTATAAATCCACTATATGTTGTATGAATTAGTAAAATAATTAATAAAAAATAATAATATATTGTTTATATATATATATATATATATATATATATATATATATATATATATATATATATATGTAATATATTTATACAATAGCAATGTAGCCTTTAAAAAATAAAATAAAAATAGTAATTATAATAACTGCAATACATTATATAGTGTTATGAAGTAAAAGAGAGGTTATAAAATATCAAAAAAACGATATTTACTCACTAATATTTTATAATAATAGCGCTTGATGAATAAATTGTGTTCACTTCACTAATATAATGTACTATATGGTATTAAATTCTTATTTTTTACTACTAGTTCACTATTGAAAAATAATATCAAATTTTTAATAACTAACTTTTTGATAAAATAATATTTTACTGATGCGTTATTGTTTTGTTATTACCTTTGAAACATTTTTGAAAGATGGCAGCATTATTGCTTAATCAGATTTAATAACTGCAAAGTAACATTCAGTTAACAGATTCGTTTTTATTTATATGTAACAATAGATGGCAATAGTATATTATTCCTGAACAAAAGTAGTTCTCAAATTTTATTCTAAAAAGTGACATTTAGTATTAATATAAGTACTTTAAAGAGGTGTGAGTGGTAGCTGGGCACGTAAGTATGAAAATTATTTTAAAATATTATAAAATCACTATCCTATGTTTCAAATTAGATACTTTTTTTAAGTTTTATTGTCCTTGTGTATATATATATAATGTTTAATAAATTATTTTAATAGTACATATATGTTTATAGCTCAAAGCCACCGCGAAATATTTTGAAAAATAAATTTTGAAATATTTAACATTTAAAATTGGTTTATTAATAAGAAATCGTTATCATCTAATTTGAGTGAAATAAATTTGGCATTTTAAAGATATCAAATAATGATTACTAACAGAATATGTCAATATTTCACTTCATGATTTCTCCCCCATTTCGTTCTCCTTGCATATATAAAAACCGTGTTATAAACACAGTCATATACAAGTTATTATCATAATTCTTCGACAGAGTTAAATCGAATCAGTATTATAAAAGTACCGTGTTATAGAAGGAATTGCTGTATATAATTTTCAAATAAAAATGAAAACCTGCATATCTTAATTTCAGAATATATTCATTTAGTAGTAAATCTAAATACTCCTCCTATGATATTATATCCAGTGTAGTGGTTCGAAACGAAATCTTTATTAAATACTAGAGTCATCCTTCAAAAGAAGCAGATTTACAATGGAGTAATAAAATAAGTTCTAGGAATCTTACCTTCTAAAAAAATTTAATTTAATATTTAAAATGTATTTATTAGTATTTGATAATAATATTCAAACTTCCTTTAAAATAGCATTATATAAAGTTAATTTAAATAATTAAATTATATAAAGTTAATTTATATTAAATAGTAATTTAAAAATAATCGAAAATGAAGACAATTTTGCATATAATATATAAAACGCATTTTTTAAAGAAAAAGTAAGAGTTGAGGTTATATATATATATATATATATATATATATATATATATATACACACACGCACTAAACCAAATATTTATCGGGAACTGCAAACCAGAGAACCAATTTTCTGAATGGAAAAATTTACATTCCAACCAAGAAGCTTGTCATGATATCAGTAAGCTGGCGTCTTGACTTCTAGGCGCCGTTAGATTCTATTTTCTTGTCAGAAGAAATGTACAGAGTGACGCAATCGATATTTTGATATGTAGTTATTCATGAGCATCTTAAATTGTAATCTACTGCTATTTAAATAATAGCTTTGTACTTATAATTCCATAAATATGTTTCTCTTTCCATTAAATAACAAAAAAAGTCCAGTAAACATACATTTGTATTCAGCATTTTGGGTAAACCAAACACAGTACGTAAAAATATTGTTTACTAACTTTGTTTACTATAAAAGCTTTAACGTGTAAATATTGGAATGAATAAGTAATTTTGATACTAGATAAGTTTAATATAATGAGTACACTTTATTGATTATTTTCATTAATAAAATATGCGAACATTGTTAAAAAAAGTAATGTAATATAAATATACATTCGTTTTTAATCTTTTTGGACAATGTGAAATACAGTGAAAGCTACATTACTTAAATATAAAAATTTGTTGACATTTTGCAATTTGTTAAAGTATACTGTTTTTAATCTTCACATTCACTCTGGTTATTTTACCCTTGTAGTACTATCTTAAAGTGTGAGACATATTTTTACATTTAACGCTAATAGTAACACGATATATAACATACTTACGTGTAAACAAATATGGTGCTGAAATATTAATATTTATTGAAGTAATAATTCTGCACTACGAGCACTATTAATATTTGTATATATTAGAAATAATATTTTTTTTATATAGAATTCTATAATTATTTTTAAATGCTTAACACTTTTATAATAATTATTTTTTTATATAAATTAACATAATTTTTGATTTTCCTATATACACTGTTTTTATCATACACAATTAAAAAGTAAAAAATATTTTTTTAAAAAAAGATAAAAGTTATGCACGATACTAAAACATAAAAAAAATAAAATTTGTTATTCAGAGAAAATTATGTGCATTTACTTATATCAAAAAATAACGGTTTTTGTTGTTATTTGTTATTCTTTTTTGAATAACTTTTGGTTTATGTGATTGATTTAGATTCAAACTATTTTCAAACAATTTAATCTATTTGTAAATCGAAAATAAGGACTTATTTCAAGAATAAGAATATCAGTAAAAAATAACATGTCTGAGAATAATAATAAAAATAAAATTGTTTCATAAAAGAAGTTATATGTATAAATAAAATATTTTTTTTGGTTATAAAAGTTTAATAAATTTTTGAAGAAGAATTTATTTAAAAAATAATAACTTCTTTCTTATTTTCAAAAATATCAGTAATTTATTATAAAACATAAAAGATTATGGAAGATTTTTGATAAAGTTCATATTTAACCAAAGAATTATAGGTTGGAATAAACTGCAATTTAACTGAATACTATTGCATACTATAGGAGAGTCGTCAGTAATAAATTGCAGGGGAGAATTTATGTAAATAAGTTAAAAGCATTGATCCAGAAAGTAGTATTTGCTGTTGTGTTCATTGTTCTAAGCAGATGATTTTTTATCGACATCATCATTATTATTTTATTTATTTGTATATTTAGTATATATATATATATGTATATATATATATATATATATATATATATATATATATATATATATATATGCTTTTAAATAATAATAATCCCCGCACCCACCAATTATTTCTATTTTAAGTTCAAGAAGTATCAATAATATTTAATGCCTGTTACGAATTTAATTTAATGCTTAATATAAATTAATATCATTCTGATTTCAAATATTTCAAGTTTGTATAGTAAATTAATTAATATTATGGATTCCTCTATACTGTTTTTATCTCAAAGATGAATCATTTTAAATTAACTAAAATGATTGAATTGAAATATACATTTCGGTTTTGGTTAACTAGTTAATTTAGGTGTATGTTATTTTAGGAATGTGTTAATATGAAATGTAACTAATGTTAAATTTTCTACATACATCACAAAAGATTTCATACACACACGGACATATTTATATATATATATATATATATATATAATATATATATATATATATATATATATATATATATATATAAACGTATATCTATGTAAAAGAGTATATGCTTGTGCTTAGAGTGAAATTCTTAGTGTCGAATAAAAAAAGAAAATTTTACAATTCAATCCCTATCCTTTGAAGTCTACCTTTTCACATTAAACCCACTGGGGCTATAAACTTTTCACTGGACACTGACGGTTTATTTTTGGGTTTGTTTGAATCTTTGGAGAATTTATATAGTTTTATACCTAAAGGATAAAATAAAAAAAGTTATTTCCAAGTTTTAAATAAAGCATGAAAGTAACAGTTGAAATTTTACAAAATAACAGAATGGAATATAGGAAAAAAATAGTAAATGTACTAAATTGTTTAACTGTATACATGTATACGAACATACTTACACCCCCTCCCATATATATACATATATATATATATATATGTGTGTGTGTTTGTTTGTGTGTGAGTAGGTAGGTATTAAGTAAAGAATCAAATTACGTTCAGTACTTTTTAAAAGTTTTAATTTATTACTGAAACTAGTGACACCAAATTAAATTAAAATATCATAATACAGTCTAAAAATATCATACATTTTTATAATGTTGCGTAGGTTTCAGTTTTTCTTACATTTAAAAATAAGCATTGTTTACTTGATATTTTAGGTATTTGAATTGAATTTTTTAATAAAATAAATTTTATTATTATAATAATTATTAGAATTTTTTATTTTAAGCAAAAACTAATTTCAAATATTAGAATTTAAATAAAAGTAAAATGCCAATTTTTTTATGTATTGTCGACATTTGTATATTTAAAAAGTAAGGATTAATAGAATTATGAAGTTTTTTAATTAAATTATTAATGATTTTTTATTAATTGACTGGAAAGCATATATATATATATATATTGCCTCAGATATATATGCACATTTTATAAAATGCAATTTAAAAAAAATGTGGTTTACTTATTAAATCGATTACATTAAGTATAATAATCTGTTACACATGTAGATATTTTTTTGAAGCACAAATAGGTAAAAAATATAAAAGATAGTGACCTTTCGCAATTTTTTTTGTTACAATTTGATATATAAATTTCATAATAATTTGATAATAAAAGTGATGCTTTTTTAAACATAATTTTTGTACTATTATTTATGTGTTATATACTATTATTAAATATTTTATATTGCTATTAAATAAATGAAAATAATTTATATTAATCTAGTTTCGTTATTACTGAATACTTAGTTTTAATTCTGCCATCTTGTCAAACCGAGAGGCTACTCTTTTTCCCAGTGAATATCAGTCATTGAGGATCGATATTCATACAACATTAAAATTTATATAAATGAAAAATATTATATAAAAATTATTTTATAATTCCTAATACTGATTTTTTTTATTAATAAAATTGATTCAAAATTCATGCAGAAATTATTAAGAAATAAAAATTATTCGCAAATTATGTTTATTGTAAACAACAGATGTTGAAAGTGTTTCTTCTTTCCAATACAAGAATGGATCATTTTTCATGTATTTTACGATTTACTCAATGCTTGACTATTTTAGAAGTTTTAGTTTCTATATTGGCTTCTAATACTTTCAATATACAATAATCGTTTTTGTGTAACACTTTATGCGATTTCGTAAGTAAAAATCTGAATATGCTAAGTCTGGATGTATAGACAGTAATATTTTTTTTCTACAATTCTATTTTTGTACGACAATGATACAATAATTTTGCAGATTTAATTTCTTTCTGGTTCGATGAAGTTAAATATGACAAATCTATTTGAAGGGAGTGTTTTTTTGAGAGATTACTTTAAGTAACTGTTTTCATAAAGTTTTTCATCACATTCCAAAAAAGATCAACTAATATTTTCCTTTTGAAATAGATTTCCAGGTTCCTGGAATCGTTTCATTAAATGTCTTATTGTAGAATTATTTAATACTGGAAAATCAGGATATTGTTTATAAAAATCATATTGAAAAGTTAAAAAAATACTTTAATGTGAAATAATGTTTTACAATGCATTCACTTTTAGTCTTTTAACGTGGACGACTATACAAAAAAGTCATTGATAAAGAGCTGATATCATAACAATTTCCATCTAAGAAATGTCTTATTTCACAACATAGTTTTTGGAACTGTCTAATTTTATACTCTTTGAAATCATTTATAAATTTTCATAAATACTTTTTTTCATTAACTTCATAAACGACAAAATTTGTTTTGAATAAAAATGCAAAAGAATGAATTATTAATTATTTTAAACTATTTTCTATTTGCGTACTTTGATGGCGACGGAATTTAAGAAAAAAAATGTTACTTAATTACTCTGAAAATGATCGAATTATCATCTAAATGTGATAATAAATAATAAAAAATGTTCAATAATGTATTGTTGAAATGTTTACTAAGAGAAATGTTTACTGAAATGTTTACTAAGAATTGTGGTTCGTAGAGAAAATGATATATTCATTTATGAAAATGTTTTATTTGGTAGATATTGAAGAATTTCTAATATTAGAACCGGTTTTTAATTCATTACTTAGTATGAAATAATAAGCATTTACATTTCGGTTTACGCTAATTTTGAATCACTTTGCATACTTATTAATGATAGAAATAAAAATAAGTAATTTTAGATTTGTTAAAAAATTAAATGTATTTATGTTACATATATATATATATATATATATATATATGTATGTATATATATATATATATATATATATATGTAGTGAAATTGTAATTTAAATCAATTAAAGTGCATCAGACTGAAGTTGTTAGCCACGGACAGAGGAAGTTGCTTGATCTTGACAACTACGATTTGATGACTGATAAGATGCCTGGAGCTCTCTTGTATACATTCTCAAGTAATGTTATGCTAGATGTTGGCCGTAACAAATTAAGATTATTATTTCAGGCATGCATTACAAGTTTTGTGCTCAAAGTTCAGTAAACTTCAGTTGTAGTAGTGATATACTTAAACGATGCAAAAGTTTAAATTAGTTAATGTCTAATTTAAAAATTGATATAATTATTATTGTTTAAATATTAATATAATTATTGTTTAAATATTATTGCAATCTTAAAAAATTTTCCTATGAAAACTATAGAGTCAATATGTGTCACTTTTATATACTGAATCAAATTTTAGGTTTACTTTAGCGAATATAAATGATTTGGTCTATATTTTTTATATTCAATGAGATATTTTTATAAGATCATCTGTTTAGACATAATACAATATTATATAAATATCAGATATTTATAGCCCAACAATATTATAATAACTGAAATAGAGAAATAAATGTGTACCTACAGATATTCCAGTTGTAATAAAATTATTTAATTATTCAGCAGTGAGGAATGTAACTACATATAAAACTGTTTATTTGAAGATTTATGTTTTCTATAAATACAATTTTAATTAAAATGCAATTTTTAACTTAAGAAAACGCACTTATTCTATTTTAAGTCGAATGTAAAATATGAATCACTGGATTAACGTTCTAATGTTTACATAATTTCAATTTATAAAACAAACTTATTTTTATAGTATTTCTATTAAATACTTTTGTAAAAAAATAGAAACGACAGAAATCTTATATAATACTTGTAAAGTTTTTTAACTATTATATATTTTTGTTTTAAAAAAATTATCTTAATAATTCACTTTTAAAAACAATGATACAAAATTATTGGAAATTATTTTTCTAAAATATATTTTTTTCAGTGGTATCAAAAATATTTACGTTCACATTGGGAACACATAGTTTGATTTCTCACAATCAGATTTTTTATTACTTTTTATGGTCATTATATTTTCAAATTTATTTTTAAAGTATTTATGTAAAATAAATTTGACACAATCGAAATCAAACAATGTAATTTTCATACATTATATTGAAGAATAAAAAATTAAAAAAAACAGACGATATTAAAAATAGAAGTTAAAGACACAAATTGTTGAGCACTGATTTATATTAAACAATATGATTTGTTAATAAGTTACTTTTTAAATTATTGTAGCAAATAAACATTTTTCTAATTGTCAGTAAAATAATGAAAACCAATTTAAAGAACTACATGATTGTTAAGAATCATAACTAGAATAGATTTAACCTCATTAACCTTTATAAATTCTAATTTATATATATATAATGAAAAACATTTTTTTGAAAAATTATAGTTAATTATTATGTTTATTTTTAGACAAAAAAGAAAATCTTAACTTTCACACATATAATGAAATTTTTTATTGGTTTCCAGTAAGAGCAGAAAAAAAATGATTTCTTCTTCATTTTATGAAAAAATGGCAGTGTATTTATGTTAAATTAAACAAATATAAAACTGATTTTTCTATTTCATAGATTCCGTTTTTGGAATGAATTACTTTCCTGTTTGAATTTCCCTTGACTTCATTAATGAACAACTTCAAAAATAGATTGAAGTAGTGAATTAGTAAAAGACAAATCTTTCATATCTTTACGACTGGATTTTCTGTGCTAGAGAGGTGTATTTATTATTATTTTTATAAAAATGTAAAGAATAATAAATATTTGAAAATTCAATAACATTTATTAAAAATATTCAGTAATTAATTTATTTTTTCCTGTACTACACATTAGTCCTAGGAAGGTATATTTACAATTATTATTATAATAAAATCTAAGAAAAAGCTTAAAAATAATTTGTTTTCAGAATTACTGACTATTTACAGAATTATTGAAAAAATGAGATGAGATGAATACGAGTAAAAACTGAAATATTATTTGTTATAAGTTCTACAGAAGACAATCAATTGAGACACAAACTATTTTCGTTAATATGTAATTTAATATTAGAAGATACTTTAAATTCTCTATATAAAGAATAGATTCTAAATTTATTTATTTTGTTGAATGTTTATAACTACTAACTTTAGTATATCTAAAAACATGTATTTTAAAATAAGCTTTTATTATGTACACGAACTATAAAAAACTATAACAGAATAGATCTATTATCAAGAGAATTCTATTTTATGGAGTGGTTTGTTATTTTCAATTAAAAATAAATATGTGGTTTTAATGTTATGTACAACATTTTCACAATTGTTGAATAAATTATACTGATATAACATTTTCAACAATTCTCTACAGAAAGGTTAACAGTATTATTACGAATTGAAAACTTTTACAACACTGTTAGTTGAAAATGTTTAATCATTAATGAAATGATAATATTGAAAGTTAATATAAAAGATATATGAATGTTGAAAAGTTACAGGAATATATCAGATATATATGTTTCATTCTATAAAAAAACTGCATTAGATATAACAAATGTTGAAAAATTGCAGGAATATATCAGATATATACGTCCCATTACATAAAAAAAAACTGCATTGGATATAACAAACAATTAAATGATATTTATTACTGGTGTAAAATATAAAGTAGAAGAAAATTTCAATACCCCTTACAAAGTAATAGAATTATTTATAATACATTTACACACACACACACACATATATACATATATATATATATATATATATATATATATATATATATATATATGTTAGTATTTGTTTCAAAACGTATATAAAAATTAATAATAGAAGTGATAATTCAAAAGCATAGTGTTAATATAATCGATATTCCTAAAAGTGGTATATTGTTATATTATATTTTGGTATGATAAAAACAGTAAATTATTTGATGCTGTTCTGAGATACTTTTTAAGAATACCAGAAAGTCTACAGTGAAAAGATAGTAAGAAAAATATATCTTAAGGAATACATTTTAGATACTAACTAAAATAAGTTATTAATAATAAAAATAGGGAATTTACTTCTTTTCTTAAAATATTCCATAAGTATATATTAGAACATTTTATGATTTAATATTTGAATCCAAAAATGTTGATTCAACTAGAAAGGTCAACTAAAGAAGTTCTAATAATCAGTTCAACTTGAGAAGTATTTACCAGTTTTTAAAATTGTATGCGTACCAGGAAAGAATATATTTGCTCTAGGTCAATGAAATATTAGATTAAAAATTAGAAATTTTTACAATAATTGAAAATGTAATAAAAAAATGAAAAAGATAATAAACATGCTGTACTTGTGAGAAAAATCGAATTAATGTAATAAAAGAGATGTAATACCGTAGAGTTAATTGCTTGGAAGATAAGTATCGTTATAACTTTGTAAAATGAATAATTAACTAATTACTTTCCGAAAATTTAGAAGTATTTTATTTCTATTAAAGGAAAATTTAAGTATTCTGAAAAATAATAAATGGAACACTGTTAAATAAACTGAAAAATCTATCACCTCTTCTTAAAAATGTATTCGTGTTGTAACGGGTAATATATATATATATATATATATATATATATATTACCAGTAATATGTATATATATATATATATATATAAATGGGGTCGAAATAATAAATAAATATATATAAAAATAATACTATGTATAAAAAGTGAAAAAAGTCAAAATCAAAAAAAATAAATAAAATATTCAATTTGCTATGTAAATAAGAATTAAACTGAATACACTGATTTGGACAGTCATATTGTTTAGTTTACTTGATTGCAAGATAGATTCATAAAATAAAAAAATACTGTCATAAATTCATAGATTTGAGCTTTTATGATATCAACCCCTTCTACTGAAGTGACGAGTCTAGAACGTCATGAGCTTTCTATGCGAAAGTAGGCAATGACGAGTTGCACTTGTCAAGAATATTTGTGGTAGGATGAATTTTAAATAGGAATATATATATATAAATACAAATATATATATATATATATATATATATATATATATATATATTAATATAAAACAACCTGGTAATGAAAACGACGCCAAATAGCACTATATTTCCAGAGTTTTTGAAAAGTATCGTATACTATAAGATTATTAGTGCATCCAAGTATACCGGAAGATAGTTGTGGATTAATATATAATTCTATTGTAATATATTGTCACCTTATATATTAGCGTTATGTTTAAATACATACTTTTTTTCATCAAATACTAGAAATGAATTTTTTGACAAGCGTTATAAAGGAATTTTAAAAGAACTTTTTTGTTTTGACTTATATATATATATATAATTCATAACAAAGAGCGTTCAAAGTAAATTTATGAAATAAATATTGCTGTTTACTAATAACCAATTGATTGAGCAAAAAAGGTGTAAAAGTTTCAATGATATCCACTGATCTATGGAACTAAGAAAAATTAAATTGTTTACCTGGGAAATGTTGCCTGCAAATAAATTGCAGTAGAAGAGGTTAATATTTAATAATAGTTTTAAATTAACATTGGTGAGGTTCATAATTAAGATATGATTAAAGCGTCAATATTATTTTGTTATTTTATTTTTACTAGAAACTATACAATTGCATAAATGCATATTTCTTTTAACACACTCTAAAACTGCAGTCGAAAATTGATTGATTTCTTATTTTTGTTCAAATATTATTTTTTTATTAAATAAAATGACTTTTGGCAAATAAAACATTATTTTTAGAAAAATAAGTGTGGACTAAATTTAACTTTTCAAAGGAAATATATATGATTGAAGAATATTCATTTGAGTAAAACAGTGTTCGTGTATCTAGTAAAATTAAAAGAGATATCGAAAATTAAGTTGAAAACTAATTATTAAAACAAAAGGTCGAATAATGTTTTGTTCAATATACCATTTATCTATTCGTGGATTTTACATGAGTTCCGAAAACTTTTGTTTCGTGATTCATGTAAGTTAGAAGTCGCAGAAATATATATTATATATAGCACAAGTTAATGAGAAAAACGGTAAAATCAAGTGGAAACTAATTATTAAGTTTCTAATTTTTCTATATTTTTACATTTTTTTTTTGATTTTCTGTTATTATTATCAGAAAAAATACCATTCGAAAGCTAATTTATTGTGATTTTTGCTTACTAAGCAAACGCTTTATGTTTTAATTAAAATAAAATTTATTTTTAGAATTGTATTCATTATTAAAATAATAACATCTGGATAAAACTATAAAAAATATGACAATAGCTGCTCTTTTTGATTCTTTATTTTGTTTTATATCAAAAATCAGTTGATTTTTTGTCATTGAAAAAGTATATTTTTTTTAAGTTTGAGTCTTTTATCTTCTAGTAATTATTTTTGAACTTTAACTTTTACATCTGAAGCGAATTATTTAATCTAAAAAATGAAAAGGTTAACAATTTCATTGAAAATCATATTTAGAAAAAACTAAATACATTGACTTCTAATTTATTTTATTATAAAACCAGGGGGACCAGACCCCTACTCGCTATGGTCATCGACCCCGGGCAGAGGTTTTGTCCTGCGATCATTGACGCTCCTTCTCCCCTTACAAATAATAGAAATTAACAAATCAAGAACAATAATAATCTGGGTAAAATGTAAGTTGTAAAATTTTTCATTGCAAAAAATTTATAAAAATTAACAACAGAATACAATGTTAAAATGTATAACAATTTTTTCTAAAGCTTCAGTGAATACAATATTTTGAATAAATGTCATCAGTTTTACAGTGAAATCGTATACACCTCTTTCGTTGTGGATCGTGACAGAGCTAGAGCTACATGTGACTGATGTTAACCTATCAGAACAGAGAACTCGCGATATCCATCAACCAATCATTGATGATTGGGAATGGAAATGGTTAACGTGCTACTTGTAGATTGTAACTAGGAGAGCGGCGTTGCGAGGAGGTCTACTCGAAAAAAAATTTGTTTCATGGAAATTTTACAATGGAATTATTTTTTATATATAGAAAGATATTTTATATTTCTAATCTAAATTGGAATATATTTATGTTTATACACTGTCCAGAAATAAAACCATTTTTAAATTTGACTTCCTTTTTTGAAAAAAAACGAGTCATAAAAAATTATGTGTTATTGGTTACTGTTTTATTATTAAATGAATATCGATTGAACATAATAAATTGGTTGTATGACGTGCATCAGTTATGGCGCCACAGAAATTAGAAATGCAACACTGTGCGTCTGGTTTTTCCTATTGTACGTATATGCATTTTTAAACAGGTTAAATAATATATATACATACATATGTATATATATATATATATATATATATATATATATATATGTATACATGTTTACGTGTATATAACTCAGTGTTATACTTAATTAAACATGAGTATGCACCTTCAATACTCATAATAGATTTACATGTATATGTATATATATATATGTATGTATGTATGTATGAAGAGAAATAAAAATAATTACTTTATTAAAAATCAAACATAGAAATAATTTAATTGTTACTAGGCGTTACAAAGAAACTTCATTTTGCTCCAGAAAAAAAAGTACAAACAGTGATTTTTTTACAAGGGATGCGAAAGCTGTAGGAAATGTATATCAAATGTAACAGTTTTTCAATAGAATGATTACGTTTATCATAAAGTTTTACATATGAATTGATAAGTCCATTTAATATGGAAATACTTTTTTATATGATGAGAAGAGTTAAGAGAAATACAATCAATGTAAAAATCTGAAGATAACATGAAATTTATAAATATTAAGGATGAAAATTAGGAAAATTGAAGTGACCGGATTTTTTAATATATGGAATATTAAAAATTTTTAATCTTTGTCAAAACAATTCTTTTGTGTAATGAAGAAATTATAAGGTCCAATAATAAATTAGTTTAAATTCATATACAGATGTATTTTCTAATTAAAAAAATATTTGAAATACTGGTAAAAATATACGTATTTAAGTTGAATGAGATCTAACCGAAATATTGTTTCTTTTTCTATTGTTACGAGATTATATGTGTAATTGATTTATTAAAATTAAAACAAAATATTATACAATATATGTTAACTAATTTGATAATATTTCTTAGACTATTGATTTTTATTTATATTATATATATTAATATATATATATATATATATATATATATATATATATATATATATATAATATTCTTATGACTATTAAAAAAATAACTTTTTTATCAAAGATAAAAATATATTGTATATTAAATTTTTCAAATATGTCTAATTGACAGAGTGATTCATAGCAAGCATGAAGATTTTTTTAGGTTTTTTTTTGAAAAAAAAAACATTCTATTAAATATAAAATACGCTTACATGAGACTAGATTAATGGTAATATCATAGTAAATTCACAAGTTGTATATTAAATTAGCTTTGTACACATTAAGGGAAACAGTTAAAATTATGACAAATTTTTTTTATTTTCCAAAAAAGTTTAAAACGCAATACTATATCTTAAATTCATCAGCACAATACTCGCCAATAATAAATTTTTCATTTATTATAGTTGTATTACTAAATAGAATAGAATTGATGTTCATAAAACACTTTTTACACAAACTGACTGTCTCAACAAACCGTGAATGTTTTAACCTCCTTATTATTATATTTCAGATTTTTTAAGTTTATTTTATACATAGAATTCCGTAAGTTTGTTACAAGAATCTGAAAAGTATTATCCAGTTTTGAAAAATTAGTCTTTTAAAATATTTATTTATTAATTTGACTTTGATTCGGAAACAGAATTGTAAAAAAATCATACTTAAATTTTATATATGAAAAGAGAAACTAATAGATACGTTGATATAATAGCCAATAATATAATTAATAGAGGAAATTATTTAATTTTAAATTATATATCCAATGTATAATTCAAATACTGTACGAATTTCTTATTCAATACATTAATCTGTATATGTACAATTTCTTATTCAACACGTAAAACTATGTAAATCACATTTCATGAAAATTTAAATTCATTAAAATAATCGTATAAATAATAATGAGAAGATAAAATACCAAGATTAAGTACAAACAAGATCATTTTAATGACTTCATAATAAAATTGTCTCGAACAATTTGAAATAATTTATTTGAGTGATACAGTAAACATAACCTTCTTCTTTCGCCTTCTTTTAGTTTTCTATAATTAAATAACTTACAAGTAATAACTTATCATCTAGATGCAATGATAAATGATTAATACATTATTGCCATTTTTAATAATAGCTGCAGAATATCAATTTGATATGTATATTATGTTTGCATGCTTCCTGTCACACAGTAATGCAATCGAACATAATTATATCATACTTTATGTACAACTATATATTGCATTGTAATGATTACTTTTTTATATACATAGTTTTTACTGTATAAAATATTTAATTGTAATATCGATGTTCTAAAATAAGTAGCTTATGTAAAATTAAGTTCTATATTTATACAAAAATATCTTTCTTAATGATTATTTTACTTTCTATGCTGATTTTAAATAAACTATATATATATATATATACCTAATATAAATTTATCCATGTATGATATAGGAGTCAACGAAAAAATATGAATCTTCTGTCCTTACAAAATAATTAGAATATAATTTATCTGTTATCATCAAAAGTGAGGTTTGATAGTAATATAAAGAAATACAGGCGATTAAGAATAAATTTTGATAAATGCAATAAATGTATATGAATTCGGCTTTTTGTCATATAAATAGTATTATCACATTGTATCTCTTTATGATAAAGTAACTGGAAGACAAATGAAACATACTCTATTCTTATTATCGAGCGATATTTATTCTTTGTTCTTATACATTTTTTTGTTAGTGTAAATCGATTTTTTTTAATATGTATTTCATTTGTAAATGTTTTATATATTATGAAAAATTAATAATTACAGAAATTAACTATTGTTTGGAATATAATATTGTTAATGTATTATTTTAAAAAATTATAAAATTAAAATGTTATTAACTAAGCTAATGGTTTTACCTTAGTGATTTACTCGACTTAATCTTCTATATTTAAGTTCGATTCATTATGAATCTTTCGATAGTTGTAGATATATTTTAAGTTTATCTACAAGCTATTTAAGGTTTCTGATTGACTAATATAAATAAATGTTTTTAGAAATAATTTATACGTATAATGCAGCTTTAGAAAGCAACGTATTCAATATAACGGATATTCTTTCAATACATTTCAGTTATTGTGTATAATATAATGAACAGTTTTTAAATTTTCTGAATCTTTAAATTAAATTGTTTTATGTTGTAATATTAAATAACACCAAACGTGTATATAGCGAGATGATTTTATTTTCCAGGTATCGGTTGAAAATTATATTTTATTTTATATTAAAATGTTATCGAAATTTATATTATGAAAACATCGAAATATTATACTCAATTATCAAAATTAAAAGATCCCTATCGTTTAAGATACTATCAGATAACAAATCCTATAATTAACCGTTTTCTTTCTCATTGAAAATGTTTATTATGTATTACAAAAAAATAACTGTCGTCATGACGTATTTTCAGATATTTAAACTGACAAATGAAATTTTAATATGAAATGGATTTAATTTAAAATTATTGATCTTTAAAGTGATTACAGTGAATTACTTTATCCTACATACCTTGATTAACATTCTCATTTAAATAAAATACATAAAATACTTTAAAATACTAAAATTACTATAAAATATGTAGTAATGTATATGTAATTTAATATATTAATTAATATGATTTTGAATCTTTATATAAATACACACACACACACACATATATATATATATATATATATATATATATATATATATAACTCTTATTATTACTTTTATTTTATTATTGACAATATTTTTTTATATTTAAAATTTATTTTAAAAATATGTATATAATATAAAAAATAGTAACCAAAAATAAAATATATATTATATTATTACTTAACACTAATAAATGTCATCATGAAGGATTTATAAAATATTATTACTTTTTCGTTGCATAGTGTAGTTCCGAATTTAATTCTGAATAGGAAATTAGAACTCAAAACTTTGTACTATACGTTATTAAATTATATATGATCAAGAATATGTATTTTTTTTTGCTATGGAAGTATTCTGTTTATGTAAATGTTATGTTACGAAAACTTTGTTATGAGAATGGCTCAATTTACTGCAATAATAAAGCAGGCGTAAACATTAAATAATTATCCGCTTCATTAACGAAACATACGCGCATATCTTTATAAAGTAAGACTAGGTTAAAAATATAAAAGTCTATAGAAAAATATTTAATGTAGTCCTTATAAAAATGTAAATAAAACATAATATATTTTAAAATAACCAAAAAATGAGTTCTAAAGTGAATTGTAAACCAATTTAGGATTCTTTGTAGACAGACATTATTATATTTATTTAACTATATATATATATATATATATATATATATATATATATATATATATATATATATATATATATATATATATATTAGCTTTACAAATTAATTTGGGGCCTTTTTTAAAAAACTTCATTTTTACAAAAAATTGAATAAATTTCAATCTACAAAATATCCCCCATCATTTTGAATAACTTTGTTCTATCTGTCGAGCAACTGACGAATCCCTTGTCGTTGAGTCGATGAAGTTGTAAGCCATTTTAGGTTGCTCTGTCACTGTTTTAGAATTTTTTGATTGTTTAATGCGCCACACCTTCCCCCAAACTGAATAAATCATTCCCACAGCTTCGGTGGCATTTTTTTTTCAACTGGAATGAAAATATATGCAATGCCTAATGTGCTAGCTTTTGGACACCATTGTGTTCACTACTGTTTTATGAGGTAATGTCAACTGCTTGATCAAGATATATAGTGTTTTTAAATGTTAAGATTGGTACTTCAAAATTCTAAAACGGCATGAATTTTTTTTATTTAAAACAGAGTTATAATTGATTCAATGTAAAAGTTCAGGATTAATTTTTGCACCTAATATATATATATATATATATATATATATATATATATATATATAAATGTAACTGTACACAGTTATGATACTGTATATGCCAAAAATATAGATTTTTGAGATTTTTTTAAATTTCAGTTAGTTTTAAAAAAGATAAAGGTTTTATTAAATATTTCTATAATATAATAAAGTTCATATAATTGATAGGAATACGCACAGCCTACATATGAAATAAAATATGTATTTTCTCTACAAAATATAATTAGGAAATCCTTTATACAAAAACAATAGCAGATCTAATTATATATCACTGAGTAAAACCTTTCTTATGAAAGTTGCACAAAGGAAACGCTATGTAAATTTAATGCAAGGTTCACTAAAATTATCTTATACACTTGCAGACCTCTAATGCGCGGTATTAATATAAGACCACTAACTGTTTTAAGCACGGATCATATGCTTTATTGTATTAAAGTTAGTTTAATGTACAAATAATGTTACCATTACTAATTCTATACAGTTTTATAACAATACTTGTATAAATAGAAATATGTTTCTCAAAAATTATTTTATAAAATTAGTTTTAAAGTATTTTAGTATACTTTTCCATTCTGTTTTTTTACCAGTGTAAATGATTCAGTATGTATTCGATATTATCAAAAAATAATATTTTTTTAACCAAATTAATTCTGTATACTATTTTATTTAATAAAACAGTGGAAGTTACATCTATATAAAATAAATAAATATTTATAGCAGAGACATTCGTTCCCAGCATTTACGATTTTGCAATGAAACAAAAACATTGTGTTATAAAACATGCAAATTTCTTCAAAAAATATTATTTGGTACTATAATTGAACTATACTAAAAAAATGCAATTATTTGAGAACAGTAAGGTTAAAGCAATATTTTTATGAAAATAATTACTTGTTTTATTTGAATAAATCAATAAATCATTCAATTACTTTATAAATTAAATAACTGTTTCAAGAAAGTACAGAGAATATATTTGTTTACAAATTATTTGCAAAGAGAAGTAGTTAAATAGGAATATATATATATATATATATATATATATATATATATATATATATATATATATATATATATATATATATGGAAAATTCAACATAAACACCCAATTTTATTACTCTATTACTTGTATTTTGTTACTTGCATCTTTAACATTATATTAGGCATATATCAAATTAGAAAGTTGCTTGATTTTCAAGACAGTTGTATTCTTAATGAGCTAATCAGAAAATTGAATTCAAATTCAAGGCACATTTGTCAATAGCCACTCGTGATAGCCATCAGCTATGCTCGCCTGAAGATGTAATTAAGCAAGCGGTATAACTTGCTGGAAATAATTTAATTATTTAGTTACAGTTATATTGTAACTTATACACCCTGGTAAAACCTGAATTTATATATATATATATATATTATATGTCATGTAACATTAACTCCATCATACTCTTAAATAATAAATAAATGTTGTGTATTGTCATTGATTTATAAAGTATGATTTGAAAATTAGCCATTTGTCATTTTTTTTATTAGGAAATTGACTGTGTTATAAATTTATTTTTACTTTAAAACCATTTTTAAAATGGGATTAAGCTGATTCTTCTCGTATATTTATAATAACTGTGATCGTTAAGCTTGCACAGAAACATTTTTTCATAATATCATATATTACGAGAATATACTATGAAAAAAGTTATTAAGACATATTATTATTTATTAAAACAGATATTGAATATAAGATTAAGGACATAAACTTGAACAGAAAATTCTATTTTTCGATCTTTGGAGAATAAAGAAGGTGTTCTATCACTGAAAAGATAATCTTTAATTTAGTTTCACATACAAAAAAAATGATATGTATTGTGATTGGAAACATTATCATATATACAGGTTCAGAGGGGCTCCGAGCTCTGGGAAAAACAAAGCTTACACTTTCGTGTCTTAGCTGATAATAATAAATTTTCATGAAAATTGTAAATATATGTAGGAAAATGACCGTTGGGGTAAGAGAATGACATTTTTTTAAATTACACTTACAGAAGTACGGTAATCGTGGACGAGGAAATGTCAATTATTTGTTATATCACATTTGAGATGAATTAATAGGCATCGTTAACTAACATGTAATATCATTTATAGTAGAAGAAATTCTATCTGCAAATTATTATAGTCTTATACTTGACTCTACACTTGATGTTCCACAGATTGATCAACTATCGTTAATTATAAGATATGTGGTAATAAATGGTAATATAAAAGAAAGATTTCTTTATATATTTATTCTTAATGTAATTTATATATTTATAGAATAAAGTTATACACATAAAGAAAACGGTTATATTATATATATTTTATTTAAAGTTGTTTTTTTTTTGGTTGTCAGAAAATTTTGGGGGTAAATATTACCATTGGGCCACGTAAATATTACCAACAAGAACTCCTAGCTAAGTTAATTCGTCCCTGCATGCATATATACATATACATAGATGTACCGTCTGTGTATATGATATAAAAAAGAAAAAATGTAACAAACCATCACATTATCTTATACTTTTTTGTTTATAGAATTGAGCTTTATAGTGGTATGTTCAGGTTTTAAAAAATCTACTCTCTTTAATATTTGAAATATATCTGAAGATAACACATGTCCTGATACTGGTAGTGAGCATCAAGACAGTACCATCATGACAACGCATTAATGAGGCCATAAGTACATAAAAATTCAAATATAATTTTAGTTTGATAATATCTACTGCCGTTATTTGCTGATTTTTTTAAGAACCTTACGACTATTTAGTCTTATCAAATGTTTTTTTATGAAAACAAACATATTTTTTAAATTTTTGTTTAAAATATAAAAACAATTACATGATCCAATTGAATTATCAATCAAAAGAACAGATTTTAAATTAAAAATTAGAATATTTTTTTTAAAAAAAACATGAATATTAAAAATGATATTAATTGAACTTAATTTTATATTCTGAATACTTAACACGAAGTAAAAAATGTAATCATCCATAAGTAAAAAAAGCAATGAAATTAATTTTTTGTTACTGTCTATATTAAAAAATAAATCGAAAAAATATTGTATATTTTGTTTTCTGATTTGCAATTTATTTAAAAAATCTCTACTCCAAGAAAAATATTTACTCGATATTGGTTTCCAGTTCATTCAATAAATTTACTAAAAAAACTTCTAAACGAATAAAAAATTTCACATATAAAGTTTATAAAATATGACAAGTAAAGTAAATCTTTGTTAACAAAAGCATGGATTTGGCAAGTATTAATAGCATAATAAACTTTTTTAAGTGCTTTGTATCAATATAAAAACGTTAGGTACTTGTATATAGTTTCGCTATACTTGTGAAATTGGTTAATTGTCTGACAAAGACTGATCTCAAATCAATGTTATTCGTAAGTACTTGGGTGTAATTAACTGCATGCAGAATATCAAACACGGTTAAATGAAGTTTACTTGCTTTTGAACGTTGTAAGTACGAACGCTATTACCGTGTATATAACCGTCTTGGTTGAAAATCATTTATGCATAAACATACACATATATCGATTTACATCACCATGAAATAAGGACAACTAGTTACAGTCATAACACAATTATTTCATCTTCAATTGGTATCAACGAAACCAAGTAAATAGAGTAACTAAAATGCAATTTTTGCATTATCAAAACATCATGTTCGTTAAATTATCAATTGAAGTTAATTAGTTAATACTATTTAAAATCGTTATTGTTAGCATAGCTGAATTTAAAATATTTATAACATAGTTCATATTTTTTATATTTAGTGCTAATTATAACAAAATAGAACATTACATTTACATAAACAAAGCTTATTTTTATTAGATTGAAATTAAATGATAAACTAAAAAGAAAAATTAATTGTTTGCAAAAAGTATCAAAATCTATAAAATTTTATGTATTAATTGATCTTAGGTAACATTACATCAAAAATAATTTACTGAAATCAAAAAATAAATATGTTATAAACGTTTGTTTTTTCGATACGCATGAGTGTCAAAATAAGTTTTTTTAGACTGTTCTTTTAAAATTTCGCATTATAAAGAATACTATTTATATAAAATCTCTACTGAATAAAAAAAAAATGAAAGCATAACGGTACTATGGCAATGATTTAATTTTTCTTTACGTTAAAGACCAACGACTGATAACCTGATCGCCACGCCAACTCTCCTGCACAAGCCTCTTTTATTAGTATATATAGAATTTTATCCTATTTTAAAATTTAAATAAAGTTATCTGTTATTATTTTTAAATCTGCAAAAAAATAATCTAATTAAACATTTTATTACCAGGAAAAATGTCAAAATCTGAATAAAATTTTATATAGACCACAAGAATGAACTTATGATACAAATTCAGCAGATCAACATAATAGTTGCTGGATAATTTGATTTAAAAATTTATGGAGTATATCGTGTAAAAATTATTTTCATTTCTGTATTAACGAATTTTATAATTACATTTAAAATACTAGATTAAATACAATTTGAATTTTTTTTTATGCATTAAAAGTTTGATACTTTTTATATTGTGTACGTTTGTACTTTGCTCTACTTTTTATAAATTTAAAATGGAAACATTTAAAACTACTTAAAATATAATTTATACATATTTTACACACACACACACAAACATATATATATATATATATATATATATATATATATATATATATATATATATATATATTACTATATTTTACAAGACGAAAATGAAATTCAATTATAGTAATAATGAAAATAGTTTTAAATTATTATACGAATGAAATGGTAGTAAAAATGTTGTACTAGATATTTTTCAAAAGTAATCGATAAAGAAGTGTACAAAAGACACACAATTATTTTGTAAACATAATGAAATTATAAACAAAGATAAAAACCAGGCAAAAGAAAAAAATAGTAAAGTATTTTGGTAATTTACAAAATTCAAAATGTAGAGTACTGATAGAAAGAATGATTTATTCGAACGTATTTATCAAAAAATAACTAAGAATTAACAATTTCATTTAAAATTGCCTGTAATATAAATTGTAATCAATTTTATAATTTTATCACTGAAATCACTGATATTTGTAATTTTGATAAATTAAATACACTGCTTAATTAAATATAATGTGATGAAAACTGTTCCCAACTTATTAGACAATAATTCATTAAAATGTGTTGTGTACTTACTTGAAAGAACCATCAAATTATCAATATGACGTCTACGAGTATATAAATACGAAGTTATCAATGAATTCCTTACCTGAAAATAAAAATATATATCAGTATCTCCAGATAAATATTAAGCTACGGTTCAAGAGAATTAATGTTGTAATATTGAAAATTAGTAGCAATATAATATAATTATTAATTTATTTTCGAGAAAGTATACAAAAATAAGAGTATTCAATTTAATAATTATTCAAAAAAAAGAATCATTCATTTTTTCACTCAAATATATCTCAATATATAGGTTATGTGTTGAATACTTTTATAAATATTTATAAAAAAATTGGACTTATATATATATATATATATATATATATATATATATATATTATAATTTCATTCAATTACATTTTTTATTTATTTTAATATAAGTATTTATTAAAAAGATATTAAAATGATTTGATTATATGTACGTACATATATATATATATATATATATATATATATATATATATATATATGTAATCGAAAAGTAAATGTTTTTTACATATTTAATGTTATACACAGAATTACTCGCAGTGTACACCGGATAAATGCATTAATAAAACAATAAACTTATTTAAAAATAGTACATACATTCGAATGTATTTTAGATATAAATTATATATATATATATATATATATATATTTGTTTGTTTTACAATAATATTTTATATTAATTGATAATTCATTGTTATTTATTTAGAAAAATATTTATCTCTAAACCAATCCTTTACATTCGATATAACAAGTTTATATTTTTATTATTGTTCATGTAGTGTTTTATAATTTATTATATAGAATTTTTAAATAACTTTTTGATGCATTTCATGTTTATATATATATATATATATATATATATATGTATATATATATATATCTACATATATTTATATGTATATATATATATATATATATATATATATATATATATATATATATATATATATATATATGTACAACATGCATGTTACTTATAAATCATAAATAATTTTTCCGTTTCTGAAATTAATATTTAATTGCATTTGATAATTTATTATTAATTAGTTTGAAAAAATATTTATGCCTAAAATAATCCTTTCGACTTAATATCAAAAGTTTATATTTTCTTATTATGTAGTGTTTTTGATAATTTATTAAATAGAAATTTTTTAAATTAACTTTTTTGAAGCATTTTATGAATTTTTTATAAATATACATATATATATATATATATATATATATATATATATGCACACATACATACAACATACAACATACAACATACACACATATATATATATATATATATATATATATATATATATATATATATTCCATTTTATGTATAGATTATATCTAACTTTACGCTTTTTTACATTAATATTACATACTAATTGATAATTTACAGTTCATTATTTAGAAAAAATAGTCCTCCTTAAAATTATGTTGTAGACTTAATATAAAAGTTTATATTTTTTATTAAAATCATGCAGTGTTTCATAACTTATTAAATAGAAATTCTTTAAATAAAATTTGTTGAAGCATTTTATACATGTTTATATATTTATTTATTTATTTACATATGTATATGTGTAAGTTTGTGTGTGTTATTAATATTCAAACATTTACTTCGTAATTTTTTTAATATTGCAATACATTAATATTCTAGTAATATCTTAAAGAGGCACCTCTGATGATTTTAATAGATATATTAATTCTTGAGTGCACAAGAAATAAAAAACAAACTGTATTTTAAAGAATTATACCTAAAACATGAAGGAAGTATATTGAAATATTCGTATCAATTTACCCACAAAGAATTTCTTATACAACTATAAAGTATGCAATTGGATAAACTGACTTTGTTGTTTTTTAACTGAAAAACAAAACAGTTCAAATAAGTACTAGAAAGCATACAAAGTTCAAATGTCAATAATCGTATTGGTTATGTCGATAACAAAGAATATAAATCTACAAAGAAAAATCTCTTCAACAAAACTATGAACTTGTGAATACAACTGTAAATTCAAAGCTTTAGTAAATCTAATTGTTTTGAACATCTGATTCGAATTGTGCTTAAAATGATATTATAGTACTTGTATCAAACGTTTCACTCTTGTAAGAAACAAAATAAATTAAATGCATTTCATATTAGATTATAATCCTATTTTAAATATTTAAAGAGCAATATTATATAAAATAAGGTTATATATATATATATATATATATATATATATATATATATATATATATATATATTGATACCTACAGAAAATCATTTTGAATTATAGCCGCAATTAAGTTCTGAAATTGTATTGCATACACTTCCACAAAAAATGTTCAATAACTTTTTATTGATAATTTTTGATTGATACCTATGCGAATTTCGAAGGTAATATAAACATCCTCAAAGCGCTAAGGCATAGTTACTGCACTACATATGTGTATATAAATAATAAAAAGTAATCCTGTAACGTATATATGTATATATATATATAGAGAGAGAGAGATAGAGAGAAACTGAAGAAGAAAGATAAAGAAATATGACAGAAACATATTGTTCTATATATATATATATATATATATATATATATACACATGAATCTTTATAGATTTTAAGTAACAAAAGCATCTGATATAAAAAAGATTTAATTGATGTCAAAAAATATTTAGTTTTCATTATTGAATATAATTAATTATAGAGTGAGTAATGAAGAATATACGAGTATAAGCGATAAAAACGAAATTTGTTTAATATATTTTTTTTCCTAAATTAATTTAGTATCTATTACTCAATTAGTTGAACATTTAAAATAAAATATCTTCTTATGTATATAAAAATATAATCTTATTTAAATAGATGTTGAAAATTAATTAGTATATATATTCGAGGGTCGTTTGATAAGTACATTAAAAAAGCCAATTAAATATCGTTTTTTGGAAAAAATCAATTTTATTTCTCAACAAAGTCTCCAATGACGGCCATACATTGGGTCCAACGAATCTGCAAAATACACATTGACGGCGGCAATGATATTTTCATTCGATGAGAATTTCATCCCACCGAGGCAAATTTTTAAGTTTGGGAAAGGGAAGAAATCGCACGGGGTCAAATCTGGAGAATAAGGTGGATGGGGAATCAATTTGAAGCCTAGTTGATGCAATTTTGCCATTGCGGCGATGGATTTCTGTGAAGGCGCGTTGTCCTGGTGAAGAGTAATTTTTGAGTGGAAATATTGGCCGGTTTTGTTACAAGTCTTTCTTCAAATGGTCCAATAATGTGGCATACTAAGCTCTTGTTATCGTTTTTCCTTTCGTTAAGTAGTCGATCAGGAAGATTCCTTGGGAATCCCAAAAACAGTGGCCATCACTTTCCCAGTTGACAAAACGGTCTTTGCTTTTTTCGGCGCACTTTCACTAGTCGTTGTCTATTGCTTTGACAGTCAGGTGTAGTTGTGGATTCACAAGAGTGTTTCATTCACGGTGATGAATCGACGTAAGAAGGCCTGCTCGTTTTTTTCCATTTTTGCGACAACTGCTACAATGCTCGCTTCAAACATATGTAGAATGTGAACAATACGTTGCTTCTGGCTGAAATTTTGCCTATACTAGTTTGAAAAGTGACAGTTGATAGCCGTGACGTTACCAAATGAATGGTGGCGCTATATTACAGAAATTTACCAAACTTATCAAAGGACTCTCATATATATATATATATATATATATGTATATATATATATATATATGTATGTGTATGTATATATATATATATTTATATATGAGCATGACATTTTTTTATTTAACTTCTTATATTTAGCAGTTGTTCTTTCCAGTATATGAAAAGATTTTTTTTTATTTTAATTATCGAAAATTCTCTGATGTAAAACTTATTAAGTATTCAAAGGAAATGATACCAAAAAAAGAAGAAAAGTTGAAAAATGTTTGTAAGATTAGTAAAAAATTTAATATGTTAAATATTCACCTTATAAGGCTACCTACTAATTAATTAAGGTTTTAATTAAGACAAAAAGGAAAAAACTTTGGAAGTATATTAATATATGTATTTAAAGTTTCCAGTTAATAATAATTTATTATACTACTGACAAATCAGGAAAACTGAGATCAATTAAATGTTATAAATATTTACATAATAACAATGAGACTAATTTAATTCAACTGAAATAATTGCCACTGAAAAGTAATATTCGGGTTATAGATCTTTTTTGTTATAAAAGTATACTTTATATTTTATTTGTCGTGCTTTATTAACGTTACAAAAACTTATGTCTGAAAGCTTTCTTTGAAAACTTGATTAACACAAACAAGAGCTGAATGCGTTGCTATATTCTGGGATGGTTGCATTTACGAAGTAACTAATTAAATTATTTGAGAGTTGACTATCACCCACATTTACAAAAGAAAGTTCAATAATCTTTTTTTCAAAACGGTTCTATCAAACAATAAGTGCATTTTATATGTATATATACATACATACATACATACATATATATATATATATATATATATATATATATATACCGTATATCATGGCGTATAAGGTGAGCTACGTATAAGACGAGGTCGAAATTTTAAAATAAAATTTATACATTTATCATATATCGGTCGTAGAAGACGATCATAAATTGAACACTTATTTCTCATGTTATAATATAATTTTATGTCCAAAATCGAAATTGGGGTAATTACATTTTTCGATTCAAAATTTCAAAAATCAAATTCGGGAAACCACTTTGTTTTGGCATACTGTGTGATAAAACATGCACTGCTTGTATCTATGGATTTGTATTTTATTTTTATTTTATTTTATTTAAAATGAATTATCCAATGAATTTATGTTACATATCAAAGTTTAAGTTAATTTTTTAAAAATAAAGAATTTAATTTCTATATAAGCACAATAAATTCTTCCGGTTATTTTAAAGTTTGTTTTTGTATTGAGCGTAAAACACAACTCCCTATTTTTGAAGAATTTTTATGTTTTAAAGGTCGCCTTATATGCCGAGATATATGGTATATATCATTATAAGCTGTTGAGGGATACTTCATCCTATTTACATATTTAAATATGTTTCAATTTTATACTACTTAAGTTAGAATGTAAGACTTCAAATACCACAGTTAAATAGCGGTCGTTTGGAAAGTATAAAGCTCCATATTTACATAAGATTTCGACTTTTAAAACTTTGTTTTATATTTATACAAAAGATTATTGATTTCTAAAATCTAATTACCAAAATTAATTAGAAAAATATTTCAAGTAAATACCATAATTATTTATTACTCTTATATTATCATCCATCCGTTTATGCAACTACCATTCGTAATGAAATATCTTGAATGCTGATTGGTGAATTAATTAAAGATTTGTAGTGAAGGAATATGGGATATTTTTCCAGTGATAATAGTTTATTAAAAAAATTGCAAGATTTATTGCATTAGTTACAATTAGTATAATAGAGATAATAATAGATATATTTTAATTTATATTCTGCTAAAAGTTAAAAAAATATATAAAAATCAACTAAATATGAAATAAAATTTCTTATTAACTTTAGTAACGACAAAAAAGAGAATTATTTATAGGAATTTAAAAAGAATTTTATAAATAATTAAAAAAATTAGTCTATTGATTATTTGAAAATATAAAAAAAATATTTTTTATACATAATTCTATTTATATACCATTTTACATTTCAATATTCGAAAATTTTATGTAACACATGTATAAATTAATATATATATATATATATATATATATATATATATATATATATATTTATATATATATATATATATATATATATATATATATATATTTGCTTGGACGTGAAAAATAGGAAAAGATAAGAAGATACATTAAAAAAATATGTTATTCGAATAGTTTGACCTGGAAAAAGGATGTAGATAAATACCTAGTTATAACTGAAAACTGGAGTGGACAATGACCCTATAATAAATGATGGTTCTAATAGAAACTTAGATGGACATTATCAGATTTTATCATCATTATATGAAGAAAGAAAAAGTATTTTTATTGATTTTTATATTAAATGTAAGAAAAAACTAGATTTTTCCTTTTTATTTTTATATGTTTTTACGTTAAAACGAATATATGTATATATATATATATATATATATATATATATATATATAAATAATGTATGTATCTATATAATATCTTATTATATTTTCTTATTATAAGCATTTTTCAAGTAAAATAAATGCTTACGGAAATAAATACATATATAATTGTATAATGATTACTTTTTATTTAAAAGATAAATAAATTTTTGAAAATAATAGAATTATATTCGTGATTACAAAATTAGAGTCACTCTAACGATAGACCCTTCAGTATTCGCTTGAAAATTATATTGAACAACAAAAAATATGAATCTTAAATAAAATTCAATTATTTAAAATTAGTTGATTAAAAGTAATACTAATTAAATATAGTTCATTTGTGTTAGATTTTTTATAATTTAAAAAAATGTCTTAGGAACTAATTACGTACATTCACCCTTAGTGTTCTTTGAATACTGAATAAATATTTATTACATGTACTACCAGACACACAGAAAAAGGAACAAAAGATTCATAGTGAGGGTTGATTGTACACACAAAAAATGAAGTATCGACCCATTTACGAGTTTCAATCTGTAGTTAATGAAAATGAGAAATGTAATAAAGAGATGTTGCATTTATTATCAAATAAGGATTACAAAATCCCTTTTGTCTGCGGGATACGAATTAAAAACTATGAATCTGTGATTGTATTACATGACCTGATTTACAATACTAAATTTGATTTGCAGAGTTGACATTTTAACTCTGTTGAGTTCTATTCAAGTTTACTCGGGTTCGTCGATCTTTGAAACTTTGATGCGCTTGCATTATTAGTGTGATTGCTTCACTCGTTTATTTACGCAGTAGGCAGTTTGAAAGGTTTTGTGAAAATTAACAATTCTGCCCATGCCATACGTAAAACTTTCAAAAGGTCAGACGTCAGGACTGTTTTTATTTTCATTGTTCAAATGGCTTTTGGATTTTTAATGACGATTTTATATAATTTAGTGGAAAATGTACTTTTTCTAATTGAAAATGTATAATCGAATCAATTATTTTTAAATTAATTAAAAACAAAATATTATTTATCTCGTACATTTTTTTGAACGTTTATATTAATATATATATATATATATATATTTATATATCCATACATTTATGTACGAAACGTTACTTAAAAAAAACAATTAATATCTTTATATGTAGATTAAACAGTTCAATAATATGTTAATGTAAAAGAATTTTTATGATACATGATAAATTATTACATATATTTATATATGTAATAATTAATTTCTTTATTAATTTATTTCTAACGCAAAATTATTATTCAAATAGTTTTTTTGAGATAATCGAAGGAAATTTAAAAGGTGAATGATTCGTAAAATTATTAAGTTGAAAGTGTTATATAAGTTAACATTTAAAATAGTACATCTTTTATTTATAATCATAACGTTGAAAAAAAATAAACAAACAATATTGTTTAAAGAGAAAACTAATTGATAATAATTTTAAAATTATGTGTATTTTAGTATTATTTTAGCTATTTCTGACTTATCATCGAACTACTATAAATTAATTATATATAAATACTTCCTTTAAAACGATTATTTATTCTCTTATCCACATTATTCCATACATATAATAAAATATACTAACAGAAAAACATTTTTGTTATCAACTAAGTAATTTATAACGGTGTTAATAATAAAATTTGAAAACTATATAGTACCGATTTTTAAATACATTTTTTCAATAAGATGTAAATTCTTTTCCTCTTTATATTCGATGATATATTTTTTTCTAACATACTACAATAATAATGATTTTATTCCGTACTCTCTGTAAAGAAATATATTAAAAATTCAAGTATTCAAGTAATTAATAAGACATATTAAGTTACAATATTATTCGTAAATAAACTAAGAAATAAATCATGTCTTCGTGTTAATTCCTAACAAGTAACTATTAAAAATTAATTTAAGTATCTCTAACCTGATCGAATTTAATTATTTTTTTAAAGTTTATATTTAAACATTCGATTTCTAACATTCAATTTAAAGTATTATTATTTTATTTCATAAAAGAGCCACCAGCAATCTTCTACTAACAATACAATATCACCGCCATCGAAATGCGTATAAAAGAACAAAATGAACAATAAAAAATTTTAATACATAATGATAGAAAAACTTTGTAATTTTTTGATTCTACATTTAGTAAATATATATATATATATATATATATATATATATATATATATATATATATATATATATATATATATATATATATCTGTGTGTGTGTAGTACAAATATATGGCTAATATAATTAATAAAAGAATGTTTAATATATAGATACATTAAATAAGTATTTAGTTAAGCAACAAAGGATATTATTTTGATAAGAAATATTATTATCGATAGAATAACAATATGAGTGTAATATGTATGTTTCTATGTGTAATATAGTAACTAACACCAACATATATATATATATATATATATATATATATATATATAGGAAAAGTTTTTTTATGAAATCTATCAGTATCAGACAATACAAGTTCGACGAACTATCCATAACTCTTCATATAAAGTTCATCTAATCGATTCTCGTACACATACAATGATTGAATGCTTTCATACTTTCAAGAGTTCTGAAAGTCGGTATTTTGACAGATTATTTGATGGGGTTGAAATATAACATATAAACCATACAAACACATCTATTAATCTATATATCAATAAAAAAAGGCATATATGCCTACACGTACAGACACACATACACATATAGAAAAACACACATACATATGTACATATATATATATATATATATACATATACATGATTCTATGCAAGTATGCGATATTACATGCATTTTTACATGGAAGTGTATAGAAAAAACATTTTCTTACCCTTAATTAAATAAATTATAAAAACATTCTAATTAGAGTGAAATTCTAAAACTTTTTCATTAATTAAAGAATAATGAATTTGTGAATGTGTCCACTGTAATGAACACTCATGATTATGGGCGTAGCGATTGTTCTAAATAAAACAATTTGATGTATCGTTCCTGCGCAGATTTTCGCCTATTTTCTATATTGCATCAATTAGTTTGATATAAATTAATTTTTTATGTATATGTTAAACTGATATATACGTATAAGTTGTTGTTTTAAAGTACTAACATTTCAATCGACAGATTTTCAATAATTAATTTGTGCCTAAATCACCATATGTTTAATGCTAAACTGTATGATTAATTATTATTTTTTTGCATTTAATAAATAACTATTCGACTAACAAATCAAATTTTATTAATATATCAATATCAAATTTGATAATATTATACATTTTTATGACTAAATAGAAAGAGGCCAAATAATTGGTGGCATGAGACTATTATATTATAAAATGTGCGAAGAGAGAGATTTTTGATCTTTTAAATCGGAAAAAAAGAAAGATATTATTCAGCACAGGATTGTTAAAGATTGTAAGTAATAACAATGTAATATATGAACAAACGTAAAAGAAAACAAGGTAAAATTGAAGAATTAAATATCATACAATATTAGAAATTGAAATGAAAAAACTAGAATTGAAATTATTATTTATTATTAAATACTAGTATTTGAATTACTATTGATATTACTTATACACAGACAGACACAAATATATATATATATATACACAACACAAATATATATATATATATATATACAAACATATATATATATATATATATATATATATATATATATATATATATATATATATATCGTATATAATCATCATCATCATCATCATCATTACTTTTCATGACAAAGAAAAGAAAATATAGTTTAATTAAGAAAGTATATATTTATGTAGTGTTTTCCAGGCGAAAGAAAATTATTACAAAATCCATGTACTGTTGACAAAAAAATTTATATAAATATTTTATAATAATATATTATACAATATTTATATAAGTATGAAATGAAAAGTTTTGTCTTATGATACACACATACAAATAATTATATAAATATATATATATATATATATATATATATATATATATATATATATATATATGTATATATATATATATATATATATATATATATATATATATATACTAATAATTCTATCGGTTTCCATATGATTATGTATTAAACATAAAATACTTCTTGACAAATTGAAAATTTTTTCATTGATTCTAATTTTGCTGCAGAATGACTCACAATGTTGCGGTCGAATTTACATTAACATATATGTTCGGTGACTGTTGTGGTAAATGAAATGTGTGATAAATAATCATGACAATAATGATCACCTTGGTATCTGGAACGCAATTTCATCGAGGCTGTCGGACGGTGTCAGTGGTGCACGCTCGAACAGACGGCTGGGTGCAAGTGTTAGATTGTTTGTGAACAAACCGCAACCGCGTCGCGCACGTTGCTTCTTCTTATTCTCTTCTTCTCGTCGCAGATTGTGTAGACGGAAAAAGAACATCGACATTCTGCTGGTGTCGTTGTTATTGTTGTTGTCGTGCGCAAGCGATGACCGGCGGAAACAAGCGAACGGAGACGATCGACGAGCGGTACGGCGTTTTTCCGGTGAATTTAAACGCGTAACGATATTGTATTGTTGCGACGACAATGCATCGCCGGCGGAAACGGGAGTCAAGTACGACGAGACGCCACCATGGAGACGATGGCGTGAGTGCATGTGAGGTGTAGGTTTTGTGTTTAATCTGAAGCGCGTCGATATTAAGTTATATTTGTATTTAAATCATATAAAGTTATTTATTTATTTCAATTTATTGAGCTAAAAGCGTGTAATGTGAGAACAAATAACATGCAAGACAAAAGTTTGTACTTTTTTTTTAAAAAAACAAAAGTTTTATTTATTTTTTCCTTATATATATATATATATATATATATATATATATATATATATATAGGAATATAATTAATGATATTTGAAGGTACATTTTTTAGTTATATTTAAATATGTAACCACTCTGGTAATAAATTATACTGTTAATTATGATCAGATATTTTATGAAAATTGTAATGAAATATATAATATATCTGCGAATTTGTTTATTACATATGTCTTTGTTACTAAATATAATTTAAAAAAAAACTTAAAATATTCATGACTAGTAAATTGCTGTTGTCATCTCATATTCATTATTTAAATCTATTCTCACTTTATTGCATACGCAGATAAGGCCACACACACACACATACACACACATAGACACACACACACACATATATATATATATATATATACATATATATATATATATATATATATATATATATATACCGCATCTAAAATATGATTCATTTATTATTTATTGAAAATTATAAGCAAGTTAAAATGATTAACAGTTTTAGATGAACAATTTTTTTAATTCAAAATTATAAGAAGTTTTATTGCTATTTCATCTTAGATTATACATATATATTTTGTTGTTAATGTATATGAACTAAAAAAATATTTAGGAATTCATGGATGGTATTGAAATATGTTTAGTTACATTCATTATGAAGTTATTTATCGCTAATCGACTTGCACAATAGTTAATAATATTTAAATTGCACTGAAAAATGACATGATAATTATGCTCTTTTATGCCAATAGTATGAAATAATATTTATTTTCCGAATATACTTTTTCTATTGATAATAATAATTAAAAATAATTCGACGCATAATAGTCTAAAAATATAAAAAAATCTTAATGCAGTTTAAAAATATAATTTAATCTCATTAAAAATACTACGGAATTAATCAATTTATATACATGAAACACTTGACATTTTTGTGTTATAAACATGATGTTCGTATGCGTCAATCACAAGTTCAGATGAAAATGACAAGAGCAAACAACGAATGAAATGATTGCACTGCAAAGCTCTTCGACAATTGATGCAGTGATCTGTACTTGTTCAAAAGGTGTTGACTTTAATGATCCTTGAGATGTCAGATAATAAATATGATAGATATTGACCATCGAAGAATATAAACGATTATGTCAAAATATAATAATAAGTACATGGTTGAATGCGAACCAGAATTTCTAACAAAATATTCTTTATATCAATATATAAATACTATCATGAATTGTTATGATACAAATACAAGTATATATATATATATATATATATATATATATATATATATATATATATGTATAATATTTAGGGGAACTTATAATAATTATATAAGAAGGAGATTATAAACATTTCTCAAATGTTTAAAATGCTTTCTTATTTGTGTCAGTAAAATTAAATTACTTTTTTAATCTTGACTATACAAAAATTAACCAAACTTTCGTCTTTCGGTAAAAAAAACGCAACAAACAAACATTATTAAGACAAAAACAAACAATTTAAACAATAACACACAAGCATAAATACAGGAAAGAATTATATATTAATTAAATTACGTTGCCTAAATACATGTCAACATAAATTGTAAACGTAAATCTTTGCTGCGCTACATACTAATTAAATAAGAAATGCAAACAAAACGTTTTCGTGCTTGAAAGAAAATGGAAAAGATTTTCTTCATAGATGAACATTTAGAATCTTTAATATTTTTTTTTTATTTTTATTATTATTTCGTCATTCATCTATTATACATATATGACATACATACATACACACACATACATATATGTATATATATATATATATATATATATATATATATATATATATATATATATATAAAACAACTACTGATAATAATAGTTATTTATAATTGCATTGTTAAAAGTATATAAATCATCAATTACAAATAAGTTTTCTCATACAACAAATTTGATAGTAGAGAGCTCTATAAACATTTAGTTGATAGCAGGGAGCTCTATACACCGAAATATTTTTTTTACATTGATTTGTAGTAAACAAGTACTACATGTAAATGATCTATGAGGATAATATTGCTTTTAAATAAAATCATAGGGAAATTCTAGAATAGATAGAACGAACATATCGTCTTTAGGTCTGTAACACGATCTAACGTAGCGACTAAGGATTTCAATTTCCGTGTTTCATGCTTGATACGAAGCTCGCACAGGTCACTCCATCTATTGAATTCTGACGGTTTCATGCTTGCAATTCTACATGACAGCAGGATGTCTGTGTTTTATCATTTCACGCATACATTCACATAAAACTCGATACGCTTGTAGAGAGAAACACACACAATATATCTATAGAGTAATTGTGTGATCTGTAAAGTTGTTCACGAACTTGATGGTTTTCATGTACGTCAACGAATTGTTATTTTGTGTCTTATTAGTGAGATGATCATCACTAAAATGTTGCTTGTTTGGAGATAATACGATTGTTATTTACGTATCTGGACGAATAAATTGGACAGGGTGTTTTGTGTTATTGTTGTTTCTATGTTCGAATATTTTGATTGCTCAACTTCAAGAATTTATATGAAATTGTAATTTATTTTTAGATATAGATATGGAAACATACTGTGGTATAGTTTTTAATTCTAATTAGAATAATAGTGAAAACCATAAAAAAGTTCGATTTATTCAATTCATAAAATCTATATAGCGGCAAAGCAGAGAAATATTAATTAATTTCTTTATGTAATATTAATTGTGTTTTTATTATTTCTAATTAATATTCATTATTATATACGAGTTGGAAAATAATATTTAGTAAAAAAATTATCAATGATTCCCAAATATTTATAGCCTAGTGATTTGATTTAAAATCGAGTAATTCATCTACAATTCATTTTATGTTACTTACAAAATTACCATCATTTAAATCAATATAAAAATATTTACATACACACATATTAATATATATATATATATATATATATATATGTATGTATATATATGTATATATATATATATATTCATGTATATATATATATATATATATATATATATATATATATATATATATATATATATATTAGATTGGTGTAAAAATAATTGAGATTTTTACGTGTTGAGTAAAAAGATGTATATATAAGTTTAAATTATATTTATTAATCAAAATAAAGATCATTGGCCTGCACACATTTTTTCAACGGGAAACAAATTTGTTTATTCCTACAAAACAGAATTCTGCAGTTTTGGAATTAACGAATGCATCAAAAGCGCTTTGATGATGTTTGATCTTTGAAAACATTCTCTCGTAGGAAATTACTCAATTGTTAAAACAAATGATAATCTATCTATATAACCCAGGTCTTTTAATTTTTTTAAAGTCATTTTTGAAACGTGTGGTCGGGCGTTGTCATGAAGAAGAATTGTTTCTCTTTGATCGACTAATGCTGGTCGTAAACGATACAACTTCTCATATATTTTTTGAATTTACTAACAATATTTTTCTGTTATTATTGTTTTACCAGGCTTTAAGAAGTTGTAGTGAATGATGCCACTTGCCGATCGTCAAACAACGACTATAATCTTTTTTTCGTGAAGCTTCGGTTTAGGATACTGTTTTCGTGTTTCTTCTTGGTCTGTCCACTATGAAGAACGTTTACGATTGTTGTTGAGAATCCACTTGACATTACATGTGAATATGCGATCAAAAAAGGGATCATTTTTGTTACGCAAAAGAAGCGTAGGCTTTGCATCACTGAATTGCTTGATGTTCGATAAATATATACGGCATCCATTTATACAGCTTTTTTGTTTTTGAAATTAGATTCAAATGGAGAATAACTGTTGAATGATCAACATTGAGTTCTTCTTCCACCTTTAGATTTATTTTACGTAGGTCCGCTTCAATAATAGTTTTCAAATCATTATTGTCTATAGCTGAAGGACGTTCACGATCCTCCTCATCATTAAGGATTTCGTTTCCATTAAGACATTTTTGGAATCAGTATTGAGCTGTACGTTCACTAATTGACTCTTTTCCAAAAACAAATTTGATATTACGAGCACTTTCTGTTGCTTTACGTTCCAATTTAAAGTCATATCACAAAATCACGCGAATTTGCCTTTCTTCCATGACTTATTTAAGAGGTTATATCCAACAATACTAAAGAATGAAAATAATACACATAAGCTAAAATCAGTAATGCAAATTTCACTGTTTGCAATGATGTATTACATGATTATAACAAATATAACGGTAATTAAAAAAATTAGCGCCAAACTTAAAATGATAAAAACCGAAATTATTTTGCACCAATCTAATATATATATACATATATATAAATATATATATATATATAAATTTTGTATATAGAGTTCGAATTTCTTTAAAAATACATTTATACATTGTTATAGTGATTATAGTATTAAATTGATATTTATTAATTAATTTATGATTCAATTTCAATTGAATAACAGTGATCGAAACAGTTCCGACATTAAAACGTTTACATTTTTGATGAGAATTTGTGTTGGAATGTAACAAGAAAAATTTGTTAAATATGCATCAATGAAAATATACACGTCTGTTAAATCCAGAATGTAATATCAATATCGGTAAAATTTGGGTTCAGCTGTATCTGAAGCCGCATATAATTGAAGCGAATCCTAAAATATTCAACATGATGTCGGGATGACGATGTAAAATTGTTGAAACGGGGTTAAAAGCTGGCCGATATGAACTTGGTTTTCCATTTCAAATTTAGGATTACGAATTCATTTTTCCTTTGAATGATGTTTTTTTTTATATTTATGTTCTGAATAAATATGAATATACTATTTTTCTATTGAAAATTCACTATGAACTCGTTATATAAGTTTATAAATTCTAATTTTTTTTTAAATAACGTTTTTATTTTTATAAATTAGATGTTCTGTACTCATATTTTAAATCTATCAGAGAAATGTTATAAAAACGAAGAATACTTATGACTTATTATTTGGAAGATAAAAACTTAAAAAAAGTCATAGAACAATACACATACTTTATAATATTTTTTGAATGCATTTTCTAGATAAAATAAAACTAATAGTTAAAATTAATAGAAAATAAAATATTTCATCTGCAAAGTAAAAATTATGAAAAATTGATCAACAAATCGTCGTACTAGCCATTCAGTATTAAAGTAAACAAAAAGGATGTCAAATATTAATGTAGGAATTTACATGAATAAATCAGAATTTGAACTGATAAAATTCAATATATAATCGGATACACACAGATATATGTATATATATATATATATATATATACATGTATGTTTGTGTGTCTGAGGGAAAAACTACGTTTAAATTTAAAAGAAAACTAAAAAAGTGAGACATATACTAGGATCGTCTAAATAAATAGAACAAACAAAAAATATAAATACAAAAATTAAATAAATTGTGGATATATATTTCGTAGTCTTATCATAAAGAAACCAATGAATAATGTATGAAACGTTATGTGGATCTTTTACCACATTGTTTATTATTCAAGTTCCTTATTGACGCCTCGATGGGCTTATATAATATGTACAAAAAGTGGTCAGTTAATCGAATAGAACAGTTATGTCTTCCGCCTCAAAATATTACGTGCCGGAAAATTTTCTTCCCATGAGTATTTACAACCTATCCATAAACTCGTTTAACAATGTCTTGTGTTTCGTGTTCGGCATACGATATTATCGAAATAAAAATAAATATTAACTAAACTGACTATCAAGAATATAAGAACAAACATATAAACGAAAAATGGCAATGCAAGTAAAGAAAGCGATTGTTGTATAAAAATTTAATAAGTGATAATTTATAATCGGATAATAAATATATTCATTTTTATAAGATTATATCCGCTTTAAGCTTTTACGTACTTTATTAAATTAAGTACTGCCCTCTATTAATTTTTAGGTAAATTGTAAAATAAATAGTTGAGTTACAAACCTCTAAACATATATATATATATATATATATATATATATATATATATATAAAAATTGAGAGAGATGGAGAATTTAAATTAAAAAAAATTGACAAATAATTATTAAAACACATTATCATTTACCAAATTTTAAATTATTTTATTAACAAAGTATAGAAGGCCTTTTTTAAATTTATTTTTATCAAATTATACACTAACTTATTAGTTTTAATAATACGTTTTTGTTACAGCGATCAATATATAGTTAATATTTAATAAATGAATTCAAGAAAATATTACATCTTCACTCTATTAAATAAAAAATAAACTATTCTATCACACACACATACAAGCATACACACACACACACACACACACACATATATATATATATATATATATATATATATATATATATATATATAATACCTTTAAATATTATTTTATTATAAACAAGTCATATGCTACATCGTGTTTCATTAGTTAAGTAATTTCATCATTCGTCAATGTAACTAATGTGGATTGAAATTTAGTACCCATAAACAATTTTTTGCTTTGGAAAGATTACATTACAAACTGACAAACAGAAACTCATGAAAATCTTTTACTTGCACTAAAGAACGTGACCGCCATATATATATATATATATATATATATATATATATATAATAAAATATTTCAAAGTTTAATACTTTGAAGAAATTCTAAACCCACTTGTTTAGGTGAAAATATATATATTCATCATGTGCTAATCATTAATCTTATATGTAGATATATATATATATATATATATATATATATAATTTTAAAATTTACAAGAAAATCTAAAATAAAATAACAACTAGTTTTTCGAGCTTTCACTAATACTAGGTTAGTAGGAAAATAAATGCGGTCTGAATTTCCAATTCATATACAGCTTCATACATAAGCTGTTTTAAGTAGCCGAAAACAGTTGGATTAGTAACGCATAAATATTGTGCAAGCTCTCGAATTGTTGTGCGTGGTTCTGATTCAACTAACGTTTCAGTTGTTCGATATCAACTGAAGAAGGACGTCCGCGACCTTCTTCATCTTCAATGTTCTCACTCTTATCAAGAAATTTTTGAAACCACCATTACACCGTACGTTTCTTAACAGTAACCACACAAAACATCGTTTAGTTTATGAGCAGTTTCTGGTACTTTACCACCTTTTTGAGTTCCTACAAAAAATGCTCTTATTTGATTTTTCCATTTTTAGTTAAATAGCAAAATTGAAAACATAATTAATAATAAAACCAAAGTCGATGATACCAAAATACACACCGAAAAATGCACTTTAAAATGATATTAACATAAATACAATGAAATTAAACTTTTATTGAAAGAAATTAAGGTCAGAATTCAGAAAACAAAAATCGCAATTATTTTCCTACCCACCTAATAATTAAGTGTATATATAACTTTTTGACCATGTTAACTATTTCTCGAACACTTCATCTATTATATTTTCAAATTTTGATTAAACAGTTTGTAATATTTAACATAATGTTTTATTTTTGAAAATAACTCATAAATTATTTAATATAGACAACAAAACTAGCGTCGATTAAATGTGTATTTCTTGAGTTTTATGATTTAATCATAGTTTGAAGGTTTTGATTTATTTGTTTTTGTTTTATTTAACGACTTCAAAATTTGTCTACCAAATATATTACTAAAGAATATAAGAAAATGAATATGATATATATATATATATATATATATATATGTGTGTGTACAGGTGTATAAGCAATTGTATGTTTTGCGTAAATAAAATTTAGTATATTTTCCTCATTTGATTTGCGGAGTTTTGATTTTTTTGCCGGAATCCCAACACTTAAACAAAAACCAAACACTCCGCACCAATATCTACATTTTTTTCAACACTGGCTTAAAAGTTGTTTGGCTTACACCCTGGAAAAATTCAATCCAAAGACAACAACGCACAGCTACAGCGTCGTGGTACAAAAGTATCAGACTAATGACCATTTTTGATATGACTTATAACTTTTAATTTTGCCTATTTGCTTTCCATTTTTCATAAAAACTAGTTGAAGTGATATGTTTAATTAAAAACTTGAATAATTCTGAAAAATATTTCACGAAGATTAATTAAATTTTTTAATAATAGATTTGGAATTATCAATCTTTTATGTTACCGTTAAAATTCATTTTCAAGTAGATTTGCGTAACAAAATAAATGATATGTTATAAATGATATTTTTAAAAAGATTATGTATTATTTGATATGTAATAAAATATCATTCAATAAAGAAAATTATATTAGTTAAATTCATATTAAAAATTTGTTTTATTTAACCGAAATGTACATTAAAATACGTGTTTTCTTATTAATAGTCAAGTGAATATATTTATATATATATATATATATATATATATATAATAATAAATTTATACCACTAATGATTATTGATACTTGCAATTTTGGTAAAAAAATAATTAAAGTACTTTTCATAATAATTAATTTAATTTTTATCATAATCATATCATATACTTATGTAAGTTTATATAAATATATAAAAAATTGATATGTCCAGTTTATGTTAAAAAAAAGATCGATATATTAAAAATAATATTTGAAACGGAATAAATTTCATTTATTTTAAAAATAGCGTTGAGGCATTTATATCATTTAAAATTTATTTTTAGTTTAAATTACTTGTCAATGATTTTGTTAAACACGTTTTTGACGTGTTTCAAATATATAAAGTAACAAGGACGAACACGTGTATGTATATATATATATATATATATATATATACATATATATAATATTTACTTGATAAAATCGAAACATCATTTGCAATACGTTCGTTAGTATTTAACAAATATATTTCATACTGACACATTTTTTTCATCTTATCTGATTACTTGATTTTTTTCCTGTCAGGAGGAAAATTCTTATCGACTGATGTCAATTCACCTGTACTGCAATGTTGAATGTTTCAAGATAACCAAGTATATTTTTTTAATTTCAGTTAGTGTTTTTTAATTCCGTAAAAATGTAAATATTTATTTACACACAAATCACATACACGAACATATATATATATATATATATATATATATATATATATGATTTTTTAAGCCTTTTGATTCAGATTTCTTATTTTTTATTTCAAAACAGCTGTACTGAGGTCAAAGTTTGTTAACTGGATCTTCTTAGGAGGACATAGCTTTAAAAAGTGATTAAAAATAAAATCATATGATCCTTTAAAACCAATATGAAAATTTCGATACTTATTTTTGGTTAATACTCTTATATTTGTTCAGTACTGCCAATATCTGTGATTTTGTTTATTTATTTTTTTGTTCTCAATCAATAATTTCTCCTGTCCTACAGAAATACTTTTATTTTGCATTATGCCTTTTTTTATCTCTATTACAAACTATTTATTTTTGATTTTGTATCTATAATTCCCATTTATTTTCGTATATATTGTATGATTCTTTCATTTCTTTCTGTTAAACCTTAAATAAATACTTCTACTCTTTTCTCTATTTTCTGAATTCCTTGAATTTTATTAGAATTTAGAATCTGTTTTATTCCTGAAAATAACGATAGGTGGAATATATTAATCAAATTTTTATTCTCAAAATTGATTTTATAAATGAATTTTCAATTTTTAAAAAACGATATAGTTTTCCATTCAATATATTCAGTAATTAACTTCTTGATTATTTTTGTTATAGCTTATGTACAATACATCTTTATAATAATGTCATAATTTTTAGTACGCCTAGGATTTTTTTATGAAACAAATATTTTTTTTATAAAATCAATTTTTTTTTAGTTTTGCGCTCTGAAGATTACAATATTTCTATCTAAGTATGCATAAATAATTATTCATTACAAATATTTAATATTTTATTTAGAACTTTTTCTTGTGTGGGTTGTATGAAATGAAAATTAATTTTAGACATTTAATTTATCCAAAAGTATAATTGTAATAGAACCTTTTATTAAATTATTTGTCGTGAATGATAATTATGATTAACAAAAATTCATAATCAATATTAAAGTGCGTATAGGAATTTATACACCCGTTTTCGTTAATAGGAAATAAAAAAAAGTATATATTATGCTTTTTTCCTTGTATTTGAGCACATTGCATGTGAATACCATTTGTAACTCGACAAAATAAATAACAATTATTAAGTGCGCATGTCTGGAAATTAGGTAGGCATTCAGTTATTTTTCAATTAGTGTACTTCAACTAAAATGTATTGACGTTACTTCATGTTTGTTTTATGGGACAAAAAATGTCAATTGATCTAATCATATTCATAGAAATGTTTCTGAAAATGCAATTATACAGTGGCTTTAATCGTTTTGCGTTTTTATATTTAAGTTTTAACATTTTAAACTATATTGTGATAATGTGAAGAATATTTGCCTCATAGACTTATATAACTGTTTTATTATTTGATATTGGAAATAGAAGAATCGAGTATAATAACTGAAGGTAAGGTTATATAATTTTTTCATATTTTTGACGTTTTGAGGGCAAAATTTAGTAAATATTTGTGTTTTTCATTAATTTTCATATTACTTTTGCATGCTATACACATCTGTCAAAATATATTTCATACGAAAATAAATTACCGGTTAACCAGTAACTTGTATAAATACTAGTAATGTTTTTAATATTTGAAATATATAATCATAAGTTTATGAAAATAAATCACAAACATTGTATAAAATTTATGGTTTATATTTATTTAAATTACATAATGTTCAGTTTTATTCTAAACATTTTGATGTATCAGTATGAAATATATAAATATATAAATGCATGAAATTTTAATTCTTTAAAACATTAGTTCTCAAACTTTTCGGTTTCGTAACTCATTTAATCTCATAAAAATCGAAGAAGACTAAAAATTTTTTGTGTATAGTAGTTGCAACTATCTGTGATTACCGTGTTAGAAATTAAGAAAGAAAAATTTCAACGAAATGACATGTATTCTTTGAAAAACTACACTATATATTTGTAAGGAACTGAAAGTGAAAAGGACAAATAACGTCTTCCTATTAACATAAAAATAGTTAATCGCTCGCGAATCCCCTGAAAAGATCTCAGAGATTCTCAGAAGTCTCAGGGACCACTCTTTGAATACCGATGCTTTAAATATATAAAGTGAATTTTATTTCATATATTAAAAAGAAAAATTTATAAAAATATCTGTTTATATTGATATTTGTACTAATTACAGTATTACAGTGTTTTCTTAATAATTATATGATTAAACATCTTATTGAATGTTAGATTTCAAGTTGATAAAAAATTAGAAAATTCATTGTTTTTATTTACATTTCCTTTTCTTTGATGAATAGCTTAATGAAATGAAAAGCGTTTGGTTGATTTGTTTTGAAAATAAATCAACATGAAAAAAGATTGAGATTTATTTACTGTTTTATTCTTCAGTTTCTTATTATTTAAACGACATTTTATCAAACAATCAAAAAGATGTCGCTAAATTCGTCCATAAAATATATGTACATATACAAATGCTAATGTATTATGCTCTCACAAAGCTGCCAAATTTGGTATAAATTTTGGTAATATTTTAAATACTCGCACCATTTTGACATTAGTTTTAGTTCTTAAAACCTGAATTATTAATAAAGAAAATTATTTTTAAAAAGTTAAATGTTATATTCGAAGCTATTTGTCACATAATATTTTGTTTACAATTTAGTAATTTATTTCTATTTGATATTCTGTACTCTTTGACTATTTATTGTTATGTACCTGAATCTAATCTATTGTTTCATGGATATAAAATATTTATATTTTAATATGATTTTAATAATTTCACATGAAAGAAAGGTTTTATTTATATAACCCGAAAAATAAGGTACAAACGAGTATTTAAAAAAAAATTTTTTGTTTACTTTACAATTAATATTATTAAGAAATTTTTGATTAATTTATTTCATACATATTATTTATTAAAGTAATAAATGTAACTGTATTACAAAGTACAAAAAATTACATTGAATAAAAAGTTAAAAAAAATAAGTAAGTGAAAAATGAAATCACTTACTTCAATTTGACATTTAAACATTTTACACTTACATTCAACGTACTACTGCAATCGTAATAATTCTACGATAACTTTATGAAAATGAAGAAATCCTATATTTCATATGCTACAACTTGATATTACCGCTTACATTGGATCATTTATCGTATTTATAAATATGTATATGTCAGATTCTATTCAGATACCATACGTTAAAAAGTTTAACTGTTCAAATTTACGGAAAAAATGTTAACACGTTCAAATAAAATTGAGCAACTTTTTCAAATAGAAGTTATTTAAAATTTTTATTTTATTAAAGAACACCTTTTTATTTAATATATATTTATAAGTACATTTTTAATTTTTATCTTTTTGTTATACAAATCTATTTAATAAAATATTTCTCTTTTAAGAATGATCGCAAAAATGTAATTAATTACATTCAAATTAGAAAATTATTTAAATGTATTTAAAATTTTTGTAAATTTACATGTAATTTTGTATATAAACCGTGTTTAACTTTATTAAACAAGGATTAAATTAAACAAAAAAAGGTCTGTTCATCCAAATAATTCGTTTTATAATTTTAATGAATGTAAATAAAATTTGATGAAATGTGAATAAATTATAGTGACTTAACACGTTTTATTCGAATTAATAAAGGAAGGTAAATAACCATTACGCAGAATAATTTGTGAAATAAAATATACGAAAACGCCTTAACAAAATATCAAATAAATCAAGAAAAGGAGCACGAAATGTCAATATCGAAAGAGGCTAAAACCAATGTTAGTTATAAATCAAGCGTGTTCGAATCAAGAAGCGTACAAAGCACTCAGCTTAGCGGTGTGCGAGGTGTAACACGATTGTAACTTCGTCTGAAGCGCATTAATGAAGATACTGGAGAGAAAATCACCAGGGACGTTTTCCAGTTATATTGCGCCGACTATGTGCAGTAGCTGAGGGCATTGTACGATAAAATAGTGGCGTAGTAGCTAATACATTTACTATGGTTATTTGTGCTGTCGTCGAATATGATAAATTTTTGTTTGTGTTTAGAGAACGTTCAACTTTCCATTCATAAGTCTTTTTTTTCAATTTAGATATTCTACGAACATAGATTTTTTTTAGGATTTATCGTTTATTTCAGTTCAGATTTTTTAAATTTATTCACTTTAGTATATAAAATATACATTATTTTTTTTAAGAAATAAGCGTAATATGAAGTTAACGTGTCTCCATTAAGTGTTCTAAAATTTGTGTAAATGAAAAAAAAATTTATTATATATATATATGAATGTATAAAAATACTCAAATGAATGTATAAAATTATAACCGAGAAAAAGATTATGTTGACAAATAAGCAAAGAATTTTAACTTGATTTTATAAAATAAAATTTTCAAAAGGAAAGCGATTTATTTAATGTTTTGGCTGAAGAAATTCAAAAATAAATCTCTATATTTTAAGTAAACAACATAAACTGTGCTATATGAGAATTATTATATATATATATATATAAAAATTTCATCTTTTAATTTTTATGCTTTACTTCGTTACTTGTTATCTAGAAATCTTTTATTTTGTAGATGGTATAATCTTGATTTAAGTATTAAAAGTTGTATTTTGTTAAAAAAACTGTCATGATTTAATACATTGATCTCTACAGTAAATATCTGAATCAACATAAAATAAGTAGACTGATGTCATGAATAAATATGATTCTAAATTCCTGCCTGAGTATATTTGAATGCTCTGACATTACGTGTATATAATTGCTGGCATTTAAAATTCTCAGTCGGACCAGTTAATCAACATTGAGCTATCAATTGAGAAAAGTTTATTTATTAGCGAGTATATCTGATTATTAAAATATAATGAAATATTATGAAAATGGTTTGTTTGTTGAATACTATCAAATATTTATTTTATTTAAAATAAATGAGTATTTTTATATTTTTGTTAAGCTGAAAATTAAATTGATGTCTTCTTATGTTTGGTCATACTTTTACAAACCTAAAACATTTACTGCAGATTATATATATACATATATATATATATATATATACATATATAAACTGCTTTTTTACACATTTACAAAATCTGTTTTTCTTTTCTGAATCTAAATTAATTTTTAAGTTCATGTTTTGTTTGGAACCGAGAGGTAAATAAATACAACTAGTTCATTTTTGACAATAATTAAATGTGATGTAATAAAAATTACGTGCGCAGAAAATAGTTTGCTTAATCATATATTATTCATAAATATTTTTTTCATATTGATATTATAAAAATGTGTAACATGTACTAGAATGTTATCAGTAATTTATTTTTGTTTGTTATTTTTTAATATATTAATATTAAAAGAAGTTTAAGTCGGTCATATATATATATAAGAATATTGAGTTTTATTAATACAGTTAAAAAAATTTTAAAGTATAAAAAGCTGCTAATATATATATATATATATATATATATATATATATATATATATATATATATATATAATGGAAAGGAAAATTGTTTTTTTAAAAAATCTTATAAAAATATTTGAGAGTTAAAATATTTATAAAAACAAAAAAAAATATTATTAAATAATAAATATAAAATATAAATTAAAAATTGCAACGTAATAGGATACAAAAGGAGTGAATTATTATATATTTTAATAATCGAAGTAGTAATACGGCATTACATGAAAAAATATTTGATGTATGTACAGAAAAAAATGACTATTTTTAATTAAAAAATAATATAATATGATAGAGTGCAGTAACTTATTAGAACAATTTTATAAATGAAATATCAGTTATAACTGAAATCTATACTAAAACAGCAGATATTAAATTGGTTACGAAATCATTTATTTTCATTCTAAATAAATAGGAAAATAAATTAATGTAAAAATTTGTTCTTATGTATCAATCTTTATTACGCATTGTGTTATTTATATTTGTTATTTTATTAATCTTTCACATCAAATCCAATTGAATATATTTTCTTTGAGTTTTGAGTGCTTAAACGTTTTCTTAATCAAAATTAATACAGGTTATTATTAAATTATTGGCAAAGACAAAATATAAAAATGTATTTCAGTAATTTTAAATATCAATATAACAATATATTTCTGAAAAGTATGATCTGTTCATATATATATATATATATATATATATATATATATATATATATATAATATACATATATATATATATATGTATGTATGTATAAGTATGTTATTTAATAATCAAGTCAGAATATAAATCAATAATGTATTTGAAGTAAAGCAAGCATAAAGACTTAATGGGGGTTTTCCTCAAGGAAGTATTCCCCACATAATAGGTTTGCACAACACATGCAAACTTGACAGACCGTTCTCAATTGTATTTTTAATACGAACCTGTTCAAACAGAATGTCTGTATAAAGACAACGAATACAATGATACCATAGAAACATATATAACAGAAGGGTAGACGTTTCTATTGACTATTATTCAAGTGCTGCGTTCCAATTGATCCCTCAGGAAGTAACCGATACAGCAGGTGAAAAAGATGTGATAAGATTTAAGCGTCATAAATAAAAGAATTTACAGAATAGGATGACTGAAAATATCAGGAGACGTGCCTTTTTCTAACTTTGATTTGCTGTTTTAACCGAACCATTTATTTTCATCTTGTATCGAACCCTTTAGTAATAGTACAATCATGGACTTCCCATAACATTTGTTTATAGACCAAAATTATTTTGAATTCTATATTATACGTATATATATATATATATATACACACATAATCAATGTATATCCATATCCATATTTATATTTATGTATGTATGTATATATATATATATATATATATATATATATATATATATATAATCAATATTTAGAAAAGAAAATAATTGGAATAATCTATTTTCAACACTACTTGAAATACATCATATATCAAAACTAATTTATTATTTATTTAATACTATTATTATGTAAAATTTAATTAGTCAAGATAAAAATTGCTCATGTCTTTATTATATCAAATGAATTCATATTTATGATTTAATATAATTAATTAATGAAAAAGTACATATAATTTTTTGTCGAATTAAAAAGATAACATAAAATATTATACATATAGGCAAATAATTTTACATTTGTA
>CM068316.1:38469070-38489070 GCA_034766995.1 Acanthacorydalis orientalis
TCACATAAAAGTGGATTGAAAGTTTATTGAGATCGAAGTATAAAATTGTAAAAAATTAATGTATTTCAAAATCAGGATGTACATGACATATTTTTTTACTATGATGAAATTGTCTAATAAGGTTTACATTTACTTATAAAATATAATACTCTTTATCTCATAAACGTCTGTTTACAGCAATATATGCCGAGACCAATTCGATCTTGTTAAAAGTGTTTAGCTTCGTTTGAATTGTTTACATAAAAGTTACACGTATGTTTACATAGTGTCTACATATTGATCAACCTGTGGACACACTATGTAACAAAATGTTTTATGTCGTATAGGAAACTATGTACATAATTTATTTTACTAGAAGTAACAGGTTGCTTTTACGATACAACATACATATTTGTATAATTTTGTATCAATTACGTAATCTAGACATTTGGTATATTTAAAATGATTTATTTAATTATTAAAAATTAAATATAAAAGAACGTATTTGTCTTTTTCATAACATACACACATAATATCTTTTTGCTCTTAAACAAATGTATTAAATGTTTTAAGATACATTTTAAATAATATGAAAATATTATGATTTACTTGATTATATTTTTTTATATTACAACAGACATTAATTCTTTATTTAATAATTTTTGAAATTATAATTTATAAATTAATATAACTAATTATATAATAAATTTATAATTTATTATATAACAACTATGTATGTAATGTATACCATAGAAATAATTGTTTATTATTGTTTATTAATTGTCTCTTCTCCTTCATTAATATTTTCACTTTTGTGAAGAATCAGAAATCGTACGGTATCAAATATGATGAATAGGGTAGATGAAGACACCATAATTTTTTAGCCAATTAAAATTGCCGCATTAGAAGCAAAAAATTACAAATGATGAAACCGTTTTCCCATTTCTTTGGCCTTTTTCTACACAAATCGTTTCGTAGACGTTGTAATACACCCTTACAGTGTCCAGAGTTTATTTCTGTGCCATTAGGTATAAACTACACATGAAAAATAGCTTCCAGATCAAAAAATACAATTAACATTACATTGATGTTGGATCTCAATTTGAGAGCTTTTTTCATACGGGGTGAGTCAGATGATTTCCAATGAAAACTCTGAACCTCAGTATCAGAATCATAACCGTACACTCAAGACTTATCTCCAGTGATGACACTTCTCAAAAAGTCAGAATCTAAAACAGCAAGATCATGCAACTCTAACAAATTTAATAAACGTTATTCTTGTTGTGTAGGCGTCAAAACGTACGGAACGAATTTTGTGTTCATTCGCCTCATGTTTAAATTTATCGTTAAAATATTTTGAACCAAACCATAAAAGATGTTCAGATTCTTATAAAGTTTCCGAATAGTCAATTGCTTATTTGATCGAATCACTTCGCTGTCTTTTATAACGTTTTCGTTGGTTTTTGATGTGGAAGAGTGTCCTGATCTTTAGTGTCCTGATTCATTCTTAACCGACTCACAACAATTGCAAAATCGCTCGAATCATTTGTTAATCATTTTACGAGTTATTACAGCATCTCTGTAAACTAACAGTATCACTTTATATGTTTTTTTTAGCACTTTATGAAGTTTGAAATAACATTTAATATTTATATATTGTTCGTGATTCATTTTTACAAGATTAAAAAACCTCTTTTCAGAAAATCGTACTTTAATACTAACTGACTGAACCGAACAAATTTAAACTTGTTCATCATAAGAAGAGTTAAATGATTAAATTACAGTATGGAAGTTCTGACTCATTCCACGAGGTGGCGCTATGTGGGGGTATATCCGTACTTTTTGATAACGTATATTAAAAACATAAAATATAAAAAAAGCAAGTAGTATAATATTTTAGCAGGTGAATTCACAAAATTAAATTTTATCTAATTCTTTTCTCTCAATAAAATTAAAGATTATATCTTATAAATTAAATGGTATTCTTTATTTTTTTTAATGAATGTTATAATCTTTCTGTATTATTTTATATAAATGTAATAACTCATCTCTGAATGAATATAAACTTTTATTTTTATCCGATATAATAAACAAACGGTCAAGAAAACGTAAAAGAAAAAGAAATTCAGGCATCAATTTGAATTTTCAAGTGGGCTGACTTCATTTACTTAGTTTTTTATATATTACGTAGGAGTTTTCTTCGGATTGTTACTAAGCTTGCTACCAAATGAATATCTGTGTATTCTGGAGAGTACACACATTTTTATTAATGTACATCCACGCACTCACACACACGCATATATATATATATATATATATATATATATATATATATATATATATATATATATATATATATGTTTAAAGATGTCGATGAATATAAACAAATCATTTACATTTGTAAACACATTTTGAAGGTGCTCTAAAAATAAAAAAATAACTACCTCTGATGCTCAGTCATTCCATTAATAAACTTTCAACGAAATGTTTTTTTCTATAATCACTTCTGAATAGAACAAATATATCAAGTAAATAAGAATTTTTTTATTATCTATGGATAGTTGATTAGAGAAATTTAACTAAATTCAGTTCAAACTAAGTTCAGTTTTTTTTAAGAAATTAATTAATATTTTGTTACTAATTTAAAGTACAAACTATGCTATTATAAACACATATATTACACACACAGTCTACTTTGATATTCATATATAATTGATTTTATTGATAAATAATAGTTTTTCTTTATAAAACAAGAACTTATGAATTATATATAAGAAATTAATTAATATTTTGTTATTAATTTAAAGTACCAACTATGCTATTATAAACATATATATTACACACACAGTATTCATATATAATTGATTTTATTGATAAATAATAGTTTTTCTTTGTAAAACAAGAACTTATGAATTATATATAATTTTGATACATTTATAACGTAAGAATGTGGTGATTTATAAATTATTTAAAACATTTTCAAAGATAACAGTTAAGCAGAAAAATACGAGAAATATTTGGTAAGGTCGACTTTATTTCCAAATTTCATTTTAACTTTTCAAAAGTTTTCTGTGTAATGTTTTACTTTCTTCTAATAAAAATGTTAGCTAAATTCAAAATCCCGTTTATTTACTTTTTTTGTATTTTTGATTATATCAAGATATATTTAGCTAATATAGCTACATTCAGTTACAAAAATAAGTTTTCATTCCCCTACGAAGCATCAAAAAATACTTGATTGAAATTGTTAAATTATTGATTATTAACATCTCTGATTGTTATTTATGTGAATTTCAAGAACATATCATTCTCAGACTAATAAGGTATAAATATTTTTGTATACTTTAGTACTCTGAAGATGATTTATATCGTCATTGAAATGTGGATAAATAGTAATGAATAATTATTAATAAACAATTATTGAACATTCTGATCGAACATTTTTTAAAGATCCTCTGAGAGTAACAAATTTATTTTTTTATAATACCAAAAATAAAAAGTTTATTTGAGTGTAACAACTCAAAACAAAGTATTTTCTTGGGAAATTGCAAAGAATATAGTTAAATAATTTCGGTTAATTTATTTTTTAATGGGAATATTATACGGAAAACTATATTTTATTCGTCATAATTGTTTTTTTCCAAAAAAATTATAATAAAGAAAAAGATTTTTTAATGAATAAATATTTGTTATTGCTTCGTAATTTATTTAATATAAGCAGTTAGATATAAGGTGTCAATCTCAAAATTATTTCAAAAAAATTATTTATATAGAGTGATTCAACTTAGGCTTCCGCATGAAAGAATTAAAAAAACCGTAAAAATTAAAAAACCATGTAATCAGCTATTTAGTATTTTAATTCAATTGTATTCTAGTATTGAATTGAACTGAAATACTAAATGAAAAATAACATGACTTTTTTAAACCCCTGCGCCCCCTTTTAATACTTTCATGTGGAAGCCTAAATCGAATCAGCTTATATATAACGAAAAAAGTGGAACAGATTGTAGAAAACAAGGATTCAAAAATAGTGTGATTTAAGATTCTAATTAAATGAATAGAAATATGTGACAAATAAACTGAAACTGAGTCTATTTAGATGTTTTCTACGTGAAGCTCATTCGATCATGTTAGAAAGACAAGTGAGACATTAATTTTGAATTGACATATTGACACAATAAATTTTCAGAGCTCTTGTTGGCGCGATAGACGATACAATTCATGTATTTCTATTGAGAAATCCTCCGTATGAAAATAAATTTAATGAAATTAGGTTATTTTTTTAATCCTGTATATACAGATCACAAAAATGGATATTATTTTTGCTAATTTCAAACAATTTAATTAACATTTACCATAAATTAAAAATTTAAACATATGATGATTGACATCTATAAAATGAAAATATTTATATCGTACATAAACATGAAATATGGCATGAGTGGCACGATAAGGTCGTCTAAATACCATGTTTTATATTTTTGAATATTAACGGTTTTAACACAATATTGAATATGTATGTATTATATATATTATAGCTTTAACTATTTCTGTGTTTGTGTCTGTCACATCTTTTGTTCTTTCTGTATTGTAGAACTGTGATAATAATGATGATAGTGTATAGCGGGGGTCCCCAAACTACGGCCCGCGGAAGGTTTTTATATGGCCCGTGGACACATTAGATGTTATACATATAAGTATCCCTCAAGATGTTGATGATAATATGCAATTAGAGTTAATAGATTTGTAAACTGATGTTACACTGAAATCACTATTTCAAAATGAAAATTTAAATAGGTTTAATTCTATGTTACCAGAAAGTAACTATAGGAATATTAAGAATTTTGCAAGGAAAATGATCCTCATATTCGGTAGCACGTATATTTGAAAAGACATTCTGCAGAATGAAGTACACTAAATCAAAAAACCGTTCAAGATTGACAGATAACTATTTGAAAGATTTTTTAAAAATATGTGTTTCGAACTTGACACTAATATTGGAAGAAGTAATTCAAAGATCAACAAAGTAGACTCATTCTACACATTAATGCTTTTTAATACTCGTGTCATTCTTGAGGTATTGATTTGATTCCACCTTGATTCTTGAGATATTTTTTTAAAACTGTACATGTAAATAAATAAAAATGATTTCTTTTCTTATTCCTATTTTCTTGCAAAACAATCTTTACTTATCCATATTTAATTATTGTTGCACATATTTAATATATTTGCATTCTTTTATTTTCTTATGAATAAAAACTCTTCCATATATGCATTTTTATGTATGATATGTATAATTAAAGAGAAATAAAATAGATGTTCCTTTAGATACTTATGTGGCCCTCTACTCAAAAAGTTTGGGGACACTTGGTGTATATTATACTGTAATAAATGTAAACACAGAATAATTTTTAAGTAATAAAATTGTAATATTTATACACAAATATATGATACATTTGTTTGAAATCTATTAACTATGACATGTCTCCTTATTTTTGCATTCATTTCTATGAGAAAACTAGTTTCGATTTATGAGGGTATTGAAATATGACATTTTCTCAGGAATTTATTCATCGTATAACATGTGATGATATTGAATGTATCATTGACATACGGATACATTTAAATATTTAAAACAAAGTGGTAAAATTATTTGTATTATATAAAAACATTTATTTTGTTTATTATTTCTGATATAATCCAAACATTAATAAGGCCAATAAAAATATCCACAAATACAATGTCAATATATTATTGATGACTGCAATTAACTAATTCAGAAAATTATAATAGCAGTTACCAAAAAATATTTTTTAAAACTAATAAATAAAAGGAACTAAATAGAACATATTCAGTTTTCTTAGTTACAGCGAACTTATTTAATTTAAATTTATCACAATCTGATGACAAGTTTTTAATACACTGATATTATTATTGAAAAAATATGTACGAAGTTGGACTTAACTTTAAATATACTATTCAATTGATTAACGTGGTTTTTATTGCATACTATTTTATATATTTAACTATAACTACCTTGAAAATTTGAAATAAGTATATTTGATATCGTGTACGAGACTAAAGTTTATCTTATACGAAATATATTTTCATCAGGTTTCAATTAGTAAAGTAATGAAACAAGATATAAAACGGAAATAATTACTAAACAAAACACATATTATATATATATATATATATATATGTATATATATATATATATAGGTTTATAAATAATTAGTAGAGGAATAATTAGTTTAACAAAGATAATGATAGCGGTTTAAATAACTTTATTAAAAACTGAATGGTGTAAAAAAGTCAGCTGAATAAAAAGACTAGTATTCACTTCATCGATACGTTACGAATATTCAAGTTGAAATAATTTTCAAATTATACTTGAACTTGATACATTGAAAAGAAAATAAAAGAAATCTGAACATTAATTTGCCTCGAGTAGGTAAATGTAGCATTGAAGTCGGCATGTAAAACAGAGTTCGTATTGTACGCATATTTCGCTTTTATATTTGAATCAAAATTGTACGCAAGAGTGGTAAAGGTCTTGATTAAATTACGGTGATGTGATTAGTGTGCTAAAAATTGGAACATTAAATGAAAAGGAAATGAGTCAAAAGGAATGCTAGAATTTAACATTTAATTATTTGGTATAAGGAAATGAAGCATTTAATTTACACGAAGGATATTTACTTGTTATCAAAATGAATCATGCACAAAAGTTCAAACATAAAATCCAATTATTTATCAGGATTATCTTCAACATTATGACAGAAATAAAATGAGTATTATTAGTTTATTTATTTATATTATTCTCCCTTTCTTTTATATATATATATATATATATATATATATATATATAAGAATATATAAGGGAAAGACAAAAATGCATTAAAAATAAATAAGTGTATCAATGAAATTAATTCATATTGTTAAACGTTAATTTTATACTTAACTTTTTCAAGTTTTCATGAAGATTTGTATATATAAATGTGTATGTAAACTAGATGATTTTCTTGGTTTATATTTTTTCTCAGAATGAAAAATTCAAAAATCTAGAATCTATGAACAAAAATATTCTTATATACTTAATTCAAAACTACAGTATTTCCCATTTAATTCTTGTAAAACTATAAGAAGTTTATATTAAAGAATATTTTGCAAAAGTAACTATTGTAAAATTCATTCTTTTATTATATATTATATTAATTCATAAATTTAAAATTATTTATTCAGAGATGCATTATTTTTTTTAAAAAAAACTATTCTCTATTGAAATAAGTACTATGTCCCGACAATTTATTATGATTTCTAAACAACAAAATTAAAATAACAACGTAGATATTAATTAATCTTATGAAATGATTGATAAAAAAATAACTTGTTCGATTGAATATTTTGCCATGTACAATTTCATTTTTTTTGTTATTTTTCCGGATAAGTTGTCTCTTTTTTTTAAAAAATATTTCAAACAGAGTTTAAACTAAAAGGAAAAAGAATTGTCACTTATTTCTACGTTTAATAATTTGCTATGAAATTATTTTTTACATATTTTTTGATCGCAGTTCTGTAAAACAAAATATAGAGTAATTTATATTCGACAACTATAGTTAATTAAAAAGAAACAGTTTAATTAAAATGTATAAGAGACACCAATATATATTATCTTTTGACAAAAGTGTATATAAGTTATTGAAGTTTGTTAATTAGTTGAATTTGCGAATAAATAAAACGAATGTCTCGTTAATGTTTTATTTCAATATTTATTTAATTATGTCAGACTGAATGAAAAAACAATTGAACTTTTTTGTATACAATGGAGGCATTTTCATTTGGTAGACATTTCTTGTAAATAGAACAATGATAATTATTCAGGATATTGAAACAAATATACTAGACATTAATCCGAAATTAATTAATTTTTAATTACTTGCTAAGTGTTCAGTAATAATTACACGAGATTGTAAAATATCTCTATAAATTAATGATAATTTCAGTTAGCTGGCTCAATATAAACTTCTATTTCGTATTTGATTTCATATTACTTTCTTAAAGTTTTCAACGAATATTAATATTTTTTAAATATGTTTGGTATATGTATTTTGTCTTTTTCATATAAAGTGTGTATTTTTTTTTTGTAACGGAAAATAAAAAAATATCATTTTATAAACTGAATATGAAAATAAATGTAAGATTTTCTTATTGATTTGCACAAAGGTTTAAAAATGTACCACATATTAATATTATAATGAAAATAAAAGATCAAATTTTAATCTCTAGAGGATATTATTGACATAAAATATTTGCAACGAGTGGTATTTACATACATTTTTGATTATAAAATGTAATTTTAATTTTAATCTTCCTTTATTGATTTAACATAACTATTTGCAGCCAATTTAAATTATCGGGAAAATATACAGTGGAATGGATAATATGTTTATGGTTCTAGCGCGCAAATATTTACACGGATTTTAATTTATATATATATATATATATATATATATATATATATGTATATATATATATATACGCATGAGTTTGTTTTGCGGATATATACAGGAAAACTGGTTCTGAAAAGAACTTTATTACTTGCTTAATTAGCAGTGAACTATCTTTTAAAACAGGATGAAGATATTTTTCGTATATATCCTCAAATACAAAATGATCAATATTATTCCCATAATATATTTTTGAAAGTAATTTTGTATCTATATATTCTATTTAATCTTATTTATTATACGTATAATAAAAATTATAACATCTCTTTATTCATTAATACTTGGAATCAGTAATAGCATATTATAAAAAAAAACTTTTAAGAAGTTCTCATCTAAGACAACAGATGGATCTGCTGGTATTATAATTAATAATAAAATTTTATAATCCAAACATTTTTCGAACAAAGTTGTTATGAATGTTTGTTATTAGTTCATTTTAAATTTGTTTAAGATAATTATTTTTTCTAGTATGAAGCTTTTTGTATATCTACACAATTAATTTTGAAATCAGTACGAAGTTAAGCATTTTTAATTGAGTAAAAAAATATACATTTTCATCTATTACAATTTAACTTTTTACAATTAAGTAGCTGTATTTTATAAGGTTTCTAGAAAAATAATTGCGGTTTATGACCTTCAAATTCATATAGGTTTTTTATTTTTTGATTTTTCTAGCTGTTTTAAGTGATTCAGAAATGTTGGATGACTAATTCTTAACTTTTGTTTAAGCTCTCGAATTGTGCACGGTTCTGATTCAAAATAAAATAAATCTATGCTCTTTAATTGTACTTTCAATATTCAAATCATTTTTAAGGTCTAATGAACAATGATATCAAATTATTAAAATTAAATTGAAAATATTTTTATTCATCCATCTTCTTTAAATAATTCTACTAATATATAATAATAAAAAAGTATATGACTTAATAAAAAAATAACTATATTCAATTCAACTTTTATCTTAGCTGTTTTTAACAATATTAATTTAATTTTATTTGTAAAAAAGTAGCCTGAATAAAATAATATAGAAAAGCAATATGAGCATTGATTAATTTCTGTTTTCAATAAAACTACTTTTCCTAGATTAATATTGAAGTAGTATTGTTAACACAATATTCTCACAGGTGTCCAACAAACGATACTTGAGTATGAAGAAAATATTTCTTTCAAGTAAACATTTCTTATTTTCAACTGGTTTGTCGATTTATCGGTGGATTTTTATTCTTGAAATAAAAGTAGTATTAAATAAATTAAAGATTTCGATCATGTTTTTTTTTATTTGAAGGTGTTTAAACGATGTGTTGATTATTTTAAATTATTTTAATTTTATATATTAAAAAAAAAACTGAATATGGATAAATATAAGCATTTGATTAGTATTTTATATACATAATTATAATATACAAGCCTGGAATTTTGTTAAGTTCATTACTTTGAACAAAAATACTCACTGGAAAAAATAAAATGTTTTATAAATTTGTACAAAACAAAATGATACAGTTACATTGAAAATCAAGAGTACGCTATTTTAAAACGCTCGTTTTTTTATCAAATTTACATTTCCAGCCGGGTGAAAATACACGCTGCGTGTTTCAACGTTTATTTTAAATTAATTTATCAGCATTTATACTTCACATAATCATTCTTATGTTAATGGTGTTTACATGAAATAGCTGTCAGTCGAGTCATTCATATCTTCTGTGTCTGGCACATGTTTTATATAAAAAAGCGAAAAACAATATGTTTTCAGTTTGTATTTAATATTTTTTGATCGATGATTTAATATAACGTGGAAATTAATCATTAATACATTTTTTTTTATTTATATTTATATATATATATATATATATATACTATATATATACATACATATGTGCACTTTTTACAAAGTTATAGTGATTATAGTTATTGTTGTTAGTGCTACTGGGATACCTTTTCTATTATTACTCGTTACTTGAAAATTATTTGTAACAGTTTATATTTCAAAAAGTGTATATATATATATATATATATATATATATATATATATATATATAATCTGTAGGTGTGTATTTGTGTTTCTGTAATTGTTCTACATCATTAGTTTTATTCGGCATGTACTCTTAATTGAACTAATTATATTTAACTTACTTGATAAGAATGTGCGTGTGTAAGAATATACATAGACATTTATTTATCTAACTCTTTATACACATACATATATATATATATATATATATATATAAGTCTACATATCCATGTTTAAATAAATTTATAAAATAATATTAAAAAATGGTACACTAACAAAATAAATTTTTTTAATTAATATTAAAGCAAATATATTTTTAATACCAATAATAATTTCTAGAGTGATTTAGTAAATATTTTTTTCTAATTTTACTACCTGCTGTATATTTTTAATGTACTGTTTCTTTTATGTATGGAATATTAAGATCATTTAGATAATGATGCGAATTTTTACGTTACTAAAAGGATGAATTTTCTTTTTAGAGTGATCAGTTTCATAATAAACTCATAACTGAAATGTTTACTGTGGAAAAAAGTAAATTTGAAGAAAGCGTTTGTACTGAACTAACAAAAAGGCAGTCGCTGTCCTACAGGCACAATCAGTGAATCTCATGTTTTAATTGAGAATCTGTGTAAAATACATCATTATATATATATATATATATATATATATATATATATACAAATACGAAGACAATTATATAAAATGATGAAATTCGGCATCTGCATATTACTACATGTGAATTAAATTAATTTTCTTTTCTGCAAAAAATGATGCAAGTAAATGCAATAATAATTTTAAATAACACTATTATATTATAAAAAAATACATTTATGTCATTATTAGATGGAAATAAATATTTATTGAGGAAGTAAATAACTTTTATGATGTATTTATATGCATTTAAAAATTTTCAATTAGAAATTACATAAAGTTTTTATTCCACTAAACATATGAACAGAGATATTAAAATATCAAAATATTTAATATCTTAAGTATATATATATATATACATAACAAGATTTTTATAGTAATTTATTTATTTCAAATGGAAAATTGTTTCTTTTTGTTCTAAAAAATCTAGTACAACGTTGTTTCAGTTCCTGTCATTTAAAACTGGTATGTTAAAATGAAAGTACTCATAAACTATATACACTTTAGTAATAATGAAGACATTTTAGTGCATCCTTACTAAAGAAACTTTTATGTTTCTTAGGTGTGTTTATGTGACACATAAATGTAATGGCACATCAAATACAATAGCCTGACATTCATAGGAAGTCTAAAAAGAAATGTACTAAAAAGGTACTTCAGTACAGAAGAGAAAAACCTTATCAATTTTTTAATAGTGATACTTTTTTGTTTGTTCGTATAATATATATATATATATATATATACATATACATATATATATATATATATATATATATATATATATATATATATATTCGAGTGTCGTTTGGTAAGTATGATAAAAAGCAAGTTAAACACCTTTTTTTGGAAAAAATCGATTTTATTTCTCAACATAATCTCCATAGAGGGCTATACATTTGGCCCAGCGAGTCTGCAAAATACGCATTTATGACGGCGATGACATCCTCATTCAACAAGAATTTCTTCTCACCGAGCCAAATTTTAAGGTTTGGGAAGAGGAAGGAATCGTACGGGGTCAAATCCGATGAATATATTGGATAAAGGATCAATTCGAAACCTAATTCGTGCAATTTGGCCATTGTGACGGTCGATTTCTGGGACGGCACGTTGTCCTGGTGAAAGATTACTTTTTATTCGCCAATCTTGGCAGTTTTTGTTTCAGCTCCTTTTTCAAATGCTCCAATACTGGTTGCGCAATAAGTTTCTGTTATATTTTTTACGTATGTTAAGTAGTCGATCAGGATGATTTCATGAGAATCTCAAAAAGCAGTGACTATCACTTTCTTAGCCAACAAAAATTTTTTCGCCTTTTTTGGCGCATTTTGACCAGTTTGTCCACTGTTTTGACAACTTCTTTGACTTAGGTGTGTAGTGAATTCATTTTTCGTTCACGCTGACGAATCGACGCAAAAGGGCCTGCTGTCTTTCATTTCTACGGCAACTGCTACAATGATCGATTAAAACATCTGTAGAACGTGAAAAACGCGACAATTGTGATTGAAATTTCACCTATGCTAGTTTGAAAAGTGATACTTGATAGTCGTGGTATTACTAGATGAATGGTGGCCACATATCATAGAAATTTATCAAACATATCAAACGACTCTCGTATATATATATATATATATATATATATATATATATATATATAATCTGTTTATTATATAAAAAAATATTTTGTATTAGAAGTAATATTCGCATTCGTTTTTCTTTTAAAAATATATGTAAACCTGTGGGTAGATTAGTTATGCTAGACTTTATTAAGAGATGAAAATAAAATGGGAGAAAAAAATGAAAAAGTTGTTTTGAATTATTAATTAAAAAATAAAAGATTTGATTAATTAATAAAATATGTTCATTCATTTATATATTTATATATATATATATATATATATATATATATATATATATATATATATATATATACGAGTATGAATTTAAAACATCAATAGAAATAGTATGAACATAGAAATTGAAAGTAAACATTTATATATAAAAAAATATTTTTTCATTTAAAAATAATATTCAAATTTACCAACTATAATTTTTTTATAATAATTTTTTTTATACAAACAGTTACATACAAACACACACATATATACATATATGTATATATATATATATATATATATATGTATGTGTATATGAATATATATATATACATATACATATATATATATATATATATATATATATATATATATATATATATATATATATAGGCAATCTGTTTTGTGCAGAGAATATTAATGCATACAATATTTAACACTGCAATAAAAGACTTAAAGTAATGAATTCGCTATAAATTAAAATAAATCATTGAACAAAATAATATCAAATGTACAAATTTAAATTTTATGAAAAAACAGTTTTTTTCAGAGATTTAGACCTTTCAGCAATATTAGTTAAAGGCAAATTTATATACTATTATTATATTGAATAAAAACTGTTTTACTTTTTAATATAACAGACGACAATAGTAAGCAGGAATGTATACTCATGATGTGTATTTAAAATCAATTGTATTTATCATTTATTTAGAAAATCCATTAAAATCGGTTTCAATTTTCAACATATGAGACATCTGATGTATTCCCAAAAGGTCAAAACGTATAATAGCGTCAGTACCAATATATCTATTCTCACGGAAATACACTACAATTTAATGTGATCGATGCGTTGGTAGTTAATTGAACCGCTTGGGAATATGAATTCAACAACTGATTAATCACATTTCTTCATGGTTTCATGATCTTTCAGATACGGGTGATAGTTTACAGAATTTAATATTGTCATTCGACAGAATACTGAACTTATATATATACATATATATATATATACATATATATTATATATATATATATATATATAAATTATCATTGTCATCATCATCACGCTCTTGGATCCATTGCTGAATAAAAGCTTTTTCCAAAACTTTTCAATTCAAACGATTCAGTGCCTCTCTCTTCCACAAATTTCTGATAAATTTTCTTTGTCGTTATCCCATCTATACATCGATATTTTCTTGTGTATTTTTAATGTATATATATATATATATATATATATATATATATATATATAATTTTATTTAATAAGATAAACATTAAAACGATAATATTTACAAACTTAATAACTATTTACAAAATTAAATGTACGTCAGATTTAGAACAATTTAATGATTATTATTGATCTGTAAATTTTATTACAGAAAAGAATACCTTTTGTGATGAATTTTCTTACAATATTCAATTAAAAAATAAATTCACTCTCTTTTAAATGTATGTAAAGAAAACAAAAATATTAATAAATAGACTATTTGTTGAAAAATTTGTAATATGTTTTCATCTCGTTCAACATTAAATACATTTATTATTAGTAGTATAATATTCATTTGTATGCTATATATTTACTGTAAAGTGTGAATTTATGGTATTTAAATTGCTTATTAGTTATTTCGAAAATAATTAACATTTGTGACGACAGTATCAAATAACAATTTAATAAATTTTATTGTTCAGAAATTGTTTTTTTTTAAAACTATAACACTTTGAATCAAAATTAAATTCCTATTGTCTTTCTAATATTAAAAATCAATAAGCTGACCGTTGTCAAGAAATTGAAAAAAACTGGTTATAAGAGATTGAAATAAGACTACTTCGGGATAATAATTCGATTCTTTATATCATTCGTAACAATGTTCTGTAACTGATATCGTGATCTATGTAGACGTTATTCCCTTATCAATTTATTTTTGTCGATATTTCTTAGAAATATATTTCAAATACTGAATAGAATAATATTATTTAATAAATTCTTAAATATTTTATTTTCTAGACATTTTTAGAATAATATATTTTTTTATTTAGTATGGAAACTCGCATATATATATATATATATATATATATATATATATATATATATTCTGTTTTATTAACTTGTAAGTATTCTATAAATTAAAAAAAGGAATTCATTTTTTCATATATGGTGCAAACAGATACATTTAATTTTAATAAAAATGTATTATTTTACTTCATTCGTTAATAATTGTGTTACAAGATGTAAAGTTTTAAGTTTAGTAAAAATCCCTTTTTAAAATTTTATAATTAAAATTTTATATCAAATGTAAAATAAATCGACATCATACCTTCACTTTTCTCTTAATTTAATCTGAACGATAATCATTTTTTCATCTATTATATAAACAGTAATATATATATATATATATTTATATATATATATATATATATATATATATATTTATATATATATATATATATATATAAATATATTTATATATATATATATATATATATATATATATATGCGTGTGTGTATGAGTGTGTTAATATATATGTATTAAATAATTCTCATTAAAATAAGTAAATGTTGTCAATAAATATTATCCCCTAATGTCAGATAATAAAGAAAAATTTTCATTTAATAATTAATTGTCATGATAATATTTAATTTATTGTTCGATTTTAAAAATTAATTACATGTTAAAACTAATATGCAAACTTTAGTCATCGTTTTTTTTTAAAAAATAAGAGGTTCCTTGTATGATTTTTAATTAAAAAAGACCTATTTATGAACGAATGTACATTTGTATGAAAATAAAGTTTAAATAAATTTTATGAATATATGAATTTATTATAGATTAATTATAAAGCTGAGTGTCTGAAATATTAATTAATAATTCAAAATATGTTCCTACTGGTTTATTGAAAGTTTTTTTATTTAAAAATATAGTCTGTTTTTTAATCGAATGAAACAGTGAAATGGAATGCTTTTTCTGTTTGCGTACATATCAGATAGGAAGTTGAGTGTAACAAGCCGAATCAATACAACAGAAAATAAGTTATATGTAATACCGCACGAAGTGCCTACAATATCAGGCTTATTTAAGAGTGTTAAAAAATTGTAAATTCAATTTTCAAATTTACACATGCGTATTACAGAGTTTTTTGATTTTAACTTTTATTTCATAGATTTAAAATAATAAAAAAAATTACAAGAAATTGATTACATCATTTATAAGTTATTTTTTTAGAGACAAATGTAATTAATTTTACTATATTAAAAAATCTATAAGATAAATATTTGAAAAACTTTCAGAATTTCATATTTATAATAGAAGATGAAACAGCGCTCACTAACCCCGGGAAGCTTTCCCCCGCTCGGTTCCCCCTAATAAGTAACAGATATTAAAAAAATTATACTTTAAAAATCGGTGTAAAATGTATGACTTAAAATTTTTATTGAAAAAATTTATGAAAGTTAACATAACAAAATACAATGTTAAAATGTGTAACATTTCTTTATTTCAAAGCTTCAGTGACTGCAATATTTTGAAATTTTTCTTTATTTATTTTATACTGAAAATGTATACTCTCGTTATACACCGTGAAAGAAAACATTTATCATGAATTGATATCAATTAATCACAAAAGAGACCACGTAACCGATATCAAACAATCAGAACACGAATAAAAATCATGGAGGAGGAAGAGAATCACTTTTTATTAATGAAAGATTTAAAAAGGTGTATCTTTTATGACAGTTTGGAAAAAATAATATAATTTTTGTTTTTCTTCTACATTTGATCAATAGATTTTTTACATTTGATCAATATTAAAAGTTTAGGAAGGTGCTAAAGAGTATATTGTATAATTTTATTACAGTAATCCAAAATGTATTATGTATATTGAATAATTTTATAATAAATTATTAATTATTTAAAATAGTTATAAATCTAAGGTAAAAATAAAACATTTTTAAACTAGTTAATAGTTTTTTATTCGATTAAAAAGGATAATAAACAAATTTAATTGAAAAAAATGTTCTGAAAACATATATTTATGATTATTTTATATTGTTTAAAAACAGACCGTTTTAAATAATGATTGTTATCAAACAAAATGTTGTATAATATTTATAACGCTTTGTTAAAGAAAAACGAAATATTGCCTACGGATAAATGACATGTAACAAACAAGCATAGGTCACGAGCAACGTCAGCAAAGTGAAGTATCACCGTCACACAAAGACCTAACATCACCTCAAACTGCCACGAATAATATTGTTGACACTGATACATATAGCGTACAAGCCTTTCAGTTTTGAGTTGACATCGCATCAATGTCATGTAAGGTAGATTCACAGGATGAAATTAGTCTTTAGTATAATATTATAGGCAAATATGTACACTGAATATGAGCAATGTCTGACTCTTTAAAATCTATGTCAAAAAATGACAACGTAACAGTAAATGACTAAAAAATATTTATAGATTCAACCTCTTGAATAAAATACTGTTTGCTTTTGTAAAATATTATCTGTTTATAAAAAACAAAAAATGTTATTTTTAGAATACAGTTTTGTCATGCATATATTATTTCAAAACAAAACGAATCACAGATACATTAGATAATTACAAAACAGAAATATAAATGAAACAAGTACAAATATAAATGATAATAATAACAGTCAGTTTTCTTTATGTAAAATGAGTATAATATATAATTTTCAAGTATTCAGTTATATAAATTTTGGTCTGTACTAGAATCATTTTTGTATACATATTATCGATTTGTAAAAGATCTTTTTTTCAATTAAATAAGTTTCTCTTCTTCTTTTAGTTAATAGTTCTTAGATAATATTTATACATCTTCTCTTTTTGTGGTTTCTTTATAACTATTAGTAGCAACTGTATTTTAGATTTTTCACGAATTTTTGTATATGTAAATAAATTATTTTTGGTATCATCTGATAACACTTCCTACATGAAGGTATGTTCTATAAAAATATCTCTTCTTCAGATTTTTTAAATATATATTAAAAAAACAGTTCTGACATTGTGACTAAATTTACTTTCACACATGAATTCCTTTTTCGCAGCACAAATCACACCATTTTATGTGGTTTATATGGTAAAAAAAAATTTATTCTGAAAATATATATGAAATTTATATATATATATATATATATATATATATTTGATTTTAAACCTTATTATTTTGAATACATACAGTTTTTTTATATGTACTAATTAATATAACATTAAAATATTTTTTAAAAAAACAGTAAAGTACGTTATTGCATGTTAAACAAATTTAGGTTTACTATTCTGATCTAAATTTTTATAGTTGAAATTCTTTGATTTCTTTATGCTATTCTACAATCAGTCAATAAGATGTGTTTGTTAAGTTTTATTTTTTTTTGACATGTACTGTCCTTTTGTAACATTTTTTTTAATTTTAGATTCATTTTCGTTTATTTCCATTTATGTACATATCTTTTATTATAATAATTAGTTTTATTTATAAAATGTAAGTTCCAAAAATGCTCTTTGTCAATTTAAATTTTAATTTATATCATGATTTCCTAAAATTAAGCATTTAAATAGGAAATATTCTTTCCGAAATAAACTTTATTATGAATGAAATTTCACTGAATTATTTTTCAATTTCTTTCACTATTAAATCATTCATAATAGTAAGCTATAACAAAGCCGCTTACTATATGATGCAAAACTGTTTATCATACTTGTGGTGTTCGGTTCAAACGATTTTAGTCAAATTTGAGAAGTTTTGACTTATATAAATAATGAATATATTTTTCTCCCACTGTATGTACCTCTTTATTCAAATGTTCTAAAATTGAAAGTAAAGTTTATAATACTTACAACTCAAGTTTAAAATAATATTCGGGACAACTCATTGTTTGTCACATAAATATTATTTTTTGATTTAAATTCTCTTATCGAACAGAGAAGATATATTTACAAGTTTTATAATTTATATTCTTTTGTTTTACATTTTTTTTCAATTTTATCATTAAAAATATAGACAACATTTTATACTTTATTTATAAAAAATTCAAATTGTGTTTATTTGTCGATTTTGTCTCTCTATAATAATAGAGCCAAATTTTGTCGAGTTATTTTCAAATTAATTTATTAGATAGTAGTAAAATTTATTATAATATGCAAAATTTAAATTAAATGTGTAAGGAACTTGAATGCTAAGGAGTCATCTACTTTCTGATACTAAGTATAAAAAAATGCAAATTTATATATATATATATATATATATATATATATATATATATATATATAATATTAATATGTGTGTGTATAAATGGAAAATAAATTTATTCCTGAATATGAATGTAATAAAAAATAGAAATGTACAAATAATACTTCAAAGACTTCATGTGAACAGGGAATCGTAAAAAGAAAATGTTTGATTGAATCTCAAAAAAAAAAAACAGTAGAAAGGAATATAAAACTAGACGTATACCTACTCCAGTTTTCAAAATAGAAACTATAAAAAAAATTAGCAAAATAAAAGAAAATGAAGAAAGTGTTCAGAAAGAATTACAATCGAGAACTTTTATGCATATAAACTTATTCGTTTAAAACTGAAACATTATGTAAGTTCATTTTCGAGACTGTTGCTATTGGTATATATGTTTTTATTGTTTAATATTTCTTTTAAATGTGTATGTATATAAATATATATATATATATAGAGAGAGAGAGAGAGAGAGAGAGATAAGTTGGTAATTTTTTAGTTGATATATATTTTTTATTAAACTGCAGTAAATACTTTCGATGAATATTACTAAATGTATTTAAATATTTTTAATTATTTAAAAACTTAAATGTTTTTTTTCTTTAATTTCTATATTGAATATATAAAATCTTATATAAATAAAACAACACATTTCTATTTACTATATATTTGATTAGAATAATTAACTCTAATTTTATTTTAGTTTTTAATGATTTTAAGATACCTTATATATTTGCAAAAATGATATAAATCTTCCTATTATTTAAAAACGCC
>CM068316.1:38494070-38504070 GCA_034766995.1 Acanthacorydalis orientalis
TCGATTTGAAGTGTTAAGATTATTATTTTTAAATAATTGTGTCAAAAAAATAGGAAAGTTAAATATCCAATTTGTTTCTCAAAAACAAAATACCTAATTTAACATTGGAGAAAAATAAGTACTGATTTTTTATATCGTTCTTGTAGTCTTTTTTTTTAAAACTATTTTATACAGTTATCTCAACTAAAATGCTTCTTGAAAGGTTTGTGGTAATTTCAACAACCATAATCATGAAAAGTTTGAATTATTTGTTAATTCTACATTTTCTCGAACCTGTTCTTTGTGAAAAATAAACGCAGGAAACCCATTTTACCAAGGATATGATTGTAGGTAGAGAAATTCCATTTTAATCAATAATTTTTTGTTAATAACTCTAAATAAATCAAATTTATAAATAATTATGAGAAAATTATACAGTACAAAATTAAGAAAATTAACATATAAAGATAATTATAAGTGAATAATATTGATTATTTATGTTTATATATATATATATATATATATATATATATATATATATATATATATGATTGTATGTATATCTGCCGAAAATTGTATATGCTCTCACATAAGTACACTTTTAATTTTGTAATAATTTAAATTATAAAGTACATTTTATAACTCCTTGAACTTAAAAGTCGCCAATAAATTATGAAAAATAAAAGCAAAAAAAACTCTTAAAAAAATAATATCTAAAGAAAACGTGCTCGAACTTTTAACGCGGCAAATTTAATTAGTTGTCGTAAATTTTTATTAGCAGGTTAAGAAATAAGAAAACTGGACTTAAAGTTCAAATTAGTTGGATGTTTAAAACACAGTTGATTTACGTTTTTCAGTTATACAAACAAATTGACTAATATATATATATATATATATATATATATATACGAGTATATATATATATATGTTACATTCTTAAATACGTTTTTCATAAAAAAGAAAAAATGAAGCCAACAGTTTATTGTGTCCCTTATTTAATTTTCAACAAAAAAGAACATAATTTTAACATTTTTACGATATTCGCTGCACCAAGATTTAATCAGCTTTTCACACAATTCTCGTGTTTAAATTTCAAAAGAATAAAATCCGATAAAATGTTAGCATTAATACGATTATTATATTTATGTACGATTATAGACTAAAAGAGAAAAGCACTTAATTAAACTTTGAAACATATTTAATTTTTGTATATTACATGAAATTGAGCACACATTTTTAATACTTTGAATAAAAACTTCACCTTTTTGTGCATACAATTCATAATGAGTATGAAACATATAAAGTTTAATAATCTTTTTTAATGCTTCAACACTTTTAGTTATTGTTGAGATTACATATTTTAAAGTTTAAAATTAATTTTCTACAATTTACACACAATAATCTTTAACATTATGATGCCTTTTAGTGATATAACTAATGTGTAATCTGGTAGCTATACAAAAAAAAGGTAATTGTGTACTTATAAGGTTAATGTTGAAATATACTTGTTTCAAATATTATTGTTTATTAATTTATATAATAATTAACTGCATATTTATTTAATATAAAATATATGTAAACATAATATTAGGTTGATAAGAAAATAATTGCAGTTTTCATTTTCTGTGTCCTAACCATAATTTTTTTCAATGAAAGTGTCATTTATTTATGTTGTCATTCATCGTATTAACATCATTTTAAAATGCATTTTAGATCTGTATTTTGATAACATTGATTTTGACTTTGATATTAATTTTGCTTCAAATTGGGCTATTGAATTAAAGATGGAAAAGAAGCAAATAATAATAATACAAAAGATAATCAGTTAATAACATAATTTATAATTTTAATAACTGATAGGTAATAAAGTATTATAAATAAAATCTGACCAACCCTGGCTATTCTAATTTATCATAACTTATCTTCATCTGACTTTATCTGATTTATCTGACAAAACCTTACGTGACCCAAACTGATTTACCATTGAAACTGCAAATGTAACTCCAGAATGAATATCATATATACATCATTGCGTTCAGCCATATTTTACAGTCAAATATTCTAAAACTTATCTAAATTCAATTTATCTGACCTGATCTATTGTAATTTATCTTGACATAATATAATCAAACATTATTTGGTCTAAGCTAGTACTCCATTTGAAAAGGTGACTCCTCAGCGAATCTCACACTTACGTCATTACAACAATGTATATTTTATGAACACATTTTTCAAAAATGTTTCAAATTCAAATGATCTAACCAACAATATTCTAACTTATTATAATTTAATTTAATCTATCGTAACTAAGCTCAATTTAATCTTACTTGGCTTAACCTTGAAAAAAAATGTACTTTTTGAATTTACACCACACATTAGGTTAGTAGCCACATATTCTATATGTTATTTCAATTATTATTGGTAAATGTGAATAATACACGATAATTATACACAATTAAAGATAAATTATTGTAAATCTGATTTTATCATTGATTTACTAATTAAATCATACACAATATACAATTCTGATTATTGTACATAAATCAGATTGTAAGAAACATATATAATCATAAATCGCTTATAATAATACTATATAGAATATTATCACAAAAAATGAAAGAATTAAAATTTAATTTAATCCGTGAAAAACTGTCATACTTAAAAGAATTCATAGTATTATAAATAATACAAATGACAATGATTTATTCATATATATTTATTTATCGATAGTACGTTTTGTTCTTATCATTTTTATAATTCTTAAATATAATGAATGTATTCAGAAATCCTATTTTAATATTTTATTATTTTATATATTAATTTCAATTTATTCCATAAATTGATCTTGATAATATTTTGTTAAAAATTAAATACTTATTCAGAATCAAGTACGTAATTGTTAGTGAGTTAAAACACTAATTACTAACAGATTTTCGAAGATTTACATAAATTATTGGTATAAATGTGTTTATTGAGTATACGTGTAGGTAGAATAATATCATTTTAATTAAAAAAAAAACAGACATCCACGTGTATTGTGTACTCACGTTTTTATAAAATGAAGTGCACGTGTATAATGAATTGTGTAAAATAAAATATTGGCCTGTTTGTAATTTCTAGATAAATGTAAATGTGTTTACCGATTTGTACAAGACTTGGAAACCGCCTGTCAATAGACGTTAAAAAGGTATAAAAAACTGTTTATCTGTTTACATGTTCTTTCTTATGATTCAAAGTTTGACGTCATTTCGGATAATGCGAATGAAATGTATGTTTGAATTCCGTAAATAATGTCCTGTTATTTATTATGTTTGGCTTAAAAGCACGATTTATTTTTTTTTTTGTAAATTAGGAAGCAAATATTTAGTTTCCTTCTTTTCTTTTCATTAATTAATAATAAATCAATTAAAGAAATAGTTAAAGAAAAAAGTGATATTTAAAAAGAATTTTTGGAAATAAACCAAACTATTATTTTTTACAAATAGCAATACTTCAATTTTATGACGTTTATATATATATATATATATATATATAGAGAGAGAGAGAGAGAGATAAATAGATAGATAATTGATTATTATATAATAATAGTAATACTTGAATTACAAAATACTTTTGTATAACATACAAGCTAAAAATGGAACTGTGAAAATAAAAAAGTATTTCTCTAGAAAAAATTTACATAATTTAATATATTATAAATATGTTATCTTATTAAGACACTTAGGTTTTCTGTATATCTCGAAAATTTTAGTTCATAAAAGTTAAATAGAAGTAGGAATATTAAAACAGTTTTATATTTATATATTTTTCTATTTTTTACTATTTTTCTGGACAATGATGAAATAATATTGGATGAGTGGTTTAATTATTAATAGTCTAAATATTGGATTATAATTTATTCTAACATGCATCAGAGAAAATATGCGAACTAAATTTATAGTTTTTGATTAAATAAAAGCACTTTATTTACAAAGTGTTTTATTTAACTCTATTTACAACTTTTACTAACTTCATTTACAAACTTCTTTGAATAATTAATTTATATATGAAACTGAACAAAATTAAAAGTTTGATCCTGTTATTATGAAATATTGCTAAAACCTAGAACCAAATTATATTTTAGTTACATAGCCAATAGTTCACTCAAACAAATATTCTTCATTATAATTAACAAATTATAAGGCCTATTCTTACACAGACAAAAGAGAGAGTTATATATATATATATATATATATATACATATATATATATATATATATATACTCAAGTCCGTTTTCAGCTATAAATATTATGTGAACATGGAACATTATAAGAACTTTCACAGGTACGCTATTCCACTGACTTGAATATTAGATAAATAAAAAATCACATTATAAAACACGTTAAAAGAAGATAATATTTAAAATGAAATTGATATAAAGAGGAAATAATTTTGACTTCTTAAAATCTTGTAACAATTCTCATTATTTAAACATTTTTTCTCGAACGAATCTTATCGTTGTTATTATTGAATAGATAAAATTTAATAAATATGTATAAATAGACGATTTACTACCTTATACACTGATATTGAAAAAACATATGAAATAGATTTACTTCATTACGTTTGTATTTAATTTCAGTGAAGTGAAATTTAAGCCGTTTGTAAATAAATATAAATATGATTAATTCTTATTTTATTTATTCTTCTGATGAACAATATTTATATAAAAAATATAGTATAAATATAACACCAGGAGAGGGGAGGGTATATACTTTTGTGAATATAAAAAAATTGTGAAGGGATATTTGCTTTTTTTAACTTAAATTTTATATTCAAAATGAAAGCTAGAATAAAATTTTTTAAATACTCGAAAAAGTCACAAAGGATATTGAAACAATTATTTATATTTAATTTGAAATTTAAACACATAATTATATATATATATATATATATATATATATATATATTTACATACTCCATTTTCATCAATCAACTCAATCTACAAATGCAAATTAGTTTTGAACAACAATGAGTTCTATTAAATTGTTGGATAATTAAATTCTCAGAGGGGATACAACATTCAACAGGCTTCTAGGAAATTATTCAATTATCTATGCTTTCAAAATACTCCAATTTCAGAATAATTACAAGAAATTAAAGTTACAAAAATTTGTAATACCAGTTTCACATTATAGGTTGCATGACACCCGATTTTCATGATTTACTGCTGTTTTATACAAGCATTAGATATACATAGATAAAATCTGTCTCTCTCTCACACATACACATATTTATATGTAAATATATATATATATATATATATATATATATATGTAAGAACATATATAATATTGTACCAAATATATTATTTCTTTTTGTACACATAATTTTATACCATTTTTAGAGAAACATATATTGAATTGTAATTGAAAGTTCAGTATTGAGCTATTAACCGATCTATCTGTCAAGATTTTAACGTTATTAATTTATGAATAACTTAAATATAAAATCTGGACTCTATTTCATAATAATTCATTAACGAAAAATATTTCATCAAATAACATAAGGATTTTAAATTGTTTTCATGGGAAATTAATTTTTTCTTTTGTTACTGAAAGTTAAGGAGTACATTAGAAGAAAAATGATATAATATTTCATTATTTTAAATATAATAAAAATGTATCTTTATATATAATGTAATAATATAGAAAAGGATTTAAAGAAATATAATTTTCCAAATATAACACGATTTTGATATTAAATAGAATATATTTGAATTTACTAAAATAGTCATTATTAATTTTAGCTTTTTTGTTCTATTTTCAGTTTTATATATTAAATAAATGTTTTATTATCTTTCATCTTTGTTATAACAGAGTTGAAAGAGAACTTAAAAAATAAATTATTATAATATTTGCATTTTTCAATCATACAAGTATATTTTTCTTTAAAAATATGTAATTAAATAATATATGGAATGTTCATAAATTACCACAAAGTTGATACAATTTTGTAAAATTATTTTTTTCCTAAAATTATACCTTAGTTTAAAATCGATTAACTTTACTATTTAAAATAAATTATCTCTATATTTCACATCTGATATTATGAAAAATCATTGACGTTTTGTCAATAATATGTTATTGAGTATGTATATAATTTAAAAAGAAATATAGATATTTACTTATAAAGTAGAAATATTTAAGTGCTTATATGGTATGATATTTACATAGAATTGAATTTGAAGCACATTATTTTAATTTATATATTGTTGGATAGAAATTGAAATATTTTAGACATATTTTTAATTCAGTTCACGAAATGAACAAAATATGTCAATATAAAAAAGTTTTAATTATCACACAATTATAAAAATAATTGAAAATATGTAATAAAATGTTCATAAGGAAACAGATTATGCTGAAAAATAAAAAAAAGGTTTTATGTCTTCTTATAATAATTAACATTGTGAAGCCAACCAGAAAACACATACATTTAATCTCCTCGTAAAAATGAAAATTTACATATAACAGAAAATGTTAAAATTGAAAGTGTAAAACATCAAAGTATATTTCAATAGTAAACAGAATATATTTATATTGAAAATATAAAGTGTGAAGTCATTTTATAGAATTTGTAATAAATGTTTCAAGTCTTAAAACTCACTTAGTAGTTCTGTAAAGAAGTACGACTGATTTAAAATTAGAATTAGTATAGCTTACTCAAAATAAATTTATTATATTTTTAATTCTTCTTCTTTTTTAAATTTAGTTTACTTAAACTTTATATTTATTTCAAATAATATCGAATTGTAACTGGGAATTAACAAAAACAATGTTTAAAAATCCAAAAAAAAACTTTTTAGAACGCAAAAAAATGTTTTCTTTATTAAATACTTTATTTTAGAAATAAAAAAAATACTAGGATACTAGGATTTGAAACTTATTTAATCTGTTTTTAATATCATTCAATTATAAATTATTATTGAAATTACGGTAACTTAAAAATAAAACTAGAATAGATTGTTTTCAGATTTATATAAATCTATAAATAAACACGACGTTAAACAGTTTTTTTAAATCAATAAATCCCATGAAAATGTGCTTTATTGATCTGTATTTGAATGTAAATAGAAACCAGTTTGTAAAAATTTTTGTAAAAGTTTTTTTTATTAATAATTTTTATAGTATTTATAATACTTTTTTACACTATCGTTTTAGAACTACTAAGATAACAATGAATTTGCATATTGAGTGTCTGGAAGACAGATTCATGATTCATACCTCACTATCAAGATTTTTTGGAGCTTTACTTGTAAATAAAAATTATGAGAACCATTACACTGGTGAGCTCCTGCCGCGACAAGGCAATGTATGTACAGTTTAATTTTAAATTAATTATCATTTAGTGTTTAATGATGAAAATAATTTTATAGTAAGCTATTAGTAAACAGTTGCAAAAAAATAGAGTTAAAAACTATTATATTTTATTAATAAAAGAATGAATTTCTTAATTGCTGTACTTTTATTAAAACAAATTTTATTAAGGCACATTAATTGTAACAAATTAAATAAAAAAAATTTGTAAAAAATCAATTAATAACGAAATTGTGTTCTGCTTAACAATAAAACTTTGAAATGAAAATAAATATAAAAATGTATTAACTTTCATCATACCAATATTAGTTTCAGTTTAACAAAGGTCAAAAAAAATCAATATTAAAAAAAATGTTCTTATCACAAATATTGTATTTATCTTGAAATATTAATGTATAAACATAAAGTAATTTTTTACTTTCAATCAATATATTTATAGATATTAATCTTTTATAAATTATATATATATATATATATATGTATGTATGTGTGTATGTATGTGTGTATATGTGTATATATGTATAGATATTTATTTATTTTAACCTTGATTTATACAATAACACAAAGGTAGTGAATTATCATCATCAAGCATTATTTCTATCATTATTGAAATAACAATACCATTAATATCACATTAAACTGCTGATTTTTTTATTTTTAAATATTTATACATGGGTATTGGCAAACGTTTAGAATCCCACTAATTAATTTAACTTTCTTATCCGTTTTTAGTTTATGAATAATATAAATACTTACAAACTTCAATAATAAACGCTAACAATGTGTTCAATTAAATATCATTTTGTTAAGTACATTTATATGTTATATTTGATGAGTTTATTGTGTATAATTTTAAAAAAATTCTAATTACTTTTTATTACTTTAACATCAGTTAGTGTTTGGAATTGTTTATAAGAATATATATCTCTATTGTTATTTTTTTCTTTCTTTATTGGCAGAAATATACTTTATACTATTAGGAAAATAATTACGGGTTTTGTTTTCTAAACACTAACATTAATTTTTTTCAATGAAAGTGCTATTTCATGTTAGTGCTATTCGTGTTAATATCATTTTAAAATGGATTTTTCGGTCTGTATTTTGATAACATCGACTTTGGTTTTATTATTAATTTTGTTTCAAATTGAGCTATTGAATTAAAGTTGACAAAGAATCAAATAAGAGAATTTTTTACGAGTTCAAAACAGGTGGTAAAGCAACAGAAACTGGTCATAAACTAAAAGATGCTTTTGGTGTTGGTACTATTTAGAATCTTGCGGTACAATGGGGGCTCCAAGAATTTCGTACTGGGGACGAGAACTTGGAAAATGAAAAAGGTCGCGGGCGTCGATCACTTCATAACAATCAACTGAAGCAGTTAGTTAAATCAGAACCATGCATAATAATTCAAAAGCTTCCTCGAAAGTTAGGCGTTAGTTATCTAACAGTTCTGGACCACTTAAAACGTCTTAAATTATAAAAGTATATAAATTTGAAGGTCATAAAACACAAGTATTTTACCAACTACCCACTATTTCTGGCAAACATGAGCTCAAATTTTTCTAATTAGAACAATTTTTTATTTCCAAGATCTGTATTAATCGAATGTGCCTCAACAAAAACTGCTTCTTTTCTGCTTATTTACCATTTACTCTTAATTTATTCTTTAATTATCATATATAAAGTCCGTTTATATCCTTTTTTTCTAAGTGTAACGGATTTTTTATAAAATTTATATTCTTTTACTGCATTTGTATTATCGTGCCATTTATAATTTGTTTCGTCCACGAAAATTGAAGTTTCACCAATATTATATTTTAAATATTTTAAGTTTTTTCATTCTAGTTATATTTTCTCAGACATATTTCAAATTCATACATGTAAATATATATATATATATATATATATATATATATATAAATAAATATATATATATATATATATATACATATATATATAAATAAATATATATATATATATATATATATATGTATATTAATTTTAAAAACACAAGAACATAAGACAAATAATGAGGTATATGAAAAGTAAGGATATTTTAATGAAGACATTTCTACAAAAACCGTTCTCATTTTTAGATTCTCCTCTGAGTTTAGTTCAGTATTGATCTCTTTATATTTCTATTTAGACACTCACAAGTGTTGTTATCTATAACTAACTTGTCAGTTAGTTGTAGTTAAATGATATATTTTTTGATAATTGTTAATATTTTTGTCTTTTTTACAATTTGTTTAAGATTGTACAATTAAACTAGAAATTTATTTTGATAAAGTTTTTATGAAAGTCTGATATGCACATTAAATAAATAGAAAGGAATTGATTTTTACAAAAATCATTAGTTATTTGATTCGATACAAACTTAAGATATTTTAAACTGACGTTTTGATTAAAATCTAAGATTGTATTTGATATAAGTTTTGAGAAAAAAACTAAATCGTTGAACAATATTTTATAAGCAACATAATAATCAGTGCAGAATTCAGTTTGTTATATTTGATTATTTAAGAAACGTAATACAATTTAAAAAAAAACATACAGTTAACTGAAAATTATATGGATATTTGATTAATTTATTAATAATTTTATTTTTATTTTCATTAAATTCTTTCATTTATAGAATAATTATTCCTTCAAAAATACTTTA
>CM068316.1:38506570-38514070 GCA_034766995.1 Acanthacorydalis orientalis
ATTTTTAATTATATTTATTTTTTGTAGTGACGGTATATTATTAATTTAATTTTTCAAAACTTTAATTTCTCTGCTCTGAAATCTTTGGTGTTTTAAAAAATATACATATTTATATACACCAATATGGATATATTATTGAGTATAAAAATATTTGTTTATGTGTATGTTTAACAAATATATATTATGTACATAAAAAATTGAAACAAAATATGGTAACTTCTTTATAAAAAAAATATCAGTATTAGTAAATTGTTTAATATCAGATCATTAGATATCAGTAAAGTTTGTGATTTAATTTTTTTTTCATTTTCTGCCTCTTCAAAAATAAAATTTTGTTCTCTAAAACGTTTTAAAATTTTTGAGTAATGACATACGTTATAAATTAAAATTAATTGAAACAGATTAAATATAATAACAAAATCGTTACATTTCTTTAAAAATTATTTTATGATGACCGAATTTTAATATAATTATAAAAGTTTATTTATAGTTCAATTATAGTTTTAACGCAATATCTAATTATAGGTAGGAATTTTAATCATATTTTTGTTCATTGTTTTGCATTTAATTAAAAACTAGATTGGAACATTTTTATAAGACCTTCAATAAAAATACAAGTATAAATGTAAGTGATAATATGACTTTTGAACAAAAAAAGAGAAAGAATATAGATATATCTTAAAAAAGAGAGTGATGAAAGTACATGGAACTAGATGGTTATCGTTTTTTTAATGTTAGATAAATTAATGTGCGATTTACACATGAAAGAAAATATACTCCAATAAAGTACATAATTGTGTAATCAATTATATAGGAGAATGCTGACACTAACGATAACCTCGTATAATTATTTTAAGTGAATAAAAATAAATTATTAAATAATAAAACATCAAATTTCTGTTACTAAGTTTAAATTATTATCGTGTTTGTTAATACAATTAGTTAAATTTGATATTATTGGATATTTAAATTTTTTTTTGAAAGTATGAACAAATTCAAATACCATTTTATTGTAGGTGGTACCACACCCTTAAACCCCAAAGAAATAAACAAATAAACCAAACATTGAAAATAGAACGTATCTTGCCTAATTGATTTTATAATAAGCAAGATAGTGAATATTTATGGTACAAAAATTCAAAGAAAAACTAATAATTAAGTAATATTTGTAGAATATTAAATTAAAATAAATTTGATAAAAATAGAGTAAGTTATATATATATATATATATATATGTATATATATATATATATATATATATGTATACATACATATACATATATATATATACATACATTTATATATATATATATACATATATATATATATATAAACATGAAAATGATTAATTATCAGAGATGCTTTTTTTTGTACTGTATTAAATGCAAAAAGTATTATATTTCATTTATTCAGAACGCTGCTGATTTTCTAATAACAGTTTATTATATATTAATAATCATCCTTAAGACTTTGTCTTTTAGAAATAATACGATACAAACAACTTTTTGTACTTGTTTTCAAAATTAAAATTTATATATATATATATATATATATATATATATATATATATATATATATATATATAGAGAGAGAGAGAGAGAGAGAGAGAGAGAAAGAGGATAAGCTGAGTTATTAACCAAATATCTCTGAAAAAAAACCGTATTTTAATTTTATAAAATATATTTCTTAACTGATGAAATGTATTTCAAAATATAAATGATTATTTATTTAAAATTTTATTTTGTAATTTATTTTAAATCACTTTGATAATTAAATGAATTCTAAATAATACACACTGACATAAACACACATAAATATATATGTATATATCTATATATCTATCTATATATCTATCTATATATATATATATATATATATATATAGATAGATAGATAGATAGATATATATATATATATATATATATATATATATATATATATATATATATATATATATATAAGATAAGCAATTTTTATTAAAAAAATCAACCTTGTGTGCTTTTTAAAATAGAAACTGTTTAAAATAAACAGCACTTAATAAAATTATGAATTGTTTGCCATTCTATTTTTGATATTGTAGCAACCTTATATGCATATATTTAAGCAAAAAACGATATTAAACATAGAAAATGTAATACAATTATTGAGATGAAGTAAATTTCAAAATGGGATTTGTTTTTATCCAGCAGTTCATTTTAACATTTGTATAAATGAAAAATATATATGTATAAATATATATATATATATATATATATATATATATATATTAGGTTAGTAGGATTTTACCTAATTACGATTTTACCTTAGTTTTTTTTTAGTTGTAAACTATTTATGTTATTACAAAAATTTATTTAAAACACTTTTGTAACTAGATTTTTAAATTAAATAATAATAATAATTCAAATTTAACTATTTTTATACACTGATTAACGAAGTAAATTTATATGAATTACAGTTAAATCAAATTTTCTAATTTATAAGATACAAAACTATATTTATCGAATCTAAATTTTAAATCAAATGGTAGCTTTAGTTTATAAGGAGCATTGACCTTAATATGAGTGAAAATAAATAAAAAATAAGTGATTTTCAAAGGTTATTTGTTTATTTGGGCTTTATGTGGGAACTTTAGACCAAAAAGCAAATATATATATATATATATATATATATATATAAACGTATATATATATATATACATGTATATATGTATGTATACATACAAAGGGAAAGTTATATATAAAACATTAGAATTGAATTTTCATACGTGAAGAAACGATTCAGTCAAGAAGTGAAAGTATTTGTTTTTGTATCAAATCAATCGCAAAAACGAAGCACTAGAACACATCCTGTATTGAATTCAACAAAGAGTAAAAACATTTCAGTATTTGTTGGCTTATTTTACATGTATTTGAAATGAAATCCTTTGAAATAACATTGGATGACACCGTTAGCTTTGTTGTGGACTAGAACAAAATACGTGGATTAAGGAAATTTGTTCGTTTCTGTTGAGTGCTGTTTTTGTGAACACATAGAAAACAATATTTTAGTACGAAATACAAACATGTTATGTGAGCAGATTGAATTTGACAGTAAAATAAATGAATCGGAAAACGTGAATCTAATATGACATCTGATACTATATGTGGATAAGAAGAATTTCTGTATTTACTTTCGATGTCGATAAGAATATATAACGTTATTCACACTCAAGGATATATTTTCTGTTTTTGTATAAATGGAGATGACTAGTTATATAAAATGATAAAATTGACACTATTTCAATATATATATATATATATATATATATATATATATATATATCTGTATATATCTGTATTCACTTGATAATCTAAAAATATAATTTAATCAACTGTATCTATATCTCTTGTATAAATTAATTTCACATTCTTTCATTAGTTATACAGATAATAATTAAAAACGATCAAAAAAGAATTAAAAATGATCAAAAAATTCATATGTTATAATGTAAGCATAATTTAAAAATGAAACTATCATTAAAGTATCTCATAAAATTTATATATTTTTATATTATTATTCAAAACACATTTAAATGGTAAATAACATCTTTAAATTGTTTTTATACAAAGAATGTAACTTTTATTTTATTGTTTCAACAGCGTTAATATGGAAATAAATCGCAAAAAGTAGAAAATGTACATTCACATTAAAAGATTAAATTAAAGTGGCGAATGTTTCTTTTTTTTAATAAATACTTTTTTATATAACTATATTTGTATTTCACAGAAACATTATTCTATATAACTCAAGTGAAAATATCAAGAACTCAGTGCAGAAAATAAATATAATGAACGGTTGTTGATAACTGCTTTCTTATATATATATATATATATATATATATATATATATACACAACCTAGTACTTTTTTAAATTTATTTACAATGGGAGTGTAAAAGTCATTGTGTATTTTTTCTATAGTTTTTTTTTTAATTTGTTTACATTTCGATAGCGTTTTTATTTATTTCTATTTATACAAAATAGAACGAAATTTTGCATAAGAATGCTTTATAAAGATATTTATAAAATTTATATTTTACAAAGAGTTTATCACACAAGAAGGCAAATTTTAAATATTAAATTTCATTGGAAGGTTTAGTTAACTGTAAGTACCTATTCTGTATATGATATAAACTCTAAATTGATGGGAAATATGTAAATTATTGATTTTATCTAACAGTTAACAGACATTATGTCCAATATATCGTCAATAGACCACACTAGACCATGGGTAATCGAATATATTATACAGTATATCACTGAATAACAATCGATGCTGAAACGTTGATTTTCCAGTCTTCATATTAGATTTATCATTACACCTGTGTTGGTAATAATAGTCAATGTTCTAGTAATAAAAGCATTTCATTTACGTTAAACATCATAGAAATAATAAATAACTTGTTATTGTCAATAATGTAACACTATCTGTTTGAAATATAAAACATCGATATAAAATCGATCAGCAATTCTCTGTTTCTTTAATGAAACATTAGTGACTACATATGTATTGTTTTTCTGTTAAATATGAAATAAACATTCATAAAATAATGAGTTTAATTTCATGGTATAAAATGCTATATATATATATATAATGAAAATAAGTTTTATTTAGAATTTCTTCTTGCATGAATTTTCTATAAATAGTGGTTTTCCAAAGTTTTCAAATTGTTTTTATAATTATATATATATATATATATATATATATATATATATATATATATATATATTATGAGTACATGTTACACAATTAAACTAAAAAATCTTTAACTGAGAGAAATAAACAATACTTGTAATGCATGGAAAATGTTAGAAAACTATTATTACGAAATTATCTTTAACTCCATCATCACTCTAATGGCTTCTTAAAATCCGTTTCTTGATTTGCATTTTGATTTTAGCGAGAAAGATAACTCACTTGATATAAAATCTAAGATGAAATATTTTTTTAAGTAAAACAGTATAACACTGACCTATTTTATAAGCAGGAAAAATAACATGTATATATAACACATTTATATTACTGAAATACAAAATCAGTTCATGAACTTTTTTATTGTACTGTTTATTTAGTTACATACGTACATACATACATTCGTATATATATATATATATATAAATATATAAATATATATAAATATATATACATATATATAAATATATAAATATTTATATGTATATACAAACAGAACTCTTCAGAAATATTCTTATTTATTTTTTATTTTTCAGAAGAGACTCAGAGTTTAATCACGAACGAGATTCTTTGAACTTGTTGAAGGTATGTACACAAACACACACACACACACATATATATATATATGTATATATATATATATAATTTTTTTATATTTTTTCTGTATTTTGTTTGTATAATTCATTCGTCTGTTCTCAAGTACAATCATGAAAAAATATCAAATTTACGTAAAAATGAATAAATTGTATTAATACTTTTAAAGTGTGTGATATGCAAAGATTAAAAAAATGACTATGTACAGCTTTTTAATTATATCTAAACATAGTTCTCATAGTTATTATACGTTTTATTGTATTTCATTTTCTTTGAAAAATAAGCAAATACTTGGGAAGAGATATTTGGGAATTGAAAAGAATTACTGGTTTGCAAATTTATTTATTTGTTTAAAAAATCGATTAATAAAATAAATGCCATATTTCAAAATAATATATAAAAAATGCATACTGATTAGGTTATTTATTTTACTTAAACATAGATAATATATATATATATATATATATATATATATATATATATATTTATTTATATATGTATCGTGATTCAGTTCACATTTTTATTAGTAAAATTAAGTTTTAAAATCGTTTCTCAATATGTATTGTTTAAATTAATGTAGTTTAAAAGCGTTTGGAGTAAACAACAAACAAATGGTTATAAAGGAAATCAATTCTCCTATTAATTACAAAAGTCGATTTACAAATTCATTTTTCTAACAGTTCACAATCCAGATTTTTTTTCTGATCGAAATTGTTCAATAACTGATTCTAATTAATTTTTGATTATTTATTATATATATTTCGATGTCGATTTCAGCATCATCACAGTGATACGTAGGGAAACTAATTTTTTTCTGTATTTTAAAGCTTGGCATGGCATCTCCATTAAAATGTGCATAAGTAAAAACCGACAATGATCAGTTATAATTTATTGAATATTTTAATTACAAAATATTGTGTTTTGCGAGTGAATGAAAAATTCATTTGTAAATTTTAATTTAGACATAGTGCCAAAACTGTATTGTTGTAAGAAAAGTTATGAAAATAATAAAACAATTCATTTAAATATATTCAAAAAATTAAACGTTATCATTAATAGAATAAATTTAGAAATTTCGAATATTAAATGCCTATAAATTCTTGAATAAATCTATTAACAATTTCTTTACAATAAATCTAATGAAACGCAATCGAATATTCGACAATTTAGTTTTCATTTTAACTCTATGAAATTTTTTCTTTTAAAGTGATAATAAAATAACATGATGAATATATTAGTGTTAAACTTAAAAAAAATATTAATATCAATTAAATTTATAATCAAATTTATTTAATGGATACATATATATATATATATATATACGTGAACTTCTGGATATGTGTAAGACCACGCAAGTAAACTAAATCTAGGAAAATAAATACAGCAGAGGCACTGCATAGAGTTACGTAATTATGATGTTATACAATATATGTTCTTAAAGGTCTTCACAGAGCCAGTAGACCGCAGACTATATAATGGACATCAATGATATATACATATATGTACATATATATATATATATATATATATATATATATATATACATATATATATATATATATATATATATATATATATCATATATGATTACGAAGTAGAATACAAAGTGACTTGTGCCAAAGTAATATATAATTCATTATAAATTAAGAATGTAACTTTGGTTTCTACTTGACTTGGATAAGTTAAAATTACACGTAATGGGTAAACGTTTTCATTGTTTAATAAGTTTGAAGATTTCTTAAGTTATTTTTGTATTATAATTACAGTGGTAAGTGTTGTTTGTTATATTGCATTAATTTTCCATATCAATAAATACATTCTATTAAAATTATTTTAAAATATATCAGATTCGTCTCATAAAATTTTCATTTAATATAATAATTACTTTATTATATTAAATGGTATCATATAAATTTTATAATTATTTATTATAAAGTGGTACTATAAAATTGGAATTAATTATTAGTTTTTATTGTTGTAGTAAAATGTTTTAACGAAAATATGAAATATGAAATCAGATATTTATAATAAAAAAAAGTTAATATTCCAAACGTACAAGAAACAAATTTTGATAAATCGATTGTAATCAGTTTCTTTTATTGTGTGTTGTTGACTAATGTTCTAGAAATATTTATTGTATATATTATGATCTTGAAAGTGATGATTTCAGTTCTTTT
>CM068316.1:38519070-38529070 GCA_034766995.1 Acanthacorydalis orientalis
AATGAGAGAAATTAATTTATAAAAAATTGAAAAATAAATGTCATGATAGTTAAATTCCATGATAAATTAAATTATTCAATTCTTCAATAGCTTTAATTTAATAACTTTAATATAGAAATATTTAACAGCTGGTTTCAATTTTCTAATGCATCCAGTTATATATTAAATGAAAAATTTGCTTGGAATAAAAAATACATAAAAAATAGCATATAAATACATATGTAAATAAATACATATCTTTAAAAGTAAACCAAAATGAATTTTGTTTGTATTAAAACATTTTAATAATAATTTTACGAACAATGAATCTTTTCTATCTATAAAAAATAAGAAATATTGATTATAAAAACATTTTTTTTCATATAAATCACTCTTCATGTTGGCATTATTATTTTAATATTCTTGTGCATATTTTAATTTCCTCGTTAATTATTTTTTCACAGTATATACGCTAAAAAGTATAAAATAGATGTTCCCAGAGGTAATTTAGACTTCGTAATTTTATTGATGATAAATTGACATTTATTTACAACCTTGTACTATATTTTCTAGATTTTTTTAATAAATTTTTAATTTAATTTTATTTATTTCCAGAGATAGAAAATAAATAAATAAGTACATTACATTACAATTTTCATTATTTATTTCTTGTTTTGTGTACATTTTTTATATAAAAATAATTAATTACTTGATATATGACTTGTTCAATAAGAAGTCTTAATGAACATTTTTTTAAGAAGCAGTTTTTATTACGAAAACTTAATTTATATATATATATATATATATATATACATATAGATAGACAGATAGTTAGATATTTAAAAGCAAAAATTTAATTAGATCGATTTGTCTAAAACACATAAATATCAATTCGGTTGACAACGAATAATTTCTTAAATACTTTATAATTTTTTAATTGGAAATAATAATTTTATTGTTTGTAAACTATAATTTTGTAAACAGAAACATTATGATAACATATATAAAGACATATTTCGAAAGGAATAACTGAAGTAAATGAAACGATAAATTTAGAACTTTGCGTTGAACGTCCTTTTCGTTATAAACTTTGTAACAAGTTATATTCATGTATATTTCGCATATGAAGTAAATCATTCGTAGGTGAAAATTTACAGATGACAGCAAGGTTATCGAATACATGAAAAGGTAAGTTAGTTTGAAACAGATAGACGTTTTCTTTTTGGTTGAAAATATATTCTCATTTTCGAACGACAAAAAACTATTCACGCGAAAATTGATATAGAACTGTTGAACATATGGTACGAATTCATTGATTTTATGAATAAATTTCACTTATATTTTAATAGAAAAAATATGGCACGTGAATCTTTGTGTTATTTTATACACACACACATATATATATATATATATATATATATATATATATATATTTATATATATACATATATATATATTTATATATATACATATATATATATATATATATACAGGAGCGTATGAATTTATAAATATTGTATCATACATAATATAAAGTTCAAGAAATAAATTTATAAAATGAGTTGTTTCGAATATATTTTTATAAAACAAGCAATTATGTAATAAATTCCCCCTTATTTTTAAAGACTAGAGAGTTTAAAATGTAATAAATTAGCATAATAACAATGTAATTATTGGAATATATTTAGATTATACAGGTAAAAATAATGATGATTACAGAAAAAAAATTGAGAAGTAGTAATTTAATAAATGCATTATTAATCAGTAAAGGACACGCAAATGTGGACGAAAAGTATTGAATTATTTAAGGGTCTCTATTTATTTTGTCAAGTATCAAAATCAAAGAAAAAATAATATAAGTAACATTTTATCAATAAGGTAGTATATAATTTAATGAAAAAAAATTGTACATCCTGTAATTTTGAAGTCTAGTATAACAAAATAATTGATATGTCAATTTTAGAATTTTGTAGCCAAATGCTGTTAGATATATTTCTGATATTTATGTCATATCATTTATGGTTCATAAATATTTCTTTGAACTAAAACACAGAAATTTGTCAGTGTTTAAATATTATATGTTTTTAATATCTTTTTTCATGCCATTTTATTCATATTATTGATTATGGAACATTCATTTAAGTATCAAATATTGAAAAGAAACTATTTAAGTTCATTTTGAACTTAAAAAGTAACCCTTAAATAGTAACCCTTAATAATAACCATTTGAAACTGGGCGTGAATCTGAAAATTTATTAATATTTTCTAAAGAAACTATGATTTCAGAGCGCTATCTTTTGAATAATATATTTACAGGTCACTAATTTCTTTCTAATGAAGCTAAATTTATAATTATTTCTTCCATTAAAAAATACGGCCGTCCAAAAATCAGAAAAATCACGGTTTTTCCATTTTTTGAAACCCAATTAAAATTGTGAACTTGAGAATTGGGTTGAATAATATTTTTTTTACCAAAAGTTCATCATTGGAAGAAAGCATATAAAAAATTTCGAGATTCAACATCCAGGTACAAGATGTGAACGATATGAAATCATTTTGTGCACGCTTGATTATTTCAAAATTTTTCACACCCAACGGTAATATTATTTCTGCAAATTGTCAATTGTAATCAATTTTTCTGCTTTCAGTTATATATTTCTAATTATGAAATTTATGTTTCCTTGAGTATTATCAACGATTTACCACGATATATCTGATAGATGTGAAATTTCTAATTGATAATTTGAATTAACATTTTTTTTCTTCTAGCCAACAAATTTTCAGTATTTATTTTGTTTATGATAAAATAATAGCTAATCAATCAAAATTAGTTGTTGAAAATTTTAAGCACTCACTCCCCTTCCCAGGATTTAAAGGGTTAAATGAATTATTGTAATAAAAATTCGAAAACCTGTTTTTATAAAGTAACATAAATTATTAAATTTTAATACAAATAAAATCATAAATATAATAAATTGATAATTCAATTCTTGAAGAAGAGTTACTAATTTATCGAGTAATTTTCTGATAAAAAATAAAAAAAATAATTTTAAAGTGTAACAAATATTTTGTTCTAAAGGATTATAAATATTCGTATTTATATAATTCAACAAGGTATATTTCCTGCGTTGTGATCTTTTCAACTGTAAAAAAGAAAGCACTTGGGATATTTTTAAATTTTCCGAGAATACGAATGAAAATTGTTGTGTAGTAAGTGACTCATATCTGTATACTATTAAACTGGGACAACTCTTGAGTGGCACCAGAACAAATAATAGTAATGATTTCTTTTGAATTTTGTATTTACAGGTTATTGTATAAATAACAATATAGCATTACTTTATATGAATTGTTAGCGAACTGAAAACGATTCCACTCAATATTTAATAGGATTTTAAAGTTTAAACTGCTAAAATAAAATTCTTTTACGTGTATGAGTATTAAACTGACGTAAGTAAATAAGAAAAAAATATGGACTATAAAACTTAAACGATGTCGTAAAGTAAACAGCGTAAAATAATATTAAAGATTTTCTAATGTGTCCCAAACGTCTACTTGTAAATAATTAATAGCGACATTGAAACATATTTGAAATGTATTGATTAAATGTAAAGAACAGGTACTTGTTTTTAATGAGTATTTATAATAAATATTAAGTTCTTTTTTGTAGGCATAAACATATAATTTTATAATTTGTTTATTTTTTTTAAAAAAAACTTTAAATATCAATATTTGTTTAAAAGTGAAGAAAATGCATATTTATGATTGTTTATTAACTAGTATTTGTTTAACTAAATTTTCAAATCTAAAATTAATATTTATTAATTAATTTATTTCTCGTAATAAAGTGTTGGAATTGTTGTTAATTTATTTTTCAAATTAATATTTTATTCTGCACAAAAAATCAAAATTTTTAATCTCCAAGAATACAGTAATTTTTCGAGAACATTCATATTCTAAATAACATTTTTTTGATATACAAATAAAAGAGTTTTATGTTGATGGTTAACGTGCTGCTTGTAGAATGTAGACGGGGGAGCAACGTTACAAGGACATGGTCTACATGTAAAATAAAAAAAATATTATAGAGGAATTTCACAATGGAATTATTTTTTAAATATAGAAAGATATACTTTTTTAATAACACAAAAAGTATCATTTTTAAAGTTTAATTAACTAATGTATTCATTCAAACAATTAAACTAAATTTAAATTTTTATTTGTTATTTCATAAACGTTAATAATTTCGTATAATAAACTTATTAGTATTCTTTTGTCGATATTAAAATAAAAAAGACTTTTTCTTCGTTTATTCTACAGTTAGGCTTAATATAAAAACTATAAAAAACGAAATATAAAATAAATGCATTCTTGTTGATTAACATGACTATTATTTCACCTTCCAGTACATACAACAGAAATTACAATATACATATTCTTTTTTTCCATGTGAAATTAACATCATTATTCATTTATACAACAATGTAGCTATGCAGATTTTATAATGCTTTATTCTCATTCATTTTATTATATCCTATTTATTTTATTGCTTGCAATAAACATGCAGTCCTGGATTTATGTACTGAGAAAATTTAATTTAAAGATTTTATGTTGTATGTGTTCATATACACCTATATATATATATATATATATCATATATATATATATATATATATATATTATGTACTTCTGTTTTTATATATTAACTAATAGTTCAGAAAATGTAAAAATAACTTGATTCTGTAGATAAAATAAAATAAATTAAGTGAATCGCTACCTTAATTTGTATTAAGAATGAACTGTTCAAAATGAAAAAAATATTTATCTGATATTTAAAAGAAGTAAACAATATTTACATATAGGTGATTCAATTTAGATTTCCACATAAAAGTACTGAAAAAAAAATTAAAAATTAAAAAATATGTTATTTTCTTTTTAGTACTTTAGTTCAATTCACTAATAAAATACGATGAAGTATTATAAAATACTAAATAAAAAATAACTTGACTTTTTTTAATTTCCACGGTTTTTTTTAATACTTTCATTCGGAAGTCAAAATTGAATCGCCCTATATAAGAAAATTTATAATACACATGCGTATATTGCCTTGTATGTTTATTTTTTTGTTCTTTTTTAAAATAGAAATAGAAACAACATTTATTAAGACATATAATTCAGAACATTATATGTATTGATGTATTTTACATTTTCCAAATCTAATTGAAAATTAAAGAAAAAGTATTATTTTCATATATTAACATATTTTTTATTTTAATTTTTAGAAAGAAAATTCATTCCCCTCTCTCGTAAAAAATAAACATATTATTATGATTAATAAAAAGATATTGAAAGTAATTAAGATACATAACTTTTATTGCGGATAAAAACGCAAAAGAAAATTATTTTACAACAGAAAAATTATTTGGTAGCTATCAAAACATTCTTATATAGTTTTTAAGTGTAAATATAAACTTTTCCTATATTAAATATTATATAATTTTGACACCTAAAAATTAATTCTCATCACGATTATCACATTTTATTCTAAAAAAATATTTTAATGTATATTTATATATTCATGTGTTTCATAGGTACTATAATATTGATGAAAGTAGTAGAAAAGATTGTCCCATTTTTTAGAAATGATAAAAATTAAATTAGTTTTTAATATTAGACATGGATTAACTTAATTTTTGTTCAAAGATTTTTAAAAAAATAGAACGTAAAAATGATAATAGACACCTCTCAAAGAAATACATTTATGAATACAGGCATACTTATATATGTCTGTCTGTGTAAAATATGTTTAAAAATGAATTATACAAATCCATAAAGAACATTTCAATAACAGAATTACAATTTTTGCCACATACATTTTTTTCTATTCAAATAAGCCACAATTTTATAACACAGACGTTAAATCTGTGTCTCTGTAGATAAACCAACTGAAATTCTACTTTTGAATGTAAATGTAAACCAATTTTATATGCAAATGTGATGAAACTGTATAAATATAAGCGACGACAGTTTAAATCGTAAGATTTCACAAATACATTCTCTACAGGTTTGTTGGCATTAAACACCTGAATATCTCCGATTATTCAAATATGTTGAAGTGTTTACTAATTCTTCTAATAAGATTTGTATGATTTATTCGATACGAAAAACATAATTTCCATATGAAGATTTAATTTACTTAAAATTTGGACGAATCTTATGAATTTCAGTAAATTTTTACATTATTCTCTCGTATATATATAAATGGTTTGATTATTCAATATTTAATAAATTTAAATTGAATTCAGTTGGGTTATATGATTTAATTACTTTTCAAAACTTATTAATTTCAAGATATTTTAAATAAATCTGATATTGATATTGAGTATATATTTTCATTAGAATATGCATGAAAGATGACGCATTATATTTTATTTGAGTATATCTTTATATATCTACTTATTAAATGAATTAAGTTAATTATCTATTATAAATTCCTTCAATATATATTTGACATAATATATATATATACAAAAAATAATACTATATATATATATATATATATATATATATTATTTTTTACCAATTTATTAATGAAAAATGAAAGAGAAAATAATCCTGAACTTTAAATGTAATGAAGCATATAATCATATTGTGTAAATAAGGGATTTAGTAACTCTTATATATATATATATATATTGTTTAAGAAACCAATTATTATTAAGAGTTTGACAAAAGTAATACTTTCTTAATAATGGATATGTTTTAAAATAGAGTAGAGGTATTTATTTATTCCTGCTTTTTATAAATATTTCATTATCAAATAAGTATTTCTTATTAGAAATTATAAATTTATACTGAACTTCTTCTCGAATTTTAAATTCATTATATAGTTTTCCGATAAAGTGAAAACTCTGTATAGTTGACATTGGAAATTTTATATAATCTCATAAAACGCTAATGCTGCATTCGTCGCAACATCTGTTTATTTATTTAAGAAAATGATTTCAAGCGTTTTTCAGTATTTTTTATTTATTTCTGCTTATGAAATTATATATATATATATATATATATATATATATATATTAGGTTAGAAGGAAAATGTATATAAATTTAAAAATCACAACCGCAATTATTTTTCTACCAACTTAATATATATATATATATATATATATATGTATATTAAGAAACGATATGAATGATGGATTCTATATGTGCAATTTATCTACATATATTTATTATTAGTAGCCTTTGTTTATATATTGTATACTTTTATATATTATATATACATTTTTATGAATATTCATATAACACTTATGAAAAAAATATATAATACTAAATTTTCATATTTTACATAATTGAATGATTCTTAAGATTTATATTTGTCAGTTAATATTAAGTTTAGTATAAAATTAGAAAAGATACTAGTAATACAATACCGTTCAAAACTCTAATTAGATCAGAATATGTACTACTTAAGCAGTAAAAGAAATTAAAAGGTAACATATTTGATAATTTAGATATAAAGATATACTAGATATAAAAATTAAAATTTCATAAAATTTAAATTGATTAATAAGTTGTTTTGAGTATTAGGGCTTATTTTTTAATATTAATACTTGTCACGATAATATACATTCGAATATTGATTTTAATTTGACGAAAGGAAAAAATTTTTAATTTAATAGATCTTATTGATTCAAATTAATAAGTAATATTTAAATATAAATAAAAAATGAAAACGTATGTTATGTTTATAAGAATGACGAATATTTAGTGTTATGAATTGCGATGGTCCACATTCTTTTTCATATTATTAAAGTTGAAAACACTATAAACAAGTACAATCATGGTTCACAAAATGACAACATTGTATCATGAAAAAAAGATTTAGAAGGTAACATACAGAAAAATGAGAAAAAGTACATAACACGCTGAATAATTTTAATCTATTATAGTAATCTGAGATATTTCGTTAACAATTACCTTCGATATTGGCATATGTTCATATACTAGGATTAAAAAAAGAGAAACAATAATTCTAAGAAGCCTAATTTTGATAAAGTTAATTAATTTCTGAAAAACAATACAGGCTATCTTAATAACATTTTACACAATTTTTCTTAGTTCATAAACTATGTACATAAAAATTGAAATAATGTTTTTTTGATTACTTTTTCGGTATAAAATTCGGCATAAAATATATAATGTGCTTAAAAGCATGTAAAAAATAAAAAACTTCAAGATGATATTGTTTTTAAAGAGTTCAGAGAATAAATTTCAAGTTGCATACACTTTCAGAATTAAAAAAAATAATATTATCATTTTTATCAGTTGCTTTGCTTTGCATTTTCTTGCACTTTTTCAGTCTATATTACTTCTTATTTAATTTTTTGTTATCTGAAATATATTTAATAGATAAAACGTTATGACAAATATATTAATTCCTTAACAATTTTAATGAAAATATCTGTAAAATACTTATATAATAAATATTAACTATTTAAAGCATTTTCATTATAATGTTTATATCAGCGGTTTTCATATATTTTTGATTCACACATTTGCAAACAACACTTTTTTATTATAAATCGTCCAACAATTGATTATTGTTTATTTTTAATTTACGTTTACATTCATTTCAACGGCATTGTCATCTTCATAGTAAAGAGGCATAGAAAAGTTTTATATAGAAATTTTAATACGAGTATAATCTCAAAAAATCTAAACATTTTTCCCTTCCATGCTCAGACTTGACGATTGTTCCATCTAAATACGCAGAAGCTAAAAAGAAAAATAAACTGTCGAGAGAACAGACCCAAATACTATATAAGATATATTCTTTTTTAAAAAGGTATTAGACAGTTAATTAGAAAAATAAAATATTGAATAGTAAATTATTTAAAAGAAAACTGAATTTTTATACTTAATTTTAGACTATAATATCAAAAGAGATATCTTTTACTATAAAAACATTTTTTAAACAATTAAGTTTTGAATGGCGTTAGTTTTTTTAATTATTATAATAAAAAGTTTACATTTTATATGGAAATTAAAAATGGCGGTTTAATCAAGAATTAATCTCTTTTATTCATAATTATAATAAATTATCAAAACAATTAATTTCAAATATATACATATATATATATATATATATATACATACATACATACATACATACACTCCTATATGTATATTTGTAAATGTGAGTAATAAGTGAATGTAATCATGCATATATTGAAATTTTAGGTGTCAATGTATATTAGATTTTGCGAATTTTCATGTAGATTCCTATGCATATGTGTACATAAGTACAAAGTAATATATATATATATATATATATATATATACATATATATATATATATATATATATATATATATATATATATATATATTATAATTAAATTTAGTACAACGAAATTTATCTTAAATTTCTCGAAGGGTAATCGTGAATCAGTGAGCTACTTAAATATGATATGATCGTGGGACTATATGCTTTGATCACATTATAAATTAGACATTTAGAAGGTGAGGGTAAAGCCACGAAGATATATGTGTAATATGTGAACGTACACAGATATATATATATATATATATATATATATATATATAATATTAGATCAATAATACACATTTATTGAAGAGGGAATAATAAGGATTTATGTTTATGCGATTTTTAATTGACATGTTTAATTATTATTATAATTAAGGAATTAAATTAATGAACGTATTACCTAAAACAAACTTCCAAATCATATGATATACATGATAGTATTATTAAAAATGAAGAAGCATATTAACCACTGCAAATTTCTTTATAACAGGATATTAAATAATTGTTACAATATAGTTTTCAATACTGTAGTACCATAAACATTTTTCTTATCGTAAGCTACTAGTGTGTATTTTTATCACAAAGCTATCCTCGTAGTGTCAAGACTCTACAAATTATGTAGTGTAGTAGATTTTTCTCGGCCAAGCGCTCTGAGGATGTTCGTGTCGTGATCACAATGCGTTAAATT
>CM068316.1:38534070-38559070 GCA_034766995.1 Acanthacorydalis orientalis
AATCTATAAATATTTCCAGTTAGTTTACATCTTTAGAAAAAGGAAAGATGGATAATATTATTTTATGTTTCTTTAGTACAATTGACTAGTGCCGACTATTTTTTAAATTGCTACACATTTCCCTAAAAATAACATGAACAAAAACTTCCAAGTAGAAAAAGTAACTGAAATTTAATGTATACTGTTAAACATTTCATTTCATTTTATTAGTTTTTTTAAAGAGAAAATTTTGCGATTACTTCTAAAAATACACTTAAATAAGAATTATAACAATTACTATATTTGTTATTATTTAATGTAAATTTATATAATTATTCATTATTTTAAATTATATATATATATATATATATATATATATATATTCCTTTCAATTTTTCTCATTTTTAAAAGGATTTTTGTAGTTTTAATATAGATATTTAGTTACAAATGATTGAATTTAAAAATACAGTCTGATTTTTTATCAATTATATTTCATGAAATTAAAATTTATATTCTATTGCTTTTGATTTTTTTTAACTAATGCCTTATCTGGCATTGTTAATATACAAAAATCTACAAAAAAAGATAAAAGAAAAAATGTACCGTGTTTTTGTTAATTCTATTTAATGTATTTTTTCATTTCTTGCTAATAAATATTTATTCGATTGCATGGTTTTTATTTGTACATGTTTGAGAGGTTCTCAAAGAAAATTAAATAAAAAATAATTATTTTCATTTAGAATTTTAAGAATTTAACAGTTAGTATGTTCTTAGAAGTATATTTTTTTGAGCTACTACTTTATATAAAAGTAATTTATTTATCTGTAGCAGTCATATAATGAGCAACAACATTATACATTTGAACGAAAAATAACTGCAGACATTCATATTTTAAAGATAATTGGTGGAAAAAAATGAATAATATACATTTGAGAAAATAATAATATGATTTTCTTAAAATAACTTTTATTTAACTATTGAGATTTTTGGAATTATATCTGTTATATGAACAGGTATAGATTAAAATTTTAAATATCAAACTGTTATTAGATTCATATTAATATTAATTTAATATAAAAAAAATATTTTTGCATCTAATATATTATTTATTTAACCGCTGGGATGTTAATTTAAATAACTTTTTTCCTTTAGCTTTGTATATTAAAGCAAATTAGTCTATAAATGAAACACCAATATAAAGAAGTTGTGCTTTTAAGACAAATTATAATTTAAATCTAGACTAAGGAAGGAACTATTATTATTGTCGATTACTCATTTTTATAGTTTAATTTATTATCATTACAATTAGTAATAGATTTTATGCAGAGTTCTTTTATTTTCAGTCTGTTTATTTTGAAATTTATTTAAATAAATTGAAATTTTTTTGCCATGTTTCCGATATTTTTAATTTAAATGAAATTCACTAATCTTCAAGTTAATCAACACTGACAAAATATTCAAGCGTACTAAAACCATATATATTATATTTTTTAAACATAAGTAAAATAAATAATTTTTAGCTATGTTTACTTCTCGTTACGTTTATTACTTCCTTAATTAAGTAGCAAAGTCAATATAATTTCCGTATCAATCAATTTATAAGAGAATAATTTCATATATGTATATATATATATATATATATATATATATCAGCGTATATGTGTATATATTTAATTGGTATATGTCTTAAAAAGAATATTAATTTTAAAGTTAATTGAAATAAAATTCTGTAGTTATCAATAAAAAATTAAGTAACAAAATGTGCATGGTATAAAACTATTTCATTATATATATATAATACAAGTATTGCTATGTCAGAACCAAAAAACAATGAATATGAAGAATATGACAAAAGTGAAGTTCTTTATGAACGAAACTTGTTCAAACTGAAAACAATTAGATTATTGACTAATGATTCACAATACTTCCTATTATTAAAAAAAAAGCATTCAAGTTGTGAAAATATCACTGAAAATACTCTAGAGATTTGCTATTCTAGTGATAATTTATCAGATAACTTCTACTGGAGTAATTACAGATGAATGCAGTGAGATTCAGCTTACGTGCACAGGATGTTATGTGAACATTCATCTAGAAATACACAGTAAAGTTTTAACTAGTAAAAAATATGTTTCTCGAGTATTGTATATTACAACTTATAATTTTTTATATTATTTTTAATTTTATTTATTAGACAATATGATTTTTTTTAACTTTATAATTGGTAATTATTTTTATAATAACTGCTTCATTACTTTATCATAAACCTTTTTTTTTATTTTATTACATCAATGTCAAAATTTACTATTGGATTGTTTTCCAAAATTAAAAATATGTATGAAAATTTTAGTTAGTTTCCTTTTATAAGTAATTTTATAGTTTTCATTAGACTTTCATTTCTGTAGATTATCTAAATATTAAAAATAATATTTTTGTTTTTTACTATTGTTTATTTATTTTTTACAGATGCACTTTGAATTTTCAAATTAAATAAGTAAAGATTTTCATATAAAATTATATTGTTAATTTTAATTTTCAATAACATAATTCAATATTGGTAACTAATTATTAGTTCAAAGAAGTACAAATATTTTCAATGAAAAAATATATTTTACGGAGATGAGGTTTATATGATAATATTGTTAATTAATTTATATTAGCACTTATATATCAGCACTTAAAACATCTATCTTTCTCTCTTTATGTATGTCTAACTTTATATATATATATATATATATATATATATATATATATATATATATATAAAGAAACTAAGATATAGAAAGTTTATTTTTTGTATTATATCATAATATAGTTTTTGACACTATTGTTGAACTGACTGACAAATTAATTGTTTACTCTTCTACAAACTTTAATCTTTTACTTGTCAAAAATGTTCAATAATTGATTATCCATCTATTTTGATTGATTATTAATACATTTTAACTGCGTGACTAGAATCTTTTGGTCCTTAATCCTCTAACGATACTAGAATGCCAATCAAATTACGTATAAGTATCAATCAAAAATTATCAATAATCAATTATGATCTATTTTTTTATGATTTGTGAGAAAATCAAAAATCGTTTTGCTAAAAGTAGACTCCCGTATATGAAAAAGTATTATTATAATTTTTATGTTCGAAAAAATAGGTAAAAAAGAAAGTATATTTCAATAAAACTGTTTAAAAATTATGAAAATTATCAATTTTTATTAGAGATAAAATTACTGTATAAGCTAAAAAAGTAAACATTTGATTTTAATAGAAGCATTCAATTAGAAATAAATGATAGGAACTTTGTTGAACATAAAAAATTAATTACATTTATTTTAAAGGGAACTTATATATAAAACTATTTATAAGACTCTGCGTATTAGTAGTTAATCACTTCAAATTGCTTTTATATGGATGGTTGATCCCTATGCCCTTGATCTTGATGGAACGAATTATCTAGTTAGTGGTATAGAATATTCATGATATACTAAATGGTTTCTTTCGCAAAAGAACGAATCCCGTTTAACACAAAATTTTCTTTTATCAAAATATTCAATATGGAATAATTTTGACACAAAATAAATTTACGGATCAGCGACTTTTAATCCACTTGTAAAAGTCATATTTAGCCACAATACCAAACTTTCATTGTATTAGGAGTAGTTATATTGAGAATTTTAATGGATTCAGGGAGATCAGTAAGTTTTGTAAATAAATAAAAATAAATAATAATAATTCAATAAATAATTCAATTTTTTGGTTAATGTAAATTATTTGGAATAATATCACAAATATTTTTTAACAAAATGTTATCTCAAAAAGAAAATCTGGAACTGTTTGTGGTATTTAATATCTTATTTTCAAATATTCATGTCGATGGTATTAATAGATAAATATCTTTTTGAAAAACATTTATAAATATGGATAAATATACTAATTTATTAGTTTATATTATTGTAATTTATGATTTTAATCATTGAAAATAAGTAATATATATATATATATATATATATATATATGTATGTATATATATATATATATACATATATATATGTATGTATGTATATATATATATATATATATATATATATATATATATACATTTTTTATTTGTTTTCTACTTAAAATTATTGTGCAACAGAAAAAAAGTATATATTTGTAAACATACACATATATAGTTTATGTCAAAATAAACAACAATTTTAATATTAATAATGTTTACAATAACTCGAATTAAAAATATTTGAATAACAAAATACTTGAAAACAATAAATGAAAAATTAATTCAACGAATATCAATTAAATTACTTAAAAAAACAAGAAGTTTCGTCGACTGGTAAACAATGAAATTAATCAATGAGAATAATAATTAATTCAAATATCAGAATTTCTAGAACATAAGTTATTCCATATAGGTTAGTAATCACACAAGTTCGAATTATGTATCATTATTTTATTTAGAGTTTATATTTTCTAATAGAAATTTTAACGTAGAACTGTGTGTATTATGTAAACTTTCAATAATAACATTGATTTAAATAAAGAGAAAAATATTAATATTTAATCATGTACGCCAAAGTTTTTTAAACTTTATCTCTATAAAGATTGTATTTCAGAGCAAAAATCGTGAAACTCTGAATTAATTTTCTTAATTTATATATTTTTTAAATAGTTGTTAACTTAAAGATACAGAAAAAGCAGTATGCATTTTGAAAAAAAATGCTAAAAAAGCATTTTAAAAATAATTGCTAACAAATTTTCGAATCCAACAAAATATAATATTATTTTGTAAATTTTTAAAATACATATAACAAATAATATAATATATAGTTAATTGTACAAGTGATCATTTATATTACGTAGACTATTTAAATTATGAGGTTTACAATTTAAAATGTTAGTGTTTAGAAAATACTTTATTATTGTTTCGATCGTTGAAATAAGAATAATTTTTTTAAATATTTTTCTTAAAGAACATATGGATTTAAAAATATCTCGGTTCACTAATAACAGATTGGGAAATAGTGATATAGATTATATTTCTTAAAAAAATGTTAATTTAATATTACATTGACATTGAGTTTTAATAATATTTACATATATATATATATATATAATATTAGATTGGTAGGAAAATAATTACAGTTTTTGTTTACTGAATTTTAACTTTAAGGAACGTACGGTACGATACTCAAAATTTGGTACTAGTAAAAAGAGCCTTGAAGATGAAGAAGGTCGCGGGTGTCCTTCGTTGGTTCACAACGACCAACTGAAAGGATAGTTGTATTAGAAGCACGTACAACAATTCGAGAGCTTGCACAAAAGTTAATCGTTAGTCATCTAACAGTTCTGTAACTCTTAAATTATAAAATGTGTATTAAATACACTTAAATTAACAAATGTATCTGAATTTGAAGGTCCTAAACCGCAATTATTTTTCAACTAACATATTATATACATACATACATATATATATATATATATATATATATATATATATTCTAAATCTGAAAAGCATTGATTTTCATGGGAAACTAATATTACACTATGTAGATAATTTTAATTTATCGTTCTGAATCTGATCTGAACATATGATTAAGCTATAAAAAACTGATGATAAATTAAAAATCATTTATAATTACATCGATTTAAATAAAAGAAAAATAAGAACTAGGATCTTCCTTTTTTGACTAAAGTATTTTATTCCTGAACAAGTAAATAAATATTAAAAGTTAAGATACATAACGTTAATATAGGACAATCAATATTAATAATAAAAAAAATAATTATGCCTAAGTTATAACGTAAATTGTTTTTACTGATTTAAAATTATGCATTTTTGCTTAACAGATAATTTTATATATTTTTTTTATTTAGCAAATCCTTAATAGAGGTTAATGTTATTTTAGTCAATATCAAAGTTATCGTAAAACATAATCTTACATAAAAATCCATAAAATTGAATTCTAAACAAATATATTTTTATTAAATTGAATTAAATTTTTTATGTATATTTACCAACATATGTACACATATATATTATATATGGACGTGTTTTTTGAAAGAAACATAGAGTAAGAAACGCATAGAATTAACAAATTTCTCTTATGTTACCCTAACTCCCCTTTTCCATCAACTCACTGCATATAAATTACATTCGAGTGTTCTGAGCTTCTGTTACGATTCCCTGTTTGCATGTAATAAAATGTGAGATAACTTGGTAACATACAACAGTCACTGTAATCCTATCCCCTTTTATAAAAGTTGAATAATTTACCTAGTTGAACTTTCAATGAGCCAAAAATCAATATTTCTTAAAATGTAACCGGTTTGACAGTAAATACTGGAGTTATTAATATGTAATAATTGAATTAAATACAATCACAAAAGTTATTAATTATATATATATATATATATATATATATATATATATATATATATATATATATAATATGTAAGTATGCATAATAGTTATTACCAAATGTTATCGATTCGTGACAAATTAAATGTATTGATTTATTTAAAGATGAAGGACTCTTTAATTACCATATTTTCTATGTTGTGTATAATACTTGATATATTCTGTAATTATTGTCAACGAACTGTAATTTATTATTTGTTCTACTTTGATATTTATTATTCACTTGTCAGCTAATCAATTGTTCGTGATATTAACATTGTGTAATTAAAGAAATATTATAAAGAACGGACATATACACATTCTGAATAGTATTTTCACAATTGAATTCTTTTTCACCCTACAAGTCACACCAAAAATAATTGAAAGATGAATATATATATATATATATATATATATATAACAGCATACAAAACACAGCAATCCTTTACACATATTCATTATTGGAAATATTTCACATATTTCGATTCAAATTTATGTTATTTCTTTTTGTTAAGTACAGTCTTACTCAGTGATAACTAGAATGGATATTATCAAATCCTGTCTTTACTATAAAAATATTTGTATTGCTTTCGGTCTGATGATGGATTTTGTTTAAAAAAATTTTTTAATAGTGAGTCCGTTTGACGAATATATCAAGAAATTTTGGTTCTTAGATTGAAATTATTTCTTTGTCTATTGATGAAAAATCTTGTTTTTTTAGAATAGGTAAAGATAAATCTTGTGTACCTTTAAATTTAGAATGTATTGAATATATAACTAATATTTTTATTTCCTAACGTAACTATAATTATTTAACCAAAAGAAATAAAACAACTAAGTTTTTTATGGAGATTCAAAAACTTATTCTGAATAATTATTGTAAAATAATTTATTGTGATTAATTAGCTACTAACAATGTCTTATCGAGAATGTATCGATTTTCAAGGTCAATAAATGATACATAACAAATGTTCATCTACAACAATATTTAATTACTTCAAAGTAGTCATATTTTAAATTCTACGTTTTATCCTTATTTAATATAAATTAAGATCGTACTTTGCAAATTTATATATAAGAACAGATGTATTGAAAATTTACCTCACACTGATAAAGAGAGTTGCGGTTATAACAAAGAAACATATTCGGTTTTTTTGTGCCCCTTATAAAGGAGTTCAAATATATTTTAGTATTACACTACAATTATTGAAATTATAAATGTTAAAAAAATAATTAATTTATAACAAAAATATTTTTACTCTTTAAAAGAGTAAAAATTAAGCTTGAGTTCGTTTGGATAAAAAAATCTGTACATAAATCAAATATTTTAAACTACTTAAAAAAAGGGATATAATTAATAAATTGTCAGGTATTGTCTAGGAACTGGAAGATACATTATGATTTTTAAAGTAATTTCATGACAAACACTAGAAATAAATATATGAATAAATTTTTACTGTGTCGTTTTCATGTGTATTGATTGTTAATTATTTTATGTTAATCCTGTGGCTTAACCCGAGTTTGTTTCTTCTCGACAGGTTCCAACTTTCATCAATCTGATATATCTAATGAGGACGAAAGTGGAAACTTGTAAGAGGAACAAACTTATGTTAAAAAATAAAAAGATAAAATTTGACCAGTGAACTAAAAACTTTAAATCAGGCACCTAATTAACCAATGAAAGGTTCAAAGTTCTAAATTAAGTCTTAATTTATGAAATTTATGAAGTGTATAAGAAAAATTATTTTATTGTGAGTTTTATATGAAAAGATAATCCTTATATAAATTGAATTATTATAAATACTTTAGCTTCATTGTTTCATATAACTTCTGTTAAAAATTGTTTACTGTACTAATAAAAAAATATTTTCAAGGACTTAACTATAATTTAAGAACTGGTAATCAGTAAATTATTATATATTATTTGTACCATTATGCGTTATAAAAATCTGAATTAGATTAGTTTAGTTGATAGATTAATATACTACCTTATCTCTTAAAATCATTTAATGGATATCCAGGTTGAAAGAATTTCATTTAAGTATAGTTGTTCATAGTATACGCATAAAATTACCAAACGTATAAAATTAAGTAGAAAATAAAAAGAATAAAGATAAACATTTTATGTTTAATAGAGATGTACGAGTCTCGAATTCTGAAATATTCATAGCTTCCCTTCTATATGTCTTTATCTAGAAACTAAAACGAGTAATAGGTTATTGATTTGTCCTCAAAGAAACCCTTAACATTATATTGGTTTATTTTAAGCAAGTTGCTGTTTTAGCGAAAAATAAAGTTTTATGGCATGATTTAAACATATTATACACTTATATTATAATTATATTACATTTTATTAAATTCACATAAATATATATTTTAACAAACTATTCATCTGCAAAAATATTATGAAATAAATATTAAAAAATGTTTTATATTTGGTATAAAATTCCATTCTAATGAATTCAAATTATTTCCGTTCTATAATAGCTGTATACCAGAAAAACGTTGCATCTATTATATTAAATTAGAATTACATTTAACTCAACAATATATCCTTCTATATTCAAATGATTATTTTTACATAATAGCAACAGGATAAAGGAAATACTTAATCTGAATTCAATTTTAGATTCAATGATCCTCGTATTAGGTTTTATGAATAGATAATTTTTATAGCGATGTGATTACATTTATTAAGGATTTTCAGATAAAATCTTGAATCTTTTCTATTCAGAAAGGATAAAAATTACTAGGTTATTGTTGTGGAAATATGATTTTTAACTTTTTTTATTATTCTTTGATTCTTCTGAATTAATATTTTAATTTATAATTAAAAAGAAAAATGTAATGAACGTATAGTTGTATCATACTAATATATATATATATATATATATATATATATATATATATATATGTTTATATATATTTTATTTTAGAATCATTTTCATTCTAAGAATTTGGTATTTTCATATTTAGCTCGTTGGAGATTTTTTCAACTTTATAGTGATTCTTTAATAAATTTAAAATTTACTTTTAGATTTCATAAAACATCAGAAATAAAATTAGAATTTCATAAAAAAAATTCAGTCAGTCTATAAAACAAATGTTTTTCTAATTGAAAATCTTTAATAATTGATAATTGATAATATTAAATTGTTACTTATACTAATTTAGCTGCATTCTGTTACAATATATATATATATATATATATATATATATTAATTTTTATTGACAACCAAAATTAATCAATGTCTTAAATATTTTTGATTGAATAAAAATGTCGTTTATGAGGCGAGTGAAAAATTGATGAAAGTGAATTTAACCACAGTATCAGAACTATGTTATAAAAAATATGGAGTTCGTTCAGATTATTAAAGTTTAGTTTAATTTGTATTTAGATTTTAGTTTAATAGACTTTTTTAAATGTATGTAACCTATTAAAATTTATATCCACATACTTTGAACTTTAAAGAGAGATTTCTAATAATTATTTTAAAATTTTGTTCCAAATTTTTATTATACATCGACGTTCCTATTTTTTTTGTGAAAAATATAGTTTTATTAACATAGACCTGTTAAAAAAATAAAGAAATTAAACTTATAAAATATAAATATACATATATGAGTGTATATATTTATATATAAATATATATATATATATATATATATATATATATATATTTATATAAAAAGAGTGATTCAATTCAGGTTTACACATGATAGTAATAAAAAAAATCGCAAAAATTTCACCTTTTCCAATTTTTTTAATACTTTCATATGAAAACCTAAATTTAATAATATTATATATATACATTTATATATATATATATATCACTCTATGTACATATATATACAAACATACAAATATATATATATATATATATATATATATATATATATATGTATTTATATATTGGACGCAACTATGTTTAAGATTTAGGATCAAACTGTACTAATAAATATTTTATTAAATTACAAATTACATAATTTTTTGAAAACTATGAAGATGCATTACGAATTTTATTAGTAAAAAATAAATTTTAATCATAGCATTCTATCAATATTGTGACTTAAATGTCTCATTATTTGTAAATAAATAAAAAATAAATTTTATTGTTAAACTATTTCCCAGTTATCTAATGTTCTTTATATTTTAGAGGAATATATTTATCGTAATGTAAAAATATAAATTGCTCTTAATGATTAATGTAAATGTAAATAATAAAGAAAACGTGTTTGATTAAAAACTTCAAATTTAGGTTAAGAAATAATCGATGGTTAAATCAAATATAAATTGTTTTTTCTTATTATTGTTTTAAGTGCATTATGGTGTATAAAAATGCATGTTCGATATTCATAACATAAATAATATGTTTGGGGAAGTTAATGTTTGAATTAAAGTTTATAAGTAATATCGAGTTTCACTGAAAAGTAATCAAATTCAATGCCTTAATTTTATATGATAATAACTTTTAAAGGTAGATACTAAATTAATAAATACATTCTACGGTTTTATTTATGGCGTATAAAAACTTTAAATATATTTCATTACACATTAAATTTATTGTTATGCATTTGTCTATAATATACACACATCTGCATCTCTCTCTCTCTCTCTCTCTCTCTATATATATATATATATATAAACTAGTAACAAACGATCCTTTTTCTTCTTATAAAGACAAACGAGTTTATTATTCACATAGAAGATGAGTATCTTTTAGTAGTACGAATATAATGAAGGAAGTTCTTCCTAATTTTCTCATTTTCTAGAGATGAATGTTGAAATAGCTGTTAAATTTTCTATAAAGAATTTCACTTCCTCTTCTAAATTAACATTTATATTTGATTTTTTGACGTGAATCGCATACCAATTTTTTTGTTTCAAACAGTGATTCATTAATGTAATATATTTTTAGCACATTGAAAAAGGTTTTACAAAGAACATTCTGTTTATTGTTCATTGAGTTCCCACTTGTTAATTAAAATGTTTCAGTGAATATAAAAATGAAATAAATACGTTCAAGTTACTAAAAAGATATATATACGTACATACACGCACATATATATTTATTCACGTGTATAGCTTTTTTCGTATATCATTTTTTAACTTGCATAAGCAAAACAGTATAATGAAAATTAAATCTTGATTATTTTTTACATAAAAGGTTATATTTAGCGTTCTGTAAAAATCATGAATTGTAAATGTACGTTTAATTTTTATTTCAGTGTGAAATAAAAATATTTATCTATCTACTTGTCTATCTCTCTCTCTCTCTCTCTCTATATATATATATATATATATATAATACAAATATATTAGGTAATAAGAGCTTATTATCAATTTGAAATTATTTTCCAAGTATTAGTAAAATAAAACAATATTTTTTTTTGTACCTTATCGCTCTGAATTTGGTGGAATCGGTATCTAATATGCGTAAACAACAACAAAAAATTATCAAAAAATTAAAAAATTGTAGAATTAAGAGGAATTGTAAACAGATAACTATTTTGTATTTTTGAACTTATTTGAATACATTTTTGAAAAGTAATTTTTGTAAGATATGTTAAGTCTTTAATTATTTTGGATGCAGTAGGTACCCTCTGAATTTTTCAATTTTTTTAACATTACTTATAATATAAAGAAAATTAAATAAGTACCCAAAATTGATATTGAAATTATTATTAAAGAGATTTAATCAAATTGAAAAACGTAAAATACTGTACGGGTTTTTATGATTAAGATAGATCTTGATTAATATATACCAACATATATACATATATATATATATATATATATATATATATATATATATATATATATTTGTGTGTGTAAATATTTAGTGTTAAAAGCTAAAATTTATTTACTTACCCTATGTAAACAATGAAATCTGGGTTTTATTTCCGTTTAAATGGTTTTTAATCAAGTGACCCTACAATAATAGTTAAAAGTATTAATATTTAAACACTATATTAGAAATTTTAAAGATCTTAATCAATTTCAACTTGTTGTTATGAGCAATATATTATATTTTATTCATATAATATACAGGTGTACATATTTCAATTAAATTAAATTATCCTTCTATCAAACAAATCTCAAAATATAATATAATAACGTCTTCATTGAAAATAGTAAATTTTATATGTGTAATCAAATTTAAATTACTTTAGTAACAAATAAACCAATAATTTCTGGATTAATTTATTATCTTACTGTATATATATATATATAATATATATATATACATATAGAAATGCCCTTTTTTAATATAAACGGGTTCATAATTAAACAGTGTAGTTAATTGATAAGGATATGAAAATATACAGTTAAATCCTAATAATCCATTGTTGAATCAAGACGTTTTCCAATTTAGATGATCCAATGCTTCATTATATAGATATATGAATTGAATACACACACACACATATTATATATATATATATATATATATATATATATATATATATTCATTTTATTATAGCGTCACTTTCTGTACCATACATCAATATGATTTATGACATACGTCATAAATATAACCCCAAGAACAGACAAACATATATATATATATATATATATATAAATGTGTGTGTAAGAGTATATTCAATGAATAAATAAATAAACATTTCTTTTTTCCACAATTTAACATTTATAAATAGGATAAAAGTAGTCTAGAAATTTATGTGGTTGAGTCGATTCCCATTTTTTCTCTTTTTTCATATTATTTGAGATTTTTTCTTTATTTTGTTCTATGGCGTATATAGAAATATACAAACACTCTCAGATACCTATATATATATATATATATATATATATATATATATATATATGTATATATATATATATATATATATATATATGTATATATACATATGTATATATGTATACTGTTAATACTTTTTTAATCAGTTGGATAATAAAGTCAGATGATTACATAAATATAAAAAAGTCGAATTAGAAGATCAATATTTCTTAGAAACCAATATTTCCGTTATACTATAGTATTTTGTTACCAAAATGTAAAACCATTGATGATTCTTCGTTTGAATTTCATCTATGCTCATTTAAAAATGAGCATATCTTGAAAGTTTGAAAGAGAGTCATTTTTTTATTTGAATTTATTTGTCTTACCTTCAATAACAATTGATTAAGATCTACAATATTTATGTTACATTTTTTACAAACCAATTGCACGTACAATTAAGAAAATATTTAATTTTTATTTTGTCTCTTATTTTAAACAATTTTTAAAAATATTCCTCTATAACATTTCCTTTTATCTTCATAAGACAAGGAATTTATTCTTCTAATGTCTATTTTCATATAACTTATATTTGTGTTTATATTGTTACAAGTTTCAAAAGAGATTTATAATATAATGATAGTTGCAGTAAATTCTTCTATTGAGTAATCGAATCTTAGCAATCCGAAATTAGCAATCGAATGTAAATACACCGATTGTCACTATATATCAAACTCTAAGGAAACCTTCTATAAAAAGTTGTATAATAATAGTTATTTTATCAAAAATAAAAAAATAATTCCTAACTTTTCCTATATATTTTTTTTAAATTAGAGTTTAAAGATTATATATATATATATATATATATATATATATATATATATGTATATCTACTTCTTAAACGTGAGTATATTTAATTTAAAGTGTTAACACTTATGTAATATTCATTACTTACTTCGATCAGAAAAAGATAAACATATAAATAACAAAGACAAGTATAACTGGAATAAGAAATACACTTTTCACAAAGTAGAAAAGAGTCAGATGAAAAATGAATTGTAAATTGTTTATATTCAATGTTATTCTATTTTATTTCTTCTTGTTTTCATTTTTATAAACACTATATTTCATACGTTATTATGTGTATAAAAAACTTGTAAAATTAATTTACATTTTTCAAATGTTGATACTTTTAATTAAATTTCTTTGAAATCATTTTATTTCATTTTAAAACTGATACAAGGTTTTTGTTATAGCTTTATTTACTTTAACACTTTGATCTTCTAGTTGGTCAGTAAAATGTTAACACCATTATTTTCTTCAATAAAAGCCTTCAATAGTAAATTGAAACAGGCAATATGTGATAATTAAAAGCTTGGTCTCCGATAGAAACTCTGCACCGAATTTTCTATCTTTAATACCATTTTTTTTAATTTGTACGTATGCGTATGTATGTTAGTATGCGAATCTACGTATATGCATATAGTTATAAGTATTTATTATATTTATAAGTTATATTTTCAGTTATAAATTTTTATAAATAAGTATTTTTTTTTGGAGAAAACTTAATAAATTATCAATGATATTTTTCATGTTTTTTTTCTAAAAGTGTTTTAGTTTTAACAATAAATATTTCTTATGTAGCCCAATTTTTTTTTATCAGAATGTGCAATATTTGACTATTGATCATTTAATTTTCCATTAAACACCTTTAGATATTTTCGATATATTTATCTTCAGAGCGATTAGAAAAACTATAAAATGTCTCTAAGTAGAAATCAAAATAGACAATAAATTATTGCATAGTCAAATAAAAAATATGGTATATGTTGAGAGATTTGTTACAACTTATGTAGATATTGTTAAAAATTTAAAATATCTGTTACTTCAATAAAATTGTTCTACTAATATTAAAAGATATATTTTATTTTAAAACAAATCAAGTTCGATGCTTATTATTTTGATAACGTGTTGTTTTATTGTCTTTTTAATAACACACAGAATAATAAAATAATAATAGTGTCAGATTATATATTTCTATACTTTAATTTGTAGTTTAATTGTACATGAGACATTTGTTACTTTTATATTCTAATTTTACTGTTTGGGAATTTTAATTTAACATGTGAACTTTTTCTATATTAATCACATAAACATATTTATTAAATAAATATGTATTTAATAATTAAATACATAAAAATCCTTAATAAATAAATATTATATAAACTTATATATATAGTAATTTTATATGTGTATTTTATTATATATATATTTATATATATATATATATATATAAAATACAAAAAATTGAAGAACATATATATATATATATATATATATATAACGTTTTGGTTTTTTGTACTGTTAAAATACTTCTTATATAAAGAAATGGATGTAAATATAAACAGAATATGACGTAAATATGCAAATATGTAAATATTTAACGCAAATACATACTACGTTTTCGTTTAAAATTGATTTATTTTCAAAATCACTTTTCATCTTTTTATATTATCATGCAAACTTTTTCATCGTATATATTTATTCATATATATATATATATATATATATATATAATTACATATATATATATATATATATATATATATATATATATAAATATATATATATATATATATATATATATAATTTCAATATAATTAACAATTATTATTAAATAGATACTAATTATTCACTTAACATCATCATTCTATTTAAAAGTGATTTAAAGAATGTACGTTGTTTGAACTTATAAACAATTTTAGATATTATAATAAAAAAAGTCAACTCTACATATTAGGTACTCATTTATAGTCGTATACATTTAATTGTTTTGGATTTTTCTTTTTAATTTGTAAGTTTCTTTTATAAAAAAAATATTGTTGGAAACAAAAATGAAAATTATTATCTGAAATTCTTTTTCTATTTCATGTATTATCATGTATTACCATTATTCGTTTCATTTTAGAATTATACCAAAATTTGAATTTATTGAACATATGGCATAATTTTTTCTTTATTAAAAAATCATCTCTATGTAGAATATTCGACTCTATTCACAGACACACGACTCTCTCAGAGTCATTCTTAGGTAACCGCATAGAACTGTATTTGTCATAAGATTATAATTTCAAATCTTCTTAAATAATGATTTATATCTTGTTTATTATATCAAAAAATTTAAATACTATTAATAGCATTTATATTTAAATTAAATGCTATTTCACAAATTCAACAAAGTGTTAACTAGCTATATCCTCTAAGATCCATTAGAGCTAATAGTTTATTCATACGTTTTTCTTCAATAATTACTTTTCTTTTCTATTAAAAAATTAGGCTGAAGAATATCAAAAATGATTAAGTTATAAATCGAACATGTTGAAAAGAAAAATATCAAAATATTTATGAAACATATAAGAATTTTTTTAATTTTTTATGACACTGAGAATTCAATTCAATAAAATTTATAATATACAAAATTTAATTTATATAATTACGAGCTCAGGAAAAAAAGAAACGAGATTGTATAAGTGTATACAATATCTGCTCCACAATCAAACAGATTACATAGTTGTTTAGCGTAGAGTGTTATAATTTTTTTAAGTACTAACATACTCAAACTGAATGCATAGTGTTTGTGAGCCCGTTTGTGAGCTCGTTTGTACAAGACATGTTTTATCGCTTTTGCCAGAAAAAGTCCGATAAAAATTTACAACAGCACATTAACAGGAAATTTATTATCAAATCAAAAAAGAAACGCAATTGAAATGAGGTGTTAAAATGTTTCTGGTAGCGTAAGAATATACGTACTCCTTTTTAATGGACAACAATCGCATTTTCCTAACTGAAGAAAGTAAGGATATCACACTTCAAAGATAATTTTGATAGTGTTTTATATGTTAATGGTATCATGCACTATGAATATCTTCTAGTGAGACAAATGGTCAGCCAATACTTTTACAAGAATGTTCTGAATCGTTCGAGTTAAAAAGTTTACCGAAAAAGATGGAATTTTTGAACTTACAAATAAATTCTACATCATGATAACACTTTTTCTTATTCAATATTATCAACGATGAAATTTCAGGCACAAAAGGAAATAATAAAAAGGGTATACCTATCTTGTTCGTTATATCACGCAAATTGTGACTTTCTATTTAAAAAAAAATTCTAGAAAATATTTTTTTAAATCATTCGAAACTTAAAAAGAGATACATGACAGCATTCAAATAATATTAACGTTGAGAACTTCAGAAAATGTTTTAAAACGTAGAAGAATGAAATGCAGAAGTATGTTAAAGATAGACAAGACAGTTTTTGAATTATATGCTTTTTCACTAATGAATCTCTTTTTAACCAAAACTCGTATTTTTGAACTTTAATTACTTAAATCTATGTTACTTAATTATAAAATGATTAAAATACTAGTGTGTTAAGAAATATTTAAAAATTAAAACTTTTTATAATTTATATATCCTTATTATAAGGCAAATAAGTACATATAAGATAACTGAAAAGATAAAACAAATATGGAAATAATTGTTAATGAAATAAAAAATTCGGTAACGTAAAATTGAAAAAAAAAATGTTTTCTTTGTACTGTAATATTATTAGCTTTAACATTTGTGAGTGATATATGTAAATTATTTTAGTTGGTTACTCTAGAACAATCAATATATAAGTGTCCTTTGGAGAAGCAGAGATTTCTTAAATCTAAGAAAACACATTTAAATTTTAATCTTTAACTTTGTTATTGTTCATTGCAAGAACAAATAAAAATGAATAACATTTTAAGCTTAAATGAAAAGTCTATAAGATATGACAGGTGAGCTTACCTTTGAACTACTTCAAGTAAGGACATTAAATTAGGTCTCCAGAGAATGTGGACAATTTCAGAAAATATAAAGCACAAATCCGTATTCTCAAAATATACCTTGTAAGCAAGAATATTTTCAGCTGTCTAGACATATCTCGTTATAAAGTTACGGGTGCAATGAATATAAACAAAAGTACAGGCATAAACATTTTTGTATTTATACAGTATATCAAAACGACAAAATTTTCGAATAAAAATATACATTTATGAACATTTTTCTGTATAAATGTTATTCATTGTTCTATGCCAGTGCTCTGTGGAACTGTTTTTGAATGTGTGGTATCCAGGGATTCCGTGAAACCATTTCAGGATTTTCGCAAGTCAAAATCAAAATTCGAAAGAATTTTCGAAGAAAAAACCAAAAAGCTAAAAATTCGAAATAGTTAATTTACAGTAATTTCTTTTATTTCTATAAATATCTATTATTATGCAATAAAACTGTATTTAAACCAATTATGTAGTAAAACTATATTTATGAGTTATGAGAACATATTTCGACCCCACTTAATCAAATGTAAATAATAAAATTTAGTCATGTAAGATGACTGATTTTCAAAACTTGTGGGGTACGCATCTTAAGTTTTCTGGATATTGTATAGGTTCCGCAAAAACAAATTATAATCTTACGGGTATCGTGAGTCAACAAAGTTTGAAGGTCACTGTTCTATGCGAATCTGCTTACTATTTGTAAGTACGTTTTTTCTACGACTGATGTCGATTTTAGACATTTTAGAGTAGATTTTGAATTCTTAGTTAAAAATATAAAACTAAAAGTCCAAAATATACCTAAATATGATGAAAGTTGAAACTGATCGTAGAAAAAAAACTAACATGTAGCTTGCAGGATTCGCATAGAACAATAAAAAATATTGATATTGTTACAGTTAAGTAAGTGGGTGTGTCAAATAAATTATCGAATTTCATTCCACTCCATTGGTATTTTACAAATAGAGGTGAAAAATGTCAAATCATTTTAATTTTATAATAAAAATGTTATTTAAAACATTAAAAAAGTATTTGTTTTTGAGATTTTACAAAAGTAAATATTAACTTAGAATAAAAAAAATAAATATTATATGTATATATATATATATATATATATATATATATATATATATATATATTTATATGAAGTATTGATTACATCAAGAACACAACAAAATGTAATAAATTATTGACTTTATTAGAGACCATTTTAGTAATATTTTATATTTATAAAACGAATATATATATATATATATATATATATATATATATATATATATATATATATATATATATATGATTGAAAATATTCATTTCATAGAAATTAGTATCCACTATTTGTGTAAAACTTGTCAACCGCATTATTTACATTTAAGAGCGCATTATATTTATTTTATAATATTTGACACGCTAAGTAAAAACAGTCCTACAGTATTGTTCTATTGATGGAAAAAATCGAATAATTGTATTAATTTTAACTTATCATTATTCATTTCGCACGCAACTGAAAATAGTCAATTTATACTTTATCTGATATATTGTAAGGTTCTCTGATATGTATAATTAACTGTTCGTATTTGAATATTTATATATATTCTACTCAAAACACAAACTAATATATATATATATATATATATATATATATATATATATATATATAAAGTTACAGATAAATTACTGATATCAATTTTATTTTTTTTCAATGTGTTCTATAAAATAATTTATCAAACATATAAAGTCGTAATTGTTTCTATTTAAAAAATATAACTTTTGATATTAATTTAGAATATAAATTATATTTTTTTCAGAAAAACAGATGTTATTTTCAAAAATTTATAAAAAAGTATTTGGTAATCAACTTTTCTTTCTTTGAATTTTTATTGACATTGCGTTTAAAATTCTGAGAATCCTAAAATAATATAGAAATGAATTCTTTGAATTATTTACTAAAAATGTCACTCTCTTTTCTTATTAACTTCGTATTACGTTTGATTTTAAATAAAATTACGAAAATGATAATATAGAACAGATTTTATGTTATAGAAACTAATCATTATATAAAAGAGGCATTAGTTAATTGAAAAGAAAATGTTTATCAAAAGAAACCTTTATGAATAATAGTAGTGCGCTCGAGTTTTACATTTTATAATACTACAAATTTCGAATCATTAATTGTGAATAAAAGAAGCTGTATGTCTAATGATTTAGAGAGTAATATTTATATTTTATGTTTTTAATATTCTTGCTGTTGAAAGAAAAAACGTAGGCTGTTTATAAATTTCCACTTTAGAATTATATATTTTCAAATGTTGATTATATTTGGCTTCAGACTTAATTTCAATCCACGGTGTATTATTTTATACAATATAACTAAAATATTATGAAAATGAAAATTTAAATATTAAATAATATTTAACTGATTATTGAACAGTACAGTGTTAAACACTTAAAATTATTTAAGTTGTTTAAATTAAATCACGTTGCTGGAAATAAATCTTAAATTGAAAAGACTAAAAATAATATTCAGAAAAAAGTATAAAAACATGTGCAAGACAGAAAATTATTTTATTTATACTTAATATTGATATTATTATTTATAATATTATAAATAGTAATAAAATAAATAAAATATTAAGTTAATATTATAAAAATGTAATTGTTATTTGTTAGTTTAGAATTTTTACCGAAGACGTGAAAATATTCAATAATTGAAACGTCACTATTTATATACATACACACACACACATATATATACATATATATATATATATATATATATATATATATATATATATATACATATATGTATATATATATATATATATATATATATATATATATATATAGAACGTTAAATAACACAATTTTATTTTAAATAAATTAGAAATGAAACATTCAAGAGTATTGAAAATTTCTTGTATACAAAATATATGTTATCTAAGTTAATGAAAAAAAGAAATACATAGATTTTAAAAATTTTCAAAGAATTTAAATTACCACAAATCAGGCAGTAAGTCAAATATATTACAAATATATTGTGTATATAAGTATTTTTTATATTTCTTTTATAGAAATATTCTAGGAATAAGAGTTAATGAACGCAATGTATATACTCTCTGTAAGGATATTAAAATCAACTAAGAGAGTTAGTAGCAAATTTTATATACAAAAAGGCAATTTCGCCGAGAATTTAAACTTCAGGACAATTCACTCGTAATTGATGTTGACAATGAGGTCCTTTTAATAACATTCTATTATAAAATAATAATCTTACTTTTATTTATGTTGTTTCTTTTAATGTAATATAAATTTGATGTTTTACTACAAGTTGTTTTAGCACTACTGGTCTCTTCATGTATGTGTATTTTGTATTAAATTTACAAAATATTAAATAAAATACATACTACCTGAAGATAGTACACGTGCTGAAATTACTAAAGGAAAACAAACACTTAACTGATCCAAGGATCATAACCATAAACTACTGTTTTAAATAACAAAAAATATATTATAATATAATAAAGTAATAATTAATTATAATTAATAGGTCTGATGGATTCATTACACCAGAAAAAAGTTTTAATTTGTTGAATAACTTAAAAAGAAATAAATATTAAAATGTGCATTGAAGCCAAATACTAAAATATAGATTTAATTGACAAAATAATAGATTAAACTAAGAATATGATTTTTATTGTTTTGTAAACCGTAGAAAAAAAATGTATGTAGAATGTATTTAAAGATACTTCAGAAGTTCAACTTTAAGAATGTTTCTTGTTTTCAGAATCAAGAAAAAATATCAGTTGAGCAAATTTTTGATCAAACAAACATGTCAATGTTTCAATAACTGCGAATGATGCTGTATTTTTATTGTAAAATGGGTAAGTGTTTTGAATTTTATATTTTATTTTCAATACTTGAATGTGTTTTCAATACAGTACAGTGGACTACGAGCTTTTAATGTTTAATATTTCATGGATAAACCAATTTTTGCATAGTAACGATCGCACATAAAGTTTTTACTGGTGAATACAAATCAAATCGATTTGAATTTTTCAAGTGAATTTGCTAGAAACAAGACAGTGTCGAAATCTTAGTAATTGTACTATAAAAGTTTACAATTTGAAGTTTTATGCAAATAATTTTAATTCTTAATATTAAAATATTTTATATATATATATATATATATATATATATATATATATATGATTTATTTTAGAATAACAATAATATTTTTATATCTTATATGTATATATATATAGTTTATATTTTAGAATATATTAAGAAAATGTTAATCCAATATAAGCTACAGGTAAATAACAATAAATCAAACAACAACAAAACATACTTTTGTTAAGAAATGTCGTTTTTACTAAAGATTTTTCATTAAAAAATTATAATTTGAAATAATTATCACTGATATTTGTAATAAAACATAAGTTCATCACCAAAATAATACTAAATAAAATAGTTGTGGCATTTAATTCTATGAATTATGCAACTATTATATATATATATATATATATATATATATATATATATATATATATGTGCTACTAAAAAAATGAAATCAAATTATGTTAAAAACTAAACACGTTTATGAATTCGGAACAGATTTATATTTATTTCTTATTTTCTAGAAAACTACCTTGAAACCTATATTTTGGTAGACATATACGAGTAAATACCTAGAATGTGAATCGATACGAATTAAATTTTATGCCAGATAATTAAAGAAATCGTTGAATAATTAATGAAAAAGTTATTAATGTATTTTTATGAGTGTTGAAGGAAAAATAGGTTTTCTATATATTTACATTATATATATATATATATATATATATATATATATATATATATATATATATATATATACATATATAGGTGATTCAATTTAGGCTTCCACATGAACGTATTAAAATAAGACGCAGGGATTAAGAAAGTCGTGTTCTTTTTATTTAGTATTTTAGTTTAATTCAATACTACAGATAATATTGAACTAAGGTAATGAATATGGAATAACATTTTTTTTTAATTTTTACGTTTTTTAATACTGTAATGTTGAAGCCTAGTTGAGTCAACCTATAAATACACATATAGTGAACATATAGAAAATTCTGCTTTTTCCTTAAAACGTAACAAAATTCAATATTCATTTTTCATGAACAATTCTAGGAATTTATTTAATTATTTAGCATAACATTTAATATATATTAGAGTATAGTAATATATTTAGCTACTAATAGATTTTTTATGCGGAATAAAATTATTCTTAATTTAAATTAGTTATTTACAAATTGTGTGTATTTTCAAAAATATATTTATATATTAGTTCTATGTAAATCATATGTTAGCTTGTTTTTTGCACGGCCGTTTTCATTATCTACAAATAGATCTTGAATTGATTGTTCAAGATCTTCTTGCGGATAACAAAAATTCAGACCGGTTATAGAAGAACAAATAAGAATAAACTCGCACGTGACCTACAGAATTCATATAGAATAAATAAAAACCCGTAAAGCAAAATATATCATTAATATTTTCACCACTAAAAAATGTTGTGAATATTGTATTTTTTAATTTTCTTTATATGACCAATTATTGACCGATTTTTTTGACAGAAAACACTTCACATTTATATCTTCTGTGAGTGCTTAAATCTTACAACTCTTAAATCTTAGAATTTTATTACTTATTGAATATTGAAAGCTGGTAAGTTTTAATTATATTACATTTTAACGTAAATTTGCACCTTATACATAAGATTAATCAAAATTAAATTTATAACAGATGCCATTGCTACCCTAGAATATTTTAATCAGAAAGTAATTTAAAAATGTGTAATCAATGAAAATTGCATTATAAACTATCAAACCAAGACATATTGTCTCATTTAAATAACTGATATATATATATATATATATATATATATATATATATATATAAAACTGACAAAATATTTGCAGTTCTTTTGTAATTTTTATCAGACAGTTGTACTGCTAAATCAACATAATAAAACGATTATTATTGTCAAAATCGAGCGATTACAACAACTAAAGACATACAATTCTGAGTCTAAATAAAAGATTTACTATAGAGAATAAATAAAATTCATAATTTTCTAAGTTTCAAACTTTTTATAATTTTTAACGTATTTAATTAAGTGACGTTATAAAGTTTACATCAAACTACTTTTAAAAATAAATTATTCTCACTAATATTGCATAGAAAAAAGAGGCTGGCATAAAAGTAATAAATCTTATCACGAGTAATAATTCTTAGCTATCTTGTTATGAGTAAATGAACTTATATATTTAAGGTAACTTTATAAGTACGTATATACATAAATGAATGTGTATAAATATATATATATATATATATATATATATATATATAGTTATACATATATATATATATATGTATATATATAGTTATATTTCTTTGCTAATGCTTTGAAGTTTTGTTAACTGCAATCGTAAAACATTCTCTACAAAGATCAGAGCAAGATTCTGACCAATACGAAATTTCTCCAGCACGTATAACATTAAGGAACTTCTATAAAATGCCTGTTATGCATCTCGAATTGGTATTTAAGGAATGGTCAGTAAGGTCACTGCGAGAAATCTGTCCTTATGCGAACATACATACATATACATATATATATATATATATATATATATATATATATATATGTGTGTGTGTGTGTGTACTTGTGCACCCTAGTAAATATATAAGTTGGGTGTGTTCATTAATCTATTCATTCAACTGTGAAAATTGGTAATACCTAAACGATTATTATTACTAAAAATAATGAAGAAAATGTTGGTTGTTAACTTCAGTTGAATTGTATTAAATTTTTTTTTATATATAATCCACGTATTATGTATTAATCATAACGATTAAAACGATTATAGATATATAAACTTTAAGATGTGCTGAATAATAGGTTGATATAAAATTTGAACAACAGAAATCACCCAATCGCATAAAAATTAATATTTTTGTATTTTGATATCAAATTT
>CM068316.1:38569070-38691570 GCA_034766995.1 Acanthacorydalis orientalis
TTTTAGCTACCAAAATATAATAGAATATTTCAATCCTACAAATGTATTTTCATTAGGCCGCTTATCTATAAAAATTTAATCTTAGTGATGTGATAACTAAATATAAACTGAATTATAAACTTAACATAAATCTTTCTAATACTGTAGCATTATTTTTCATAACTGAGACAGAAGAATTGATATTTTTTTAGTTAACACTCTAAACCAGTGGTGTCAATATATGAACCAAACTCAGTCTAAGAAAGTTTGTGGGTCGCAGATAAAAAAAAGTCATCCAAAAAAAAAAAAAATTTAGCATGCGAAAAAGGTCTTCTATTTTTATTCAAAAATAAGTTATTTTAATTTTATATTTATTTTTTTCTGTAATGAATTTTTAAAAATTAAAAAAGTACATTAATTTTAGGTATTATTATCAAATGTTAGAACATTTTAAATGAGAGAAATTAAAAAAAAAATAATATTTTTTACTATAAACTTGTCATCTTTTGACAGAAACGGTTTTATCAATATCTGGTCTAATTTTTTCTGATAATAATATTTTTACTACAGATGTTAACATATATTCGAAAATATCTACTTAAATAAATTTTGATTGAATTTTGATTAAAATTTTGAAAATTTCTAAAAAACGAATATATTAAAGATATTATTTTAAAACAAACGTCAAACCATATTAGTTTTGACATTTATTTTATTTATGTTGGCTAGGAATTTTTTTTCTCAGTATAATGGTTGGCTGCATTGTTTATTTTCATAATCATTTGTTTATTACACATCACCATTCTTCTGTAAATAACAATATCAATAATATTTTATTTTTTTTATTGTTTCTACCAAAACAATCTTACCTTTACTTTTAAAGCTACACTTGTTTTCTTTTATTAGTTCATTATATTTCAAAATAACTATTTTATTATAGTGGTTTCGTCTTCAACTTATTTTAAGAACCATTTAGATGGATTTCTTTTTATAAATGTTCTTAAAATATTAAAATTATCAAAAAATAATATTGTTTATTATTATGAGTGTTCCAAGAACTACTGTTTAATTTTTTATAATTTCAATAAAAAAAACTGCATGCAGCAATATTTTTGAGAAATATTACTGCATGCAAATCATCACAATGAACTTCTAAATTGCTTATGTAAATCGGATATATTCATTTGAATAGTAAACATTTAACTATAAAATTATTTATTCATATTCAAGTAACATTTTTAAATAAACTTGGCCTTTAAGTAGTTTTTCTTTTTTTTTTTGTTTCTTAATATAATAATCAATGGTAATGATACACAACTGTATAGAATATTAAAACATATTATAGCTTATTTAATACTACTTTGCTTCCATAATATTTTGTCAGTAATTTAAAATTTAGTTTAATTTAAAACCTACCTGAATAATTTTAAAATAAGTACAAGTATTCCATTATTGTCTATTTTCATTAAAATAAAATTATCAACTGCCTCAAAATATGTTTGTTTTGTCTGTATATACTATTAAAATTTCTAAATTACACTGTTCAAGCATCAACCTTCTAAATTATACATTCATCATAAAGTGGTTTTTTGTAAATGTTAAAAGCACATTTTTGTTTTTCATTTCTTTGCATTTTTAAATGGTATAAAATTTAATATACGACGTTAGTAAAATATCTAAATATTAAAAATTTAAAATAGACACATTTTTAATTCAAATTGATATTAGGTATTTATTTGATAAAACCTACTTTTTTCAAAAACTTTTTTTTAAAAAAGTAATGATATTGAAACACACACACATACATATATACATATATAAATATATATATATATATATATATATATATATGCATATATAATTATATACATTTTCTGATTTATTTCAGTTTTTCTTATCAATTTATATTGTTTCTTTAAACCAATTTTGACTTAAATATATGGATCTATGAAAAATTCACAATTATTTAAAATAAAATTATATGTTCTTCTTATACCCAATCATATGCACTTATTAATAATTTTAACTACTTTTTAAAAATATAACAAAGTATCAATGACACTTTATATAATGTCCATACATCAAACAATATATTAGATGGCCACGTAAAACATTTTTGCTATTTATAGCCAGGTTAATGGTTTATTACCAAGAAGATTTGTACTATATTTAAGAAAAAAGTTAAAAATTTAAAATTATACTTGTCAGTTAAATATCATTCGAACATTAAATGATTTAATTATACGTTTTAAATTACTATCTTTTTTTAATTATTTTGACATGTTATCAGAATATGAGCTTATATATATATATATATATATATATATATATATATATATATATATATATATATCTGTATATTGAATATGGAGAAGAATGATAAAACAATTAATATATTTAATGATTAATTCTTGAAAAGTAATGTTTTAAGAATAATTATAATACAAAGCATGAAATAAATATTCAAAACCTTTTAATTACATTTTACAAACTATTTACTATCAACCTTATTTATTATAAATGTAGAGAAACATAAAATTATAGAGTGAGTATAGCTATTATAAATTAAACTAAAAATAGAAGTTCATAAGTTTGATAAGTCAACCCATTCGATTTGGTTGACGAGTTCGGTTGAGTTTTCTCATAGGACGATCGTTTCGAATGAAGAGTTGAAGTCACTAGGCGTAAACTGCCACATAACTATTTCATATTAAAGTTTAATCGAATTTATGTTTTTATTCTTTTGTTTTTTATGAGAATGCCATTTTATTTTTCAACAGGGATTTTAAAATTGGCTATAATGTGAACTAAAGTATATTCAAGTACAATGCTATTGAATTAACTATTTAAAAAATTATATTCATAAATAATTTTATTCGAATTTCAATCTAAAATTTTATTTAATTATCATAATAGAACAGAAATATATTTTTTTAATTGATTGTTTTTAATAAATGTATGCTTAATAAACATCATTTTATTCGTTATGCATATTTTTATGCAATAAAATTTAATATTTTTATGTAATTTATTTTGTGTTTCATGTTAGTATTATTGACCTAAAATAATCTTTTTTTTCTGAGTTAATAATGCTAATTGTGAATTAATTATTTTTTTTTCTTGTTTTATATATTTGAAAGGATGCTTAACTAATATTACAAAATAAAATATGTTCTTATTATTTATTTTAATTAGTATTATATTTAAATATATATATATATATATATATATATATATATATATACATGGTATAACCTGATGATTTGGTATTATATATTCACAACAGAGATAATAAATGAAGATTTATGCAACGAAATAAAAGGATTTATATATTTAAGTAAGAGGGAACAGTTTCCAAAATATATTTAAATAATTGTTCAATAAAAATAAGCTGTGTTATATTATACAAAAAAAAGATATGAGACACTGTATATATATATATATATATATATATATATATATATATATATATATTATTTATATATATATATAGATAATATATATATATATATATATATATATATAAATAAATGCGTACTCTGATACAGAAATTCTATGTCTAATTATTTGTTTTCGGAAGTTTATGCATGTTTGAAATGTTTGTATAGTGATATACCTAATTATTATGTCCTGTGATTGTGTGCGTAAATAACTTGAGAACTGACAGACGGCAAAATAAGAGTAAATCGATAAGTTTAGAAGGAATAGAAAGACTAAAGCTATGATTTATTTTCTCGGAAAGGAAAGAATAAATTCAAATTAAATCAAAGAATGAGTTCTGTTCTGTTCATTGTTCATAACTGTCGAACATTGATCGAAGTTATTTTATAGTAAGTCTGTCGAAGATTATTCACCTAAAAGATGTCCACTATGGTGACTACAAAAGATAATATCGATGTAATAAAAGAAGTTATACTGAGTGACCATGAATTAAAAGCTAACGAAATTATAAGCAAAATCGAACTTTCCAATAACATGTGTTTTACGTCCTTTGTTTTGGAATGTCAAAGATTATTGGAAGAAAATACTAGCCTAGAATTAGAAGCATAGTTCAGTTATATTTGAAATTGAAATGTGCTAATGATTTTTTTGAATATTGTTAGTACAGACAGAAAAAGTACGACTCAGTCAGTTGTGATAGATTATGCACCCACTATTATATGTTATATTCGTACATATAAAAGAAACTCCATGACAATACAGTTCTGATACTGTGGTAGATTTTTTTGTATCTTAAAACTCTGAAGATGATGGAATCGTTATCTAAATGCGCATAAGTAACAAAAAGCATCAATCATCATTTATTAAATATATTTGATCAGAAACATTAAGATGTGTGGAGCAACAAAAAATTAGTTTGTGAAGAGATTCCATGAAATAACATAAAATACGCGAAAAAACTCCTAAAAAAGTAAGGAAAAGATGATCGTGGCAACTTTTTGGAACTGAAATATATATATATATATATATATATATATATATATATATATATGGGCATTAGTCTAATCTTCTACCCCAGTTACGGAAAGCTATCGTGGAAAAGCATCAAGAAAATATCAGCTGAGAGTTCATTTTTTTATATATATACAATAAAATGTTGCAATTAATACTGCTGTCGTAACAAAAACAGTTCTGTGCGAATGTAACTTCACAGAGATTGAACACCAACTTACATATATAATATTCCTTCTCGTGCACTTCTCTATTGGATTTGGAACTTTTAGAGTGCACTTACTTATATATATATATATATATATATATATATATATATATGAATATATACTTTTATATAATAATTTCTATCTTCTATCATTAAAAAACATATATTTTAATAATATAGTTTTCAAATAAAAAATATTATAAATAATTTCCTTTTTTAGAAAAAAAATTAAATAAATATTTTTGTTTGGTAACATAAACACTCCAACTCAACACAACTCCTTTTTTAGATTTTGTATTTATATATATATATATATATATATATATATATATATATATATATATATATATGATGTCACAGATACTAAATAGGAATATTATTATTTAGTGGCATGTAAATATAAATATTAAAGAAATATTTTATTTATCATATGAAATAATTATTGAATGAAAGAGAACAAGTGTATAAAAGTAACATAAGTGGAATGTAAATAAAAACTTTTTACTCTAAGTATATTCTGTTGAGTATGTATTAAAATTTTTATGTTTATTTTCATGTTATTTAAAAATAACTTTTGTATTTTATTTGTATACTGTTATGCTTTAACATAACTGCGTCAGCTATTTCACGAGCATATTTCACAAAAATGCTTTTATGATCAGTCAATTTTTACCATTAATACTTTAGGTATACTTGAAATCACATTAGTGAAAGATATAAATTTTATGAAAGCGAGGAGGCTTTTTCATTAAATTTTAAAATGGTCAAATTTATCACAATGTAAATTTGCAAGCAGAAATGTTATACGTTATGTTTCAATACAATAAAAAGTTGATATAACTTTACAACGGATCAGTTCAGTTACAAGTACATAAATATGAATGAAAATTGAACGATTTTTTTTATAAAATATATATTTTTTGTATATATATATACATATATATATATATATTCATCTTAAAATACAACTAACGAATTTAACGAAAGTAAATTCGTTTTAATTATTGTAATTGATAAATTATTATACAAATATATGATTTTCGGTACCAATTTAGAATAAAATATAGAGAAAAATGTCACAACACTTTGTTTTTCTAAATCACTACATAAATTTATTTGTTTTAATAAATTCAAACATATTTCATATATGATGTTAAAAGAAAAAAATGTAAAAAAAATTATTTGATCAAATATTCTGGAATTAACTTTGTTTTGAAAAGTACGCAAATCTTAAATTGATCCTTCTTGGAGTTGTCATTTATAATGTTTTTATTAGATTTATTTCTAAAATTTACTTCACTCATGGCATTGTACATTTTGCACGCATACAAACATACATAGGGATATACATATATACATATATACATATATATATATATATATATATATATATATATATATATATATATAATTGTAAATGATGCACCCCATTGCATAATACTAAACACTATGAATAAACCGGTAGTTATTGAAACTTGCAACATTGTGAGACCGTATAAACATTGCATGCAAATCTGCAGCATGTAAATTCTGTCATATGATCAAGGAATTATTAGTTGAAATCCTATTTAGTAGTATCATTTTTATCAAAAATTTATTGGTCTTAAATTCGAATTGGACATTGTAGAAAGTGATAATAATATCTTAATTATGTTTTCAAACAACTTTATAATTTTTATATGTTTTTATTTAATAATTTAATGAAAGAAAAAGTTAGTTTATCATTAATAACATACAAAATAAAAAGGAACCTGTTGTTATTCCTATTTTTACTTATTTTTTTGATTGACAATTAGTTGTAATATATATATATATATATATATATATGTATATATATATATATATGTATATATATATATATGTGTGTGTGTGTGTAAACTATTTAAACTTCAAACAAATCAAATTATCTTCTTAATATTTCAAATTAATAAATTTGTAATGCTGAATAACGTTTAAATATTTAAGTTTCTGTTGAGTTTAATTATCACTCCATATAATTGCATATGCATAAATGTAAGCAAGGGTGTGCTGTTCATTATAATAATCGTCAGCTTTATCTAATATTAATCGACCAATTTGTAAATAATTCTAGAACAAATGGCTTGTGTTTAATTAATATCTTTGAATTTGAATGTTTTATTTAGAGAATATTTTATCAGTTAAATAAAGTAATTGTGATTTAAATTATAAAATATTATATGGTATAATAAATATTTTATTCAAAACTGTAAAACGTAAATATTTTTATATAAAGAAAATAATAATTACAAATATTGGATACAATTGAAGTAAAATAAATAAAATTTGAGAAGAGAAAAATAAACTAAAAAATATCATTTATGTTAATAAAGAAAACACTAGTAAAAAAATTTTGAATATATCATTTCAAATAAAAATACTCTTAAGAATTGGATGGAATTTGTCTGGACGAAACACTACAATATTTAAATTGAATATCCTATTCTAAAGAGAAAAATATTTGACCTGTAGATCCTACTTGTACTCACTTATGATGTGAAAGATGGTTTCTTAATCCCAACAAAATGTAACGACTGAAGACAGAACAGAGATGTATGGAAAGATGTATGTGAGGAATAATAAGAAGAGTGAACAGTTTGAAATGGAAATGGATATGACGAACTGTAAGAAGAGAAGAAGAAAATATTAATAGGGAACCAAGAAATTTAAAAGTACTCAGAAAAAGATAAATAGACAAATGAGATAAGGAGACAAGAAAACTTGTTAGAAATTTATGAAAAAGAGAGGCATTAAATCATTTGAACTAGAAATTTTGGAAGGTGTCTTCATTCAGCAGTGGACTGAAAGAGGTTGATATGATGGTATGTATATATATATATATATATATATATATATATATATATATATGTACAATATATAAAAATACCGATTCACAGATATCTTCAAAAATAAAAAAAATAAATTTTTGATTCTGAATTTCGATATTCAAATCGAAATAAATATTTATTTCTGTAAAATTATGAAATCGGATAAAGATTGGATAGGATCGAGTAACGGATAAGTCATTCATTTATATTTTCGTTATATTGAGGTTGATGCTTCTTACATAAATTTGAATTGATTTGACCTTTGCAGAAGCGGATATTCTGTGTGACTATAAATCAGTTGCTTTGAAAAGGTGCTTCTTTGAGATGCTATATTTTACATTTATTTGAAAGCATTAGACTTTGTTTATGAATGAATAAATCAATATTATATATAAATACGTTATATATATATATAAATATATATATATAAATATATATATATATATATATATATAAATATATATATATAAATATATATATATATATATATATCCATAATTTTACATAGAATCCAATAAAAATATTTTTAAACTGTGTATTAAGCTTAAAAATAAAGTTAATTCAAGAAAATCATTAATAGTATTGACATACATCATGTTCATGATAAATAACTATTTAATTAATAGTTTATTTTAATGTACATATTTTGTTAATTTTAGAGTAGAATCGAATATTACATGATTGAATTAATATTAAATATTTAGTTAAATTGAAATATGAGTACAAATTATTGACATATAATTTAACACAAATACACAAATATATTATTTACTTGTAATGGCCTTATGGATAAAAATCAATGTTTTTTTTAGTAAGTAAATAATTTTTTTTGAAGAGAATAAGAATTAAAAATTATAAATGAGAATTTAATTCACACAAATTGAAGTTTAAGTTTAAATTAAATACATGCATTGTTTAATAAAATATAACTCTATTGTATGACTAATGCAAAAAATGTAAAATTATTTTCTTTCTTTTTTTTAATATAATAAAATAATTCCAATAAAAATAATTGTAAATGCAATTATTTTCATTGAAAAAAAATAATAAATACATTTTTAAAACAATAAATTTAGTGCTATATGGTTAAGTAAGAAATATGTCTTAAAAGTTTTTACAGATTCTTCTTTTGTATAATTCTTAAGTTGTTTTAATGAACTTATCGTGTAAGTATCCAGTCTTATTTTAATTAGGCATATCTTTGTAAAATATAGAACCTTATTTCCCATTAAGAATTCGATATTTTTCATATTTCGTATTGTTACAACACACATTTTTTGTTATTGATTTTCAAAAGCATATACCTGCTGCACAAAAAGTTTCCACAACTCAAATAAAAACATGTAACATATTGTAAAAAAAAATAAAAAATGCAGTTCTTTGCATATACGTACATTTTCAATTTCTACAAGGAATCCATACTAAAAATCATTTTTATATGCATGATGCAAATAAATGTACGGGATTTTTCACATTGTTAATAAAAAGTGAATATTTTTTTTCAAAATAAATTAATTCAATTACTACTGGATTTTTGAATTTTACAATGCTTGTTCTCTATAATGAAGAAGAAACTAACCCATCTTTAATATTTTTTCATGCAAAATTAACTTTAAAAATAAATGATTTTTTTAAAGTTTATTATTATTCTTATATATATATATATATATACATAATTGTGTTTGTAAATTATATTATTTTTAAATTTAAGAAAGAGTTATATTAAATTAAAAATGCGCCTTGTTAATTATTATTCAAACATTGCCGTTAAGAGTATTATGAAATAAATATAAAACTAAATTAAAAACATAAATATTCTGCTATAACGCAACGAAAATGTAACTAGGTCATTACGTTTACCTAAACTTTTAACTTTAAGTACATCCATAAACTTTTATTAAACTGTTTAACAAAGGTTCTAACTTTCTTTTATATGTAAGGATTTAAAACATACACAGACGCACACACAAACAACATATATATATATATATATATATATATATATATATATATATATATATATATATATATATTAGAAGGTTGCATTGAAAGCCGCTATTCACATGTAGATGGCTCTAGGTGCGTATGCTGTGAGCAGTAACAGATGTCTCTTATGTCATTTTGAAGTGTGAGCATTTCCCACTAAAATTCATTCACCAGACGCCATCCTTTATTTACACAAGTGCTTTTCTATAATCGAAATGAAATGGAACGCGTTAAGTTGTTTTTCCGATGTGTGCTTCTACACTACTTTGATTTGAGAAACAAAACAGCTGAAGCTCATCGATTGCTTGCGAAAACTTATGGTAAATCTGCTCCATCGAAAACAGTGTGAAGAGATTGGTTTCGACGATTCAAATGTGGTGATTGTAACGTTCACGACAAACAACGACCAGGTCAATTGAAAAAGTTTGAATATGAACAACTGCAAGCTCTAATGGAAGAAAATTCTGCTCAAACACTTAAAGAAGTGGTTCAACAGCTTGAAGTCTATAAATAAAATTTCACGACATTTACGAGTCATGGGAAAGATCCAAAAAAGGGAGATGGGTGCCAGATGAATTTCCCGAAACTGCATTGCCAACCTTGTAAATATCTCAATTTTTTCGTTTGCAAGGCACAAAAAGAAGAGTTTCTTGTGGGGTAGCGTGACCGACGATGAAAAATATATCTATTTTGATAACTCGAAACGCGAAAAATCATGGGTTAATCCTGTTCAACCATCAACGTCGACAACAAAGCGAATCATTCGCGGTCATAAAGTAATGCTATCTAATTGTATGGGATATGGAGGGTGTTGTGCATTAGCTGAGTTGTTGAAACCGAAGGAAAATGTCATCGCTGAACGTTATCGACAACAATTGGAGGGTTTGAATGATAATTTGATGCAAAAATGACCATCAATTGCATCAAATCGCCGAAAAGTAATTCTTCTCCATGACAACGCTTGGCCCCATGTTACTATAGCAGTGAAACAAACATTGATGGAGCTCGAATGGGAGGTTCTCCTGCACCCAGCAATTTTCAGGGCCTAGCCACAAGCGATTACCATCTGTTCCGATCGATGCAACATAATTTGGAAGATACACAGTTCTATAATTACGGAGAAGTCGAAAATTGAGTTTCTGAATGGATTGGTTCAAAAGGCAGACCATTCTTTCGTCGCGGAATTTAACTTATGCCAGAAAAGTAGGAAAAAGTCATAGCTTCCGAGAGCAAATATTTTGATTAATGTATTCGTATATTTTGTTATAGAAATAAATGCTCAAAAAAACACAAACAAATAGCGGCTAATATTTAGACATGTATAAATATTTAATTATTCTAATTTTTTGCATTTAAATAAATAAAGAGAGAATCGTCTTTAAAATGTATCTATTCTTGTAATGTTTAACTATATTGAACAAAATTTAATTTAAAAACATACTCATAACGTAAATACGTCCTAATATCAATATCTCAACTTTAAGACTGATTTTGATTTTATTATTCTGATAAAAAGCAACTGTACTGTTTACAAATTACATCGATTTTTCGATAATTGACAAGCAAATCAATCATATTAATAAAAAATATTACAGACTGTCTATAGAACCAGTGAAGAAATATCATAATTTTGAAACAAGATCCTTATCTATTTTCGAAATGTTCTTCGGTATTGACATATGAAACTGAAACCTTCACTTTTCTAAAGGAATTAATTTAATTTATGACGACACAGAACAACGCTGTCTAGAAACAAAACTTTATTAAAAAAACTTTTATCTCCTTGTGACGACAATAATGACTATTATTGATTACAAATATATATATATATATATATATATATATGTGTGTGTGTGTGTGTGTGTGTACGTGTGAATGTGTATATTTATGTGTAAGTATACTTGTGCATGCATTTTTATTTTAACAAAGTATATAAATAAAAGTTACTTTACCTTAATGCTCTAACTTCGAAAACAAATTGTTTAGGAAGCTGAAACTTAGATGTTTATTTACAAAAAAAAAAAAACAGTATAGATTCCTAAGTGTACTTTTTACTTTCGCTTTAAAATAATTATTTTAACCTGATTTTCTCCAAAAACTAAGAATATAAACAAGGGAACAAACGGAAAATAAATTTGATCTAGGAAGGGAAAAACCACAGTGTGCACCCTACGAGTATTTATTGACTTTTTCTTGTAAGTGATTATTTTTATCCTATTTTTTCACTATAAGAAAATAATTGAAATGAAAATTAATCAATGTAAGAATTTATTGAATTGTATTTTTAATTTATTTAAAATTAATAAAAAAGCTCTAAATCTCATGGTTTTATTTTTACAAAAATGTTTGTTGTCTTTGGAAGTATAATTTGAATATACATTTAAATGTAAAATAAATTAATATATTAGTCTAATAAATTATTTTAGGCTATATGGTTTTTGACACTATGATTAAATTTATTTTCATAAGTGAATTTTGCATTCCAATGAAAACCATAAAAGTTTTTTCTTTTCAAAAATGTTCAAAAAGTAATTATTAGTAGATTCTTCAAGCATAATAGATGAATATTTAACAATAGAATATGGTCTTTAATCAATTAATTGAATATTTTTAATTCAGAAAGTTTTGAGACTGAAAAATTAATTTGTAGAGGTCATTTTTATACCATTCTTAGCCTCTTGCAGTGCTAAATAAGTTATTACTAATTAAGAGTAAAGAATTTAAATTATTATTTTACAATAAATGAATTTAATTATTTTAAGATAACAAAAATATATTATTTTTTTTTAAACTAAAAATTTAATATTATAATTTTTAAAATTAATGGTTTTTAATATAAAATGTATTAATTGTACATTTTCCATTAAAAAAAGATTTAGTATAAAATAAAAATCTTGAAACCCCGCATTGTTCAACACAGTTCTAACACTGGCTAATTTTTTTTCACACATGAACTTTTTTTCATCTCACAAACATATATAAAACATTAAATTGAATTTTTTTAGCCAGACATGTTTTTGTTTGGTTTGAGAGTGAAAATATCCCTTTTGAAATTCAGTTTATTTATGATGTCATTCATATAAACTAACCTATTATGCTTAACATCCCTTTTTATATCCCACATATTGTTTAAGTGTTTTTTGTTTTTAGTTACGAACTCAATTTTATATAAATAGTTGTTTATTAATTTTACAAATAAGCATTTATTAATTTAAAACATTGTATGTAAACAATTGTATATCTGCATAATAGTATTAAGTAATTTTCATTCAATTAAAAAAAAATGAACTTAATAATTTTAATTTACGTATTGTTTCAATTACTCTATTCTGGAAAAAATAATGATTAAAAAATTACATATTCGTAGATGTAGGGATAATAAAATATAATACTATTATAAGCGACAGATTTTTGAAAATAAATCGATTGTGTAAGTTCAGATAAGACAGAGAAGAATGGATAAATATTAGTAATATTAAAAAAAAGAATAGAAAAAGAAGAAATAGAATCAAAGAATGATTTAAAAAAAATGATCAGTTATGCAAATAGAAAGAAAGTTAAGATTTTGTGACAGAAAGTAAGTAAGACATACTATAGAAACAGAACATAGTATATTAGACAACTATTGGATAAGGAAAAAGAAGTTTAAAAAACCAGAAAGAGGTAAATATATTGAAAAAAATGAAAAACACGCTGGATAATTTAATTAAAAAATGCGTATAGTTTAATTTTTCATTAAAACGTTTTGTATATAATATTTTTTATTTATTAATAAATAGTAATACTCGTATATATATATATATATATATATATATATATATATATATATATATATATCAAAACCGATCTAAGACTAATTAAATTCAGTTTCACAAATTTTTTGGTCAAAAATGTTCAATAAATGTCATTTTTTGGTGCTTATGTACATTTCAAAGGCAATACCATCATTATTAAAGCGTTAAAGTATAGAAACATATCTTTTTTCTTAGATGTTTCAATACATTAGCGCTCTGAAGATGAGGATAACACTTTCACCATCTTCATATGCAACTATCATAAATGATCAATATTCAATTCTTGAATATATTTAATGAGATTTTTTTATAATTTGTGGAATGAAATAATAATTTTATATTTACATTTAAAAATAAATAACTAGCAATCTGTCTTTAAAACATTCGAAGATAATTATATACTTGAAAACTTCTCAAGGAGTAAGTATATTAGATCATATTTATTATAAAACTTTTTTTATCAAACATATATCGAAATTCTCAAGTTTATTTCATTATGGCTCATCAAAACTTTTTGTATCGTAGATCTTGACATTGACGCGAAAAATTAAATATTTATTGCAGGACAATGTTTTTAATATACTTCATATTTTATTTAAATAAATTTTATTATAAGAACATATATATATATATATATATATATATATATATATATTTGTATACTAAATTAAAATAATTAATTTAAAAAAGTCTATTAGACTACAACGTTTCTATAAATTAACTATTCATATCTATTAGGTTACTAGAAAATAATTGCTGTTTATTATATGTTAAGTTATATTTTGATTTTCGAGTTGTTTTAAGTCATTGAGAACTACTGAATGACTAGCACCTAACTTTTGTGTAAGCTTTCGAATTGTTGAGCGTAGTTCTAATTCAACTGGCACCTTCAGTTGGTCGTTATGAACTAAAAAAGGACGCCCGCGACCTTCTTCATCTTCAATGCTCTCATCTCCAACATAAAAGTTTTGGAACCACCATTGCACCGTACTTTCTTTAATAATATCCACATCAAAAGCATCTTTTAGTTTACGAGCAGTTTTTTTGCTTTACCACCCACTCATACAAAAAATTGCTCTTATTTGCTTCTTTTCCATCTTTAATTGAATGAACCAATTTGAAGCAAAATTAATAATAAAACCAAAGTCGATGTTACTAAAATGCAGACCAAAAATGCATTTTAAAATGGCATTAACATGCACATGATGAAATAACACTTTCATTGACAAAGAAAATGTGTAAAAAAAAACAATTATGAATGTCAAATAAAACTTTAACATTTTAACATATTTTTTTTGAATTTTAACATTTTTAATGATAAATAACTCTTGAATAAAAGACTACAAATAACTGCTTTAAAAAAATATTAACTAAAATCAATTTGATTTTATAGCAGATAAACATTTATTGAGAAATGAAAAAATCATGTGAAATAGAAAGAAAAAAGTATTATTCAAAAAATGTCCTATGTTTTTACCAATTTTAAAATGATAAATTAGTGAAAAGTATCTAGCTATTTAATTATGTATAAAAATAAAGATAGGTACCATGTTTAAAATTATTTATTTTCATAGAAAATATATTATAAACAGTTAATTAATGAAAATAAATGAAAAACAGGAATAAATAATTCCGTAACGAGATAGTTTCAATCATTTCATAATTCTATTATATTTAAAAAACTGTAACACAGATATTTCATTTACATTTCTTACAAATCTAAAAGTTTCTCGTTATTCTCTTCTATACATGTATGAAAAATAAAGATAACAAACATTTACTTTCGTGTGGATAATTCATTTCCAATATATGTATCACAGGCAAGTTGATCAAAGAAATTTAGTTTTTACATATTAAACGGTACGAATGTTCAGTTATATAATTCGTTCTGTGTGAATAAGTAGTGCATTAAAATTTGTTTCTTACGAGTTACATAAAAAGTGAACGGTTGATTGAAATCAATTGGTCACGTATCTTGTAAATAAGTAATGGAATAGTATACTGACCGTTTTATCATTAAACATTTGTTAGGTTATTATTTTTAATGTTGTGAATATAAGCATCGTATAAACATTGTAACTGTGCGCGTTTTGTGTTCGATGTTTGATACTTGAACTATTGAAGTTATGGGAAAAAGGTATGTATTTATAATAATTAATTGATATTTTTAATGTATCCAGTTTGTAATACGTTGTTTATTATGGCCCAATATAAATAAATGCTTATATATATATATATATATATATATGCATTTATATATATATATGTATATATATATGTATATATATATATATATATGTATATATATATATATGTATATACATATATATGTATATATATATATATGTATATATACATCTATGTATATATATATATATATATATATATATATATATATATATATATATATATATATATACTATCTGCTATCATCAGAGAACTAAAGAACAAAAAGTTCAAGAGGTTAAGTTAATTTTTTTTATATCTTAGCTTTCTAAATGCAATGGTGTATTTAGAGGTAAATTAGTGCCATTCAAAAGAACATAACCAAAATCAAAAATGATCAATAATATTCTTGAACATTTTTGATCAGAAAAATGTTACTGTTTTTGGAATGAGTTGATCAGTAGTTTATGAAAACATTTTTTTTTGTACTTTACCGTCATGAGTGACAAATTTGGCATACAAATTCTATAAGAAACAATAAAATTATTTGATTATAAAAACAATGTTTTGTATCTTTTGTGTGAATGAAAAATTTATTTGTGAACAAGAATTTAATTCAGTGCCTAAACTGTATTCTGTATGTCTTTAATTCATTATTTTAAACCACCTGCGTAAACGTTTTGTTAATTTAGTATCGTTTAGTTATGCACTTACTTAATATTATTTAATACACGAATAAAAAATTACGAAACACTAATGTGGGGTATATATATCTTCAGTAAAAGTAATTTATAAAAGCAGATTATTTTTCTAATATAGTAAAATTCAGCTTAGAATATTTAACTTTTCTACACTGTTATAATTTGTTTGGCATTTTCTTTGAAAAATATCTTCCTCTCTTTATATATATATATATATATATATATACTTACAATTTTTCTTTTTTGTATACTTATCCTTGTAATATGCATTTTTCATGGAGGTTGATTTCCTTTTTTTAAGTTTGGCTGTCGTGTATTTAAAAATTGCAATTTGAACATTATTTAGCATCATTTATTTAAAGAAAGAAAAAACAATATAATTAGTAAATAGTTGTTTTCGAATATTTAGAATGTAGTACAAAGAAATATAAGACTCGTTTTATATACCATAATAACTATCTTATTTCTTCTTTAAAAAAATTAACAGAAAATATTTCCAATGTACAAATCAAATGTAACATAAAAAGTAAATCTGGTTTTTAGACGCACAAAGATACACAACTTTGACCTTTCATTATACATTCAGTTTTATATAATTTGGTTGTGTGAATATGTGCCACACCAAAATTTATTTGTCATGTGTTATATGGAAGTAATGAATGGTTTATTTAAAGAATTTTGTAATGAAAGCTGCGGATATATAATTAAATAGAACAATTTATCGCTGTATATTTTAACATTGAACATTTGTTATGTTATTATCATTTATTTTGTGAATTTATATATCGTATAAATTTTGTAACACTGTGGCCTTTATATTTGATGTTTCAAGTACTTGATTTGTTGATATTTTGAGAATATTATTGATACTTTTATGTATTATATATATATATATATATATATATATTTATTCACAATAACAAATATATAATTTTTATTCTCTTTTTGGAAATAATTAATAGTGAAAAATATATTTTTTAAAGTAGATTTTCTTAACACTACTGTTATTATTTATTTTATTTATAAGATTTTTGTAATTTTTGTGTAAAGATATTGAAACAAAGTATAAAATATCTAAAAAGAGAATATATTTTGAAATACGTTTTTAATTACTGTAAGTAATTTACTTTTAAATATTAATTATTATGCGAATTCGATTTTTATTTAAAGTCCAAAGTTTGTCATATAATTTGTAATAAAGAAAAAAATGGTTTTTTTCTGATTACTAAAAATGTTTTATTAATTCAAATATTTTATTTGTTATCAACGTACATACAAAAATGAAATTTTGAATGAATATTATCAACGTTTTCATTTGATTAATATTTCATTTACAGAATATGACACTAGTATAGTAAGAACTCTTGAAGTTCAGAATAGATTTCACATGTCACAAGAGAGAAGCATATCTAAATTTTTTATATCCAACTACCATTTTATACCCACATAGAGAATGTCACAGTAAAAACGAAATAACGTAATAATTCATGAAATATGAACAAAAAACTGAAACACAAATCGAAACCATTCTTTTATATCACATTGTTTCCTTTGTTTGTCTCGAAGATATTTTTTATTTATAATAATATAAAATTATGCTTACTTGGCTTTATCTATTTTTTATTGTTTATCGAAATATTCATAAGCTTTGAAATGTAAAATGACATGCTTCTGTGTAGTGTCATGTATTATTTTATTTAAATGCAGTGGTATTTTTTTAAATAAATGTACTAATTTAAATTGAATAAATTAAATATTCATTATTAAACTGAAATATATTAAAATGCTTTTTATGCGTGTGTTTTGTATATATTTATAGATAATAATAAAAAAAGAAACTAAAAGAATGCAATTTTAAATTAAATAACTTTAAAAATTTCTACACGTTTTCAATTACCTTTAATGTTAAAAAAATATTCATAAATTTGTTCGAAGAAAAATCTTTATTATATTATTTTGAACACTTCTTTCAGGTAGTTATTTAGGTATGATGATAAAATATCAGAATTATTTAAATGTTAAATAAGAAATTCTTATTGAAAAATTTAGTTTATGATTTTATATAAAAAATACACACATTTTTAATAAAAAAAACATTTTTTTGTAAATTTCGATTTTGTATTTACAGTGAAGAATGTATTTTTACATTTATAGTGCAACTATCTATAAACTTTGATAAGTATACATTTACATATTCATTTGTACTATAAGTACATGATTTATGTAATATAAAATTACAAATTTATTAATTATGTTCAAATTACATGTACTTATTAATATTCAATCAAAATTTGTTCGAGAACGAAATTAAAATCTATTACAGGGAGTAATTTTCTGGAAAGTATGATATTTCACAAAATACCCAATTAGTGTTTGGGATAAAATCCTCTTCGACACTGGAAATCAATTTTCTGTTATTAAGTAATAAATATGAACACGGGACAATGGGCTGAGTGGACACCCTTGTACTTTCAAAACAAAAAGCTTTATTTAAAATCAGCGAATTATTTATTTAGTTTATATTGGATTTATTAATTTCGTACTCGTATGCTTTATTTACGTATAATATAATAATAACTTTAAATTAATTTAAATCTGCAAATAATCCACTAAACTATATTTATATGAATTATGACAAATTGTAGGTGGTTAGAATTATATTTATTTAATTGTGCATTTAAATAAATATTTATTTGATTTATATAAAACGCGCTGAATAATATTGATATTAGGAAATCAAATATTTGTTACTAATTATAACTGAATGTTTCAGGAGATATATATATATATATATATATACATATATATATATATATATATATATATATATATATATATACAATTTTTTATTACCATAATATTGACAGTAAGAAGCTTTTATAAAATTAAATGAATAACCTTTAACCTATACTTTTTTTTATACAATCGTATCATTGAAAATAAACATATTTAATGTGTACATTAAATTAAAAATGTATTTTATACTATTTTACTGTATTAGGAGATAAATCTTTTCAATATTTAATTTCATCGAGAATGCTTAAATTATTTTGGAATTTGTGTTATATTTAAAATGATTTACTTTAATTAAAAACGAATTATTACTTTTATTTTTAGTAAACAATATAGAATTTATTTAACATGCTTACGCACTCTATTTATTTCATGCAATAAACTATTTAAGATACTTATCAATAAGTTTTTCACTTTTTATTGTTTCACGAGAAATTCGTTCAAGAATAAAGTTTATTTATTTTTTTAATGCATTCTTTTTTATTACATGCAAGGATGTTTCAATGAAAAATAAATATTATACATAAGTGAAATCATTTATTTTTAGAATAGAAAAAAACATCTTGATATTTAACAGTAAAAATCAATTCTGTTAAAGTCATGAACTTGTCGAATAATATTTATAAACATTTCAATAACATCTAAGATTTTTTTTAAATATTTATGAAATAGAAGTGTATTTAAATATAATTCTTGAAATATAAATATATAAAACAGATACGTGCGCCCAAATAATTTGAATTTACTAACATTTATCTCTATCCTCTACGTTAATTTCTTTTTTTATTCTACTTCTCTGCTCTGTGAATAAGTGTAATGATTTCGAGACACGTTAGGATAGAATCAAAATAAAACATTTTTTCATAATGTTTGAAAGAAAGTTTTTTAGATTGTTTGAAAGTTACTACCAAAAAAATTAACTTCTTTGTATAATAATTGCATCTGTTTAAGATAAATCAGATCAGTGGCGGAAGTTCTCTCTAAAACATAATTATAACTTATCTCACATTTCCCATTTTAGTTATTGTTGAAAAGAGATATAAAGAAAAGAAATAGTTCCAAAATACTAGATTTAAATTCATATCTGGACCCAACTCTTCTATTAAAAATTTTTATTATCATTTTTCTAATTTCAATATTTCAATTTTTGATAACCCAATTTTAATCCTTAAGAATAACTTTAATCCGCTGCTCTTAATGCATTAAAATACATTTATTAAAATTTAAAATTAAAAACACAATAAATACTTAAATACATACATACATACATATATATATATATATATATATATATAAATATATGTATGTATATATATATATATATATATATAAATTTATTTTAAATGAGATTAATTACTTTTTCATATGCAGTACATTTTTATAAAAAATGTGTTACTGTCATGACAAATATGTAGATTTAAAATTATATTTTAAATAAAGTAGAAATGTTTATAAACATCCAGTGTGGCACATTTTTCAAACGTTTCACTTCTTTAGTTGAAAACTAGATACAAATTATGTGTTTAATTATTATGACCTAAATAAACTCCGAAGTAACTTTGTTGAATACATTACATCTAAAGTATAACATTTTATGATGAATATATATTTTAAATACTTGACAGTCTTGCATGTTTCAGATTTTCTTATAATTGAAATTCTGTTACCTTGTTTATACGGAAAGTAATCTATATTTTTAACATCAATTTATTTCGATTTTATTAAAATTTGTAATAATGTTAAATGTCTTGAAATATACAAAAGTTATACTATACTTATTCGTAAGTTTTAATTAAATGTTTTCATCTGGGTGTAAAAAGAGAATGAATTCAAGTATGAGATTACAGGGAATAAATTTCTCTTCGACTTGAAAAATGTCATTTAAATATCTACATTTTTTCATTTTTAAGTAAACACAATATGTATTTAAATATTGACTTCGTCCACTGTTTAATACTTCAAGATATTAACAAGATGGTTCAGTTGATTTATTTATCATCACTGAAACATTTTTTTCATTTCTTATTTAACCTATTTTAAATATTTATTTGCTCAACTAAAATTAGATCTCAATTGATTTTCCTATATATTGAGTATTTTGGAGAGCTTCTTGAAAATAAAGTAACGAACAGAAGTTTCAATTGTTAAAACATTCTCTTGAGCTTGTTTGTATTTTTCGATTAAAAATAGCTCTTTATTTGAAAGCATTTCGAAGCAGGTCAATTACCTGAATTTAAGAAACGAAATTTTTTAATTAGTTTGCATTATCGACGACCATTTCTATTTCATTTTATAGGACGATGGTATTTAATTTTTTGAAATATTTTATGTTAGTCAATAAACTGATATATATATATATATATATATATATATATATATATATATTTATTTATTTGTATATACTCGTTTTAAGAAATAAATATTTTTTTTAATACGAATAATCAATTTTATGCATTATGTAATAAATTATGAATTAAGAGACTCTATTTTATTAAAAAATGCTATTAAGATAAAAAATGTTTTATTCATACTTATTACAGATTATCTTAAAAATAAAGTATTATAAGATAATTACAACTAGATAAAGAATTACAAATATTAATAACAATTGAGATACTTCGTATACTTTTATTATAATAATTAAGAAGTTTGTTAGGAAAATGTATATTTTAATAGATATTTTAAAAAATAAGTAGGTGTTAAAAAAATTAAAATAGACTTAATTTTATAAAAATACCAAAATACTGAAAAAAGAATAAGAAGTTCCTCGTAAAAAAATTAGCTAACAAGTAAATACTGTAATCGAAAAACATTTAGTTTTTTAATACGGGAAAAAAAAGAATTGACTTGGCAAATTAACTACACGTTTTAATTTACAAAGTTTATGAATGTAACTGCAAAAGTATGCAAATAAAACTTCAAAATAAGATTTCAACATAGACAGATGCAAGATGTATTTTCAGAGAGTTCGATGTATGTTTTCTAAATTTAGTTTCGTCATATCCGCTTTATATGCAGCTACAAAATTCATTTAGAATGAATATAAACTAAAATTCGCGGAAATTACACATACATATAATTACATATTATATATATATATAAATATACATAGAAAATAGAATATTGTTACACTATATAGAAAAATAATAAAAACTATGATAAAAGTATTTGCTGCTAGAAAATTTTATTTTCGTTTCTTCTTATTAAGAAAAATAACAATTATCTATTAGTGAAATCATTTTCATTATTCATTTAACATAAATGTATGATATATTTAAATTGGATTAGTTTTTTTTTTAATTTCAGATTATAAAACAAATTTGATATAGATACAAATATTCAATCAATAAATTATAAAATTAACGGTTCAACAATTGAAAAATGCATACATATAACAATTCATAATAATAATTAACTTTTTTGAATAAAAAAAAAACAACACAAATGTTTTTCAGTTCAGATAAAAACATGTTAAAAGCATTTATAGAAAAGTAGTTGATATGTTAAGCTATTGAATAATATAATTTATTATCTGACATATATATTTAAACAAATCAGTATTTTTTCTTTCAAGTAATAAAAATATTAATTGAGCTTCAAAGTTAATATATACTATTTAAGAATAAAATTTATTTATTTGATTTATTGGTAGATACTTATATTAAACTCAAAATTTCAACAAATAATTGAAGAGAAAACTATTTACTTTTCATTTAAAAATTATTTTAAAAATAAACTAGTTAATATAATTACAATTATTTAATCTCTCTTTGTAATCGATTTTTCTATAGAATTCAAAGAAGTATAATTCTTACAGAAATTTAATAAAATATTTGAAAGTCAATTTTGACGAATAATAAAATTTTAAATTATTTTCTTTTACTGATGACTATAACTAAAAATAGATATACTTACATGTATATGTAAATTTTTTACGGGTTTTCTAGTAAAATTATTCCCTTTTTTAAGGTTTATAATCTTATTCTTTCGCGTATAGACGTCACTCTAGACTATTTATATTATCTAGGGTTTTCGCTTTTTGTGTAATCTTATAGAACTAGTGATCAACCAACAGATAACACGTTAAGCTGTAAAGTGTTCTGTAATCCACAAGTTACTTTTCCCAACATTCATCTGTAGCAAACATAAATATGAAAATAAATTCAATTTTACGAAAGTTTAAAATGTCTAATTTCAAAATAACTTTTTTTAATATCAGTTCCAACAAAGTATTAGTTTAGGATACGGAAACACTACATCTTTTGTATATAAAAATGTATTATATATGTATATATATACGAATCAAAAACATATTTTAAATTATGTGCATATATTATTTATATTTTAAACTCTGATCATAGATAAAGAATTTAATGAGTTTTTTTTTGTATGAGTTCAAAACGGGTGGTAAAGCAGCAGAAACTGCTCGTAAACTAAACGATGCTTTTGGTATGAATACTGTTAAAGATCATATGGTACAATGGTGTTTCCAAAAATTTCGTGCTGGGGACGAGAGTCTTGAAGATAAAGAAGGTCATAGTTATCCTTCACTAATTCATAACGACCAACTGAAAGCGTTACTTGAATCAGACACATGCTCAACAATTCGAGAGCTTTCAAAAAATTTAAGCATTAGTCATTCAACAGTTATGGACTACTTAAATCAACATATATTAAAAAAAGGATATGAATTTGAAGGTCACAAACCGCAATTACTTTTCTCCTAATCTAATATTATATTTCTATCTATATGTGTATGTATTGCGTTTATAGGGCGACAGTTTTGCACATTGTAAAAAAAAGAATAAGACGATGTCATGAATAAAGAAAGAAGAATTTATAATTTTTATAGAAACTCTTCCCGGTTTCATTTAAATTTCCCACAACTTTATATTATGTTCTGGCTTGCACACAGTTTAGTAATTACAATCCGTTTAAATTATCGAATTTTGAGGAATATAATTTTAATTGTTCTAAAATTGTGTAGTAAAACTAATTGAAAATTTACAAAACTATGTTTTTGAAATAAACATATAAACTTTTTCAAATAATTGTTTATATTTTTTCCATATATTATATTCAATGTTAAATTTAACAATATGATATTTTCTCATAAAAGGATTTGTTAAAATTTTGAAAATTATAATTATAATTTCTCTTAAATTATATAATTGAATTGACTAAAAAAGTTATATATATATATATATCCTTAGAATAAACAAAACATATTTATCAATTTACTAAATTTTACAATCGTCCTATTCAGCATTAATATGATGATGTGCCATTGAATATTTTTTTAAATAACTAAAAGATCATAAATACATGTTAATATACCAGTTGATTGTTATATACATGTACATTAATCTTTTTTCAATAATTGAAACGAATTGGTTCATACTTACAGGACACTAAGTAGAAATGAAAATATAGCAGATTTTCCCACAGAGTAAATATTGACATATCGCTAATATTATGAATGTTTTATGTTACACATTTCAGTTGTTTACATTCGATAGCCTCATATCATCATGCATGTACAGATATTGAGGTCACAATGATCAACACGGAAACTAAATACAATAATTATGAACATCACCAATGAAAATATTGTTGTTTACTATTTATTCATACGAGGAAGATGCATTGGATTCGGTGAAAATTATTTCAATGAAAAAAAGTATAATTGTGTTTACTCATTTATATTTTTTATCATTAGTACGAGTATTATACGTGTACATAATTGTATTTGATATCATTATTTACATACACAAACATACGCATACACATGTACATATATATATATATATATAGGATGATTCAATTGAGTCTTCCACATGGAAGTATTAGAAAGGGATGTAGAGATTAAGAAAAGTCATATTATTTTTTATTTTAGTTCAGTTCAATATTGCAACACAATTGAACTAAAATACTAATAGGAGTTCATGTTTTTTTTAAAAAATTTTTGCGTTTTTTTAATACTTTCATGTAGAAGCCTAAGTTGAATTATTCTATATATATATATATATATATATATATATATATATATATATATATGTATATATATATATATATGAATGAAATATGTATATGGAGAAAATTTATAACTTCCTATGAAACTAAGTAATAATTTAAAAATTAATCATTTTTATATACAAACTTATGATTTTCTGCGTGTATTTATTTAATTTTATTGAAATTTTATTAGTTTTTTAACTAATAAAAAACAAATACTTGAAATTTTTACTAAAAAAATATTTTTTTTATTATAAGAAATATTAATTCGTGTAATGAATTTATTGACATTCAAATTAATGATCAAATTGATCTCAAAGTAAATCTCAAGTAAATTATGTGCATAGAATAACAGCATATTTTTATAGAGAAAAGCAAAAAAATAACTTTTAATGTATTTTAATTTTAGGTTAATGTTTTAATGTATGTAATAAAATAGATAAAATTACGAAAACTACTCTATTAAGAGTTTAGTTTCGAATAAATTGGTTTTAAAGTTAAATAAATCGAAAGAAAATCGGTATAGCCTAAAGTTTCTAATGCATTTATATTCATGTTGCATGCCAAAATGAAACCTTAAAAAGTATCTGTGACAGTCAACAGTTTACTTTGTAAGACTCGTTGTAATTGAATAAGTTTTAAGATTACAAAGTTTATGTTATTGAATTAAAAGTTTTAACAAATTTAAACAAGTTCATTCTTATAACTAGGGAATATACCAAATGTATTTGTATTCAGGTAAAAAATAATAATTTTTTATTTAAATTATGATTTACTTTCACAATATAAATCCTTGAAAGAATATAAAATTTAGTAATGCAAATAAATAGTTTTATTAAAAATTAGGAATGGGTTTACAAATAGTTTCTTCAACACAAGAAATTAATATTGAGGTAAATATATTTAAGAAAAATAAAATTGTTAATAATCTTATGTATATATGTATATATATATATATATGTATATATATATATATATATATATATATATATATATATATATATACATACAGTAAAAACTATTTATAACGGCATTAAATAGATCTTAATAAAGAAGATATTATAACAGGATATTATTATATCTGGATATCGATATGTATTTTAAAAATGTTTATGAATAGATTCATAAATATGTACATAAGAAGAATTGATTAATGAATTTATTAATGTTTGTTTTCCGTTATTACGTACTTATGTATTTTTTTTATTCTATTTTATATTTGCTGGATAATTCACAGGTAATAAATTCTCATTTTTAAAGCATCTTATATTTTTAATTGATGACAAAAAAGTAACTTTTAATAAACAGTTAACATTTTTATTGATATATTTATAACATTGCCTGTCTGTCCTTTGAATATTACTACACTTTCATCAAGTATCAATTTAAAAAGTAAGCCGGTTTTATTAGCATTAAATATCTTACTTGCCTCGTGTTTTTTTCTTATTTTTTGGCCACTGATTATAGCCATTTATTTTCAGTTGTAATGAAGTACTTGTTATTGGCTGAATTTTCATTTTTTATTCATTAAACTATTTCCAAACAATATTTTACTGCAAACCAAATTTAATATTACATACGATGAATCATAAAAAATTAATGTTGGATAAAAATATCTTAACATTTGTATAGAAAAAAAAATACAAATTGGGGTAACATCTGTATCAAGACTTGTAGAAACAGTAGGTTAACACAATGTAAATAATTTTTATAACATAATTAATAAATTTTTACTTCTTATAAGAAACTTTATTTTTTTAAAAAAAATTAGTTGCTTATATACTTGAAAATTCATTATGTATTTCAATTTTATTCTTATCGAATCTTACTTGCGATGAGAACCTTGAAATAATTTTGAATGTAAAATTTATTTCTAGAAATGAATTCTAATATATATACATACATACATATATATATATATATATATATATATATATATATAAAGATAGTATTTCAAAAGTAGATTAGACAGCCTTCATAAATTATTACGCAAGAATTTAATATCAATGTCACATTAAAATGACATTCGAATGTCTATAACATGCCACAAATTATGTTCACGTAGTGTACAGAATGTAAAATATAAATACAAAAGCTATTAATTTATTTTAGTGTACTGTAAGAAAGTTTAATTAAAACTTTTATAGAAATGAACAATGCAAATGTAATTACTGTAATGTTAATTAATCAATTATTAACATGTAAACAAAAACTGATATTTAAATCGATACACACAGGAAACTTTCAACGTTTTCTTATGCTACAATGCGTATTCATTACATACATTTTATAGTTATAAGGAAGTTGAGTAATTTATGTTGATTTTTATTTTCATTTATGTTTTTTAAAACACATACCAATATATATATATATATATATATATATATATATATATATATATGTATGTATAAATGTATTTGTTGAATTTAAAATCATACTAATGAGTTAGACAAAAAATTATAACATTCTACGACAGTAGTCAAAAAAGGCAAAGTATTAAAAATAGTCATTTCGTAAAGAAATATAAGATAACCTTCAACTATATAAATTAACGTAGACAAGTGAATCCTATCAAACGATAGGATTAAATTTAAATTTTCATTTCAATTTAGATTTTGTTTAAATTTTCTTTACAGTGAAATATATTTAAACCGGGAGTGACGAAAAACTCAGTGACCCAATGGCTGAAAACTATGAAAACTAAACAGTATGAAACTACGAAAACTGTTTAGTTTTCATAGTTTTCAGCCATTGGGTCACTGAGTTTTTCGTCACTCCCGGTTTAAATATATTTCACTGTAAAGAAATTTTAACAAATTTTCCTCTGTTCATAAACAATAGACCCAAAAATTGAAACTATTTTTAGTTTCTTAAATCATATTTTTCTTTATATTCAACTATGTAACATTTTCCAAAGGAAAACGCGCCAAGTTAGGGTCTATTCACAGTCTGAATTTATTATTTTTGAATTTATAATTCAAGAAAAACTAAACTTATTATTTATCTTAAATGGTATGGTGAATTGGTTTCAAAATTCATACATTGATTAAGAAAAAAATGCAATTTTACGAATATTTATATATTTTTAGTAACGAAATACACTTTAGGTTTTAGTAACATTTTTATCCGTACGATTTTATTTATTTAGTTTTATTTTCATGTAACTATACTCCTATAAGAAAAAATCAAAGAGAAAGACTAGCTGGAATAAAATAATTTAAAATTTAATTTACACTGCTAAACACATGTCAAGTCACTCATATTTTCTTGAATCAAATGAAAGACAAGATTGCATTAGTCAATATTAAATGAAATATTTCTTATCGATAATTTAAAATACGTTAATACAATTTTAAAGAAACTGCAAACTGTATAATTGAAATACACGAATAAAATATGCAAAAACCCAGAACATGCACGAAAAGGCATAGGTTAATAGATACAAAATATATAGTTTAAAATCGCATGAGTGAACTCTCACTAAATATGAAAATGAATGGACCCGTTAATGGTTGTAAATATTTCTGGAATCTTTTACATGTAAGTAATTAATATCGTGAAATATTATATATGTATATATATATATATATTATATATATATATTATACATTATATATATATATTATACATTATATATATATATATATATATATATATATATGTATATTATTTATAATTATAATTTAAAATATATATATTTATTGTGTAAGTAAGTAAACATTTATAGTCAATAAATAATTCAAATATATAAACACGAGTGCAGAAAATAAGTGACTTCATATTTAAAATAATCGATTACTCTGTCGTGTATAATATAATGAAAATATAATAGAAAAAACTATATATATATATATAGTTTTTATTCCATTACCTTTTATATGAATTTGAACATGGCTGGCTAAACTGATAATCTCTCGGATGAAATATAGTTGAAAATAATGACAAAGGTTCTTATACTGTTTAAAACAAAAGGTCTTTACAAGGTAGTAAAAACAAGACAAAGTGTAAAATAAAACACACAGATATTTTATTTATGTAATTGATTTAAAATAATGTAAATAATCTGGCAATTGTTGTAGAATATGCATTCTTTTAAATAATTTTCAAATAAAAATTGTTCAGTCTCTATTGTCATTTAATGACAATAGACACTAAACAAAACCAAATAGACACGTATTTACAAATGTAAGAATTATATATATATATATATATATATATATATATATATATATATATATATATATCTGAATTGTAAAATGCGACTTTGTTTTCTGTTTTAGCAAATACGAGTATATCATCAATTTATTTATAAAAAAGTATATTATGTATGTATAGTTCACTCATGATCAATATTAATGTATAAAAATGTATATTATGTATGTACAGTTCACTTATGATCAATATTTGATGATTAATCAGCATGTTTAATTTTGGAATTTAAAAAATATAAAATAAAAATTTTATGTTTCTTAAAGTTACAAAATATGATAATTTTAAACGGTTCGCCCAGTGTGGGCCCGCCTAGTTGAAATACTTCTCTCTCTCTCTCTCTCCATATATATATATATATATATATATATATATATATACACGTGGTACGTTTGATAAATTTGGTAAATTTCCATGATATGGCGCCACTATTCATTTGGTAATGTCACGGTTATTAAGTGCCACTTTTCAAAGTAGCATAAGCGAAATTTCAGCCAGAAGCGACGCGTTGTTGACGTTGTACAGATGTTTGAAGCGAGAATTTTAGCAGTTTCAGCAAAAATGGAAATTCGAGTACATCTTTTTGCGTCGATTTGTTACCGTAGATGAAACATGGATCCTCAACTATACACCTGAGTCAAAGCAGTGGACATCTGCTGAAAGTGTGTCAAAAAAAGCGAAGACCGTTTTGTCGACTGGAAAGGTGATGGCTAGTGTTTTTTGGGATTCCCGAGGAATCATTATGATCGACTACTTAACTAAGGAAAAACGATAACAGGAATCTATTATACATTTTTGGATCGTTTGAAAGAAGTGCTGAAGCAAAAACAGCCAAGATTAGCTTACAAAAAAATGGTCTTTCATCAGGACAACGCGCCGTCCCACAAATTGACAGTCGCAATGGCAAAATTGCACGAATTAGGATTAGAATTGATTCCACAACCACGTTATTCTCCGGACTTATCACTGTGCGACTTATTTCTCTTCCCAAACTTGAAAAGTGGGAAGAAACACCCGTCAAATGAGGTTTTTATCACTGTCGTCAATGCGTATTTTGCAGACTCTTCATTATTTTGCCGATCAAGTGTATAACCCTCAATGGAGTCTATGTTCAGAAATAAAATCGATTTTTCCAAAAAACGATGTTTAATTTGCCTTTTCACCATATTTATCAAACGACCCACGTATATATATATATATACATGCATACATTAACACAATATTTTGTTAAATTTTATATAGAATGGATTAAATTTAATACAAAATATTGCATAAATAGAAAATGAAATAGTATGAATAAAATAGTACATATAAATATGTGGTCTCTAACGCTTTATTAGAAAAGATCCAGCCATTTTATTTATATGCATAGTGATATTTTTACATTCAATTTTATTTGAAATAATAAAAAAAATAGTTTGTTAAAAACATTATCAAAGAAATTAAATGAACATATTTTTTAAAATATTTTTTTCTTAAACGTAATAAAATACATAATTTAAATGTCCAAAAAATGCTTTTTTTATTAAATTTCCATTTTGGATATCTATAAAGATTTACTTTCTTTGAATATCCCCTACACGGGTTCATCTATCTATCTACTTGTGTATAAATATACTAAAAAAATAAATTCCTTCATATTAAAATCTTTTCAGAAATACATTTTTTTAATCATATCATAAAGAATAATATCAGATCGTATTAAATTCATTATTCTGCACAATATATTATATATATATATATATATATATATATATATGTATATATACATACATATATATATATATATATATATATATATATACATATATATATATATATATATTCAGTAGTTCTAAGACCTTACAATAGTCACCACATTAATTATGGCAACGTTTAGTGTAGGTTGTGGGTTATCGCTGGCCAGCAAAGGGTATATAATTAGCGTGTGCATCATAATCCTTTATACTTGTTTGCCCCAAGGGTTTAACTGTTTAATCCGTTGAATCATTTTGTAACCGAAATAATCAGATAAATAAACTACTTAAAACATTATTTTTTATATTTGTTAAGAAAAATTATCATAGGTATCAATAAAATAAATAGAATAAAATTATTATTTCTTTAGAATGTGAACATTGATTTAATATTTTAATTTGTAGTTTTAATCTTTAAAATTAAAATACTAAAATATATCCTATTGTAAGAAAAATGAACAATTTTTATAAAAATTTACTAGTCTGCTTGTGAATTACTATTAAGAATTAATTTTCTTAAATGACATACAAGTAATTGAAATTTAAACACCTCTTTAATCAGATTTTAATTATTTGGAATAAATCTTTCATCTCTTATCGTATTTTATGTTTTTGTAATTAACTTCAAATTGCGTATTTGATTTCTTATTAATTTTGTTCTCTCAAAAAAGTTAGATTTACATTGAAATTTTATAAATCTAAAAAGTATATTTCGTTAATTTTTTTTGCATTCGATAAAATGTCTTTAAATATAAATCTGATCAGTTTTCTTATTCACTATAAAGATATCTAATCACTTTTTATGGAAACTTTATGAATATTATTATTTCACTAACAAAAAATTATTAAAAAGTATTATAAAAATTTCATGATATGATAGAATTTTCGACAGACTTTTCAATTTGTTGAATTTAATTTAATATCTCACATGTGCAAATGATTGATACTCCGGTTTATTTTCAATCTAGTTTTAATAATAAAAAATTAAAATTGTTTGAACTACCTACTTATGTGTCTGTTGCAATTATTTTTAATTAACATTCATTATTTATTAAATATAAAAATTATATATTTTCCCTATTTTCTCATAGTCTTAAACTAAATTAATTTTATGTTCATAACTTTTGGGAAATTATATTTAATATTTATTAGAATAAAAATTAAAAATTCATATGATATTTTTTAAATAATTCTATTAAAAAGAACTTTAACATCTGTAACAGCTATTTTCTAATATTAACTTCATAAGATTTTGAAATTTTTAATATTTCGGTTTGTAGTAAAATATAAGCAAGTTTGAACTTATTTAAAATTTTCTTTAAAATATGTGTCACAGATGCTTGTAAGTATATACTTTATTTTATTAAAAAACAGTTATTACTGAAAATATTTTAAAATTATTAATATTAACTTTAGGATAAATATTATTAACATTGAAACATGTATAACATATAATTTATATATATATATATATATATATATATATATATATATCACTATTGGACAAAATATTTTTCTGTTCAAAAATGTTCAATACTTGATAATTAACTACTTATAGCCAGGGCTGTATTTACACTAGGTGCCGCCCTTAGGCCACCAATCAAATACCGCCGTCTTTCCAAATTTCGTCCAAATTAATTAAGAGAAATCCGTGATTGTTAGTAATTTTGAGAACATTTAAACAGAAAACATTTTAATGATTATTAAAAATTTTGTTAAATTTTCGATTCAATTAATTTATTTAAAAAAATGCAAATTATGAAGTTCTGTTACATACATTTCAAAAACAAAATCTGAAATATAAAAAAAATTAGATTTATTTTTTCATTTGAGCTGTCTCTAAATCAAAATTATGATTAAAAATAAAATTTCCATCTTATAAAAATTTTACATCCCTCAAAATTTGCTTCCCTGTCATTGGCTCATGTTGCTTCTCTCTAAATTCTACGCTGCATATAGGTATTATGATGACGATTTCATCATTTTCAAAGAACAAAGATTTAAACGGAAAAAATAAATTTTATAAATAGACAAGTAATTCCCGCGTTTCTAAGGCTTTAAAACACAACAAATGCATCCGAAAATGTAGTTACTTTATCCAAATATTTCATTATAGTAAATATTTTTTTAATTTTTTGTTTTCAATGTTATTTACAACTAATTTCCACCCTTATGCAATTTATAAACACTCTCATTATATTTTTGTAAATGACAGTCGTTTACAAAAATTGTTCGATATTTATAAAAATGAAAAACGCAACATTAATTTAATATACATACACACACACACGTACACATATGTATACATATATATATATATATTTGTTTTATCATTAATAAAAAATATTTCTTTTTATTTACAATTAATTTAGTAAATAATTTTTTTTAATAAAATGTAGTGTATATATATATATATATACTTAACACCTTACAATATTATAAACATAAAATTTGAAAAAAAATTTGACTGACCATTATTTAATGAGTTTTGTATACAAATTTATATAGACAAAAACAATTTGCTTTAAGTAGGTCTGTTTTTTATTAAAAATATTATTAGAGATAATTAAATGTTTTACAATAATATTTTGAACTGTAATTAAAATTATATTCCGGCAAATAATTTTTTTACTGTTAAAAATATAACATATTTAATTTATGAACGATAAATGCAATTAAGCTTCTATAGACCTAATATTAATCATTTATATTTAGTGAAATATTTATTTTGTTTAATTTGAATATTAGTTTAATCAGCTAGAAAGATAATTTAATTATATAGTTAAATGAAAATCAGTAAATTTATTCAGATTAAATATTTCAATGATCAGAATTGCATTAAAATAACAATAATAGAATTCATTAAAACTTGATTAATATTGCATTGTGTAATTTCACATTTCATCAAGTGCTCTATAGTGTAAGTTTGTTACGCAAAACACCCATTATTTTTTATGATATGATTCTAAAACTAACAATAAAAACTATTTTAATGTACGTACGAGCTATTTACAAAATACAAAACTATACATCTAGTTCTACCGTTATTGACTGTACACATACAATGTATCGAAAGCTATCCGAGTTAATTTCACCTATATGTTGATATTTTGACATTATATTGACCAGTTTGATGAATAACTGAGTGTTGTGTATTTTCCTGTACTTTGATGGTTTATGACCTAATTTCATATACCGTGATAACACACAATTTCATTTAAACTGTCAGAGGGCAATTAATTTGAAACATTTAAACGCACGATCAAGAGTTTATTATTTTTTTTTATTCATTAATATTTAAGTGATTTTAAAAAGAAGAAAATTTTATATATTAAAATTTTAGTTAACGATTATGATACTTTGCGGAATGTTGAAGCGTATTTTTTTATTAAAAGAATTTACTTTTGTCAATATTTAAAAACACGAAGAGAATTAATTTCGTGGAATTATGTAACAAATATTAATATTCATGAATGAAATACGTTGTGTTTTCTTAATTAGTATATGAAAAATAACATTATTATTAAAACATTTATTAATTTAGCTTAAAGAGATTTTGTTTTATTTATTATTCTTTTATTAGGTGGTTTTAGGTTTTATATTCAATAAATTGTGTTGTAATCATATAATTGTTCTAAGACAATTACAAAAATATAACACATTATTAAAAAGTGTTATTTTGACAGCTGTCATTTAAATGTTAAATTTATTCATTTGTATTGTTTTAATCGATGAATATTTATTAAAAATTTACATCAATAATTTGCTTTTTCAGTACTTGAAATTATTCGAGTTCTGGAAGGGATAAAATATTTCAAAAACTGCAAAAGATGTGTAAAGTACAAAGAGAGAACACATTAATTGATAAAATCGTTATTTTTCGTTTTTAAAGTTCATATATATATATATATATATATATAATATAATATAATATTATATGTATATATATAAAATTATCTTCTTTGTATAAAAAAGAAGTACTTTCGTCGTTAAATGTAATTATAAATAAAAAGAAGAACACAAATTGATAACGATAAATGATATTTATAAGATAAAGTTATAAAAGACCATGATAATAATTATTTAGAATGAAATCTCTTTTTTTTATTTCTTATATATTTTATTTCTTATATATTATTCTTATATATTCTAGTATATTAAAAATAAGTTTTGAATAGAGACAATAGTTTCCGACCACACGTTGCATTTAGGGCTAATGAGACAAAATATGAAATCAACAAATGATTTAAAATGTTATTTATCTTTTTCTATAGAAATAATTAATATACATATATTATTTTTCTAATTTTAAGTGTAGAAAATTCATTATAATAGATATATTTGTTATTTTTTAAGAGCAACCATTAATTCGTCAGGAATTTTTTTTTGTTTCTAATTAAAACCTTATTTTCTTGGCTAGAAATATAGTGTGTGTGTAGATATATAATATATATATATATATATATATATATATATATACAATTTTAAAATTATACAGTAAAACTTATTGAACAAAAAATTTTATATTTTTTTGTAACTGATTATGTAAATACACTATTAAAAATTCTAAGACAAATAATTGTGAAATTATTTAAACGTAGATATTTTATTTAAATAAAAGATACTTTCAATAATATCTATGATTAAAAGTCATGTACTGGAAAAAGTCTTCAATGTTTTCTTTTAAATTTTAACTAGTTTTTAAACATTCAAAGTTTAGTCACATTCTAAAATGTTAAAATTTTATCACCAGATGAGTCTTCCGTTTTATATACTTGGTAAAGAGTGTACATTGTTGGAAGCAATGTATTATGTTTATGTGGAATAATGCTACTGGCATGTAAATTTCATCAATGTAATAAACTTTACAGCTGTTTATGACATGCATCAAGTTCAGTATTTGATGAACTAACCTATTGTAAGAAATATATCCTTAAATTAGACATTAGTCACAATTATCTATATTAACCTATCAAACTATAATATATATATATATATATATATATATTTATAATTTTAATATTTAATTGACGATACGTAATAAAAGTTCGAAGATTTTTAGGAGCATCTAGTTATTTTCTATAATTAAAATAAGCGTTATTAAACACTTAATGAAATAGAATAAAATCTATATAAAAATAGAGTTTAAACTAAATATTTTTCCATCGAATAGAGTTTATGTAATCATGTCGGATTTATTCAAAGAATATTAATTAAATTTATTAAGGAGAGAAATTTATGGTGTACTTATAAAAATACTTATTGTTTTAATTCTCATTATTGATTGATATTTTTTAACTGATATGTATATATATATATAAATATATATATATAACAAAATTTTTTTTCGTACTTTTTTTAGAAAATTTTCTGTTTTAATATCTGTAATAATTTATAAAAAAGAATATGAAAAATATACATATTATTCTAATAAATGTATATAGAAGAAAATTATGGAGGGGTTTAAATAAAAATAAATGAACAATCTTAAATTTGCAACTTTTCATAATTGAATAAAATCTGTAATTATAAAATTAAACACGTATAAATATTACTTACTATTCGTGTTTTTGGTGAATGGTAGAGATCAAAGAACTTACCTGAAAATAAAAGAAAAATGTAGTTATTATTTATGAATATTAATACAATAACTATTTTAAAACTACATTTTAATAACATTTTTCTCTTTACAAAGATAAATGATAAAAAATAATTTGTCATCTATTTTTTTATAAAAATATTTTAAGGGAGATCTATACATATTTTCCATGACTAACGTATCTGAAATATTCTGGATATAAGTCGGATCGTAGATTTTCATTCAAGTTGGAAGCAACTTTTCGTGGCTTTGTGTGTAGACGTTTCATTCGGTTTAAGCATTGCAGCTAGAGAGTACCTCAATTTGGTAAAGCATTGTTGCCAAAAAGTTTTTTTCCAATATATCAAGCTTCTCTATGCTTGATAGTTTAAATACCTTCGTTTATAATTCATTTATAAATATATATATTTTAATTTTATAATTTTATTATTGAATAAAATTTGAATTATATAAATATGAATTTCAATATTTAACTAGCAATTATAAGTTATATAATGTTCATTAATTATATTTATTTCGAGAATAAAAAAGCAAAAATATAGTGGAAATTTACTAGATAAAATTGAAATGAACTTATTTTTTTGAAAGTATAATTAGAGTGAGTGATTTATCTTTAATAAAATTCACTTTGTATATATATATATATATATATTATATACATACATACGTATACATATACACAAACATATATACAAACATATATACATATATTTTAACGGCCTTTTAAAAAAGAATTCGATCGTTGAAATGCAATATGGAAAACGTCTGTTGTTCATTATTGTAATAGCAAACTTTATGTCAATCTCAAATTGAAATATAAGTGATATTTGATTTCTAAGAAAACATCCTTTATGTTGAATATGTGAAAAAAAATACTTGAAAAATTACCATTAATAACTTCGTCTTGAACTGTTATTTGTAAGAATTTATATTTAATAAAGTGTATAATTATTACCTGCCGGGAAAAGGCTGAGGTAAGGAAAATCCTTTATAACAATAATTTTCAAATTAGATAAATAATTTATTTGAATTTAATATGTCAAATAATGTATATATATATATATATATATATAGATATATATATATATATATATATAATATTTACATGATTTTTCATAAAAGTCATTATTTAAATAATCACACGATTGTTTGATTGTTTAGTGACTTATATACAGGAAAAGATTAAGTTTTTTTATCAGTTTTAATTCCTGAATGTGTATTTTAACTTTTTCTAAGATAATTCGAGTTTTAAATGAATTTTTTGTACCGCTTAAACACGTAGCGTTCGATTTAAAGAACAATCCAAACATGAGTGTGCAAATGCGGTGTACTTTTATTTTGTATTTGTGTTTGGTCGCTAATAACCTTACTTGTCGACTCGTCCTTAAGCCTCAAAAAAACAACCAACCTTTTTGTATACAACAAAAATATTTTTAAGCAAGCATAACGTTTTTATTCCTCCAGGAATAAATAATATAAGATTATTAAAATGTACTTCACTTTATTCATTTTATGAAACAAAATTATGTGAGTATAAATTAAGCACTATTTACAACTTTACATTTAAATTATATATTGAAATATTAACAATTAATACAGTTTATTGAATCTAGAATGAAATTAGTGACTGTTAGTTAGTATAACAATAATTTTTGGGAAAAAATGGACTAAAATTATAATTAAACTGATATTTTCATTGGAAATGCTTTATGAAGTTATATGAGTATTTGTATTTTTCTTCTAACGAGAAAATAATGAATCGATAAAAAAGTTCAATGTAAAAGTAAATATTAAATAATATCATTTAGAAATAAATGGACTTTAATTCTTTGGCAATAAATTCATGCTTTTGTATTGATAATCTCAACCTGCAAGTATGCATGTAATATATACATATATATATATATATATATATATGTCTGTGTGTGTGTGTATACATAAGAATAAAAGATGAAGTTTGATAATAAACGAATGAAAATGCAAAAACCACTCTAAAAATATTCTGACGAATCGACTAGAGGGAATTGAAATAGGGAAACATAGCAGACGTTAATTTCATAACGAGGGTACATCAGGGATTATAATTAGTGAATCTCATGAATTTACTTTTCAGTACCGTCTTTATATTTCAAAAAAATTAAATAAAGACACGGTTCTAAACTAATTGGTACGATGAAAAATAATTTAATTGAAAAGAATAACAACAAACTTCATAAATAAAATTATTTTCCTCACAAAAAATACAAATGTGTATTTTAGAGATTTTATCTTTTTATGTTTCATACAAATGTTTAATGAAAGTAAATATTTAATGGTATGAAATATTTTTTGTATAAAAGTGAAAAACGATGATCACGATGATCACTAATTTTAAATGCACTTTATTGACTATATAATTTTTTTACAATTAAGTTAATTATAATTATTTGTTTTTTTTATCATTTAATTTAAAACATTTATACATATATAAGATATATTTAAAAGCAGTAACAAATTCAAATTTTCTAAACCTAATTGCACATTTTATTTCTAAATTTATTTTATAAAATTTAAATAACTATCATTCTATATTGACTTTGGAATACAAAACATGTTTATTGCGTTCGTGAAGGCACTTGAACAAATTATAATTCAAAAAAGCAACGTTGCAAGTTAATATTCTATGAAGATGTCACTGTACCTGTTAATGAAGATATATGTCTTCAAGGGTCAATCAAAAAACGATTTTGTACAGTATTAGTAATACTATCAGGTAAAACTAGTATCACTGACGTAATGCAAGTATAGTGGCAATTAGCTTTTTGTTTTCAAGTCACGTCGTCACGAAAAGTCAGGTGACATAGAAAGCGCATTATAGGGATTGCAAAGAATTTCTTAATTTATACCACGAAATTACTACCAATAAAATTTATATTTATATACCAATAAATACTGTAATGTATCTTTATAAAGTACATTTATAGAGTTTCAAATCCATTAGTAAAAACCTGAGTTTTCTCTTATGAATATAATTGTAAAAAAGGAACAAAATTCGTTCAATACCATTTTATATGTACAACGTTTTAAAATTAAAAAAACAATGTGTTTTAATAATACATTTGATCGCAGAAGAGAAATTAACGTTCATACAAAATTACATAAAAAGCTTTACAACTATAAGAGAAGCTAATTGACTCGCATTTATAAAATGAACAATGGGTAAAATATAATGTTAATTGCGTTATATGGTATTGCGTTATATTTATAAAGTGAAATGTTTAATGTTTTATAAATTAAAAAAATAAAAAAAATACAATAGCTCTATTTACTAAATTTTTATTCACTTTTAAAACTTACTACGTTATCATCTGCTGACATTGCATGAAATGAAATTGGAATATACATGAAGTAATTAAGAGTTGTGAAGGAAACACTAAAACGTACAGAACGTAATTTTGTGTGCACAACCAAAAATCACAGGCTTTTGAGATGAAAACTTAATTAAGGAAGGGGAGTTACTTGGTATCAACTTAATTCAGTTCTATTATTGAATAGATTGTAAGATAAAAATTCTGAGAAAAATGACAATTGAATAAAATCTGTTGAAATAATTTAAGTCAATGATGTTAATATATAACAATGTGTAAAAAAGTAATAATTTTTTTTAAAAAAAGAAATACCTGAAAAATGAAATATTTCTTAATAAATCAAAAAAAAAATGTATTATTGAAATTCTAGATAAATAAAAATATTCCTTTGGTTAGATTTTCTAAAAATAATCCTGTTATTTAAAATAAAAGAAAGATATAGTAAAAAGAGGAAAGATACATTAAATATTTCTATATTGATTCTTTTTATTGAAAATATATAAAAGTACACGTGTTTAATTTTATAAATTATAAGTACAAAAATTATTTAAGATTTTTTATTATAAATTAGTTTTAAAAAATAATATATTTTTTTCTAATTACTCAAATTTTCTAACAATCTAACCATTTATTTATCTATATATCTATGATACATATCTCTCTTTCTCTCTTTTCATATATATATATATATATATATATATATATATATATATATATATATATTTATATGTATAGAAGTATAGAGTTCTTTTGTAACTCAGAGAATTATATATCATTTTTATAATGTTGGCGTGAAACGGCATATAAATCATTAAGAGTATAAACGAAGTTATCCTTTAGTCAAATAAAATTGGAGTATTACACCACTGCTTCGAAATAAAAGGAAAATAAAAATGTCCTTAATTTACAAGCAACACCTAAATTATTTGTTTACTTGCAAAGCCGTTACACGTTCATTTCTTAGTCGTAAATTATTAAACCACCTTTCGGAGAAAACAAGAAATAATGGAAATTCTCCAGACGTGATCAGTTACAAGGCCATGTTCTACAATATAATTACTAACAAGGTGTGTCGATTCAAAGTAACATCGTGTTCCAGATTAAGTTTTTATGGACTGCTTTAATTTATCATTTATAACTTGTAAACAAAATATTCGTTTATGTACAAACATAAGTGCTTTTTTTATTATAACATTTTCATTTGCAGGCATTTAATTTAATTAGATGCATATTATTTAAATAATTGTGTGAAATTTAAAGAGCGATTATTTCTAAAATAAATTTCGAATATATTTATTTAGACAGATCTATTTCCCAACTTTATTTAGGAGACCTTACATATATATATATATATATATATATATATATATATATATACATATATATATATATATATATATATAGATCATTTGATAAGTTTGGTAAATTTCTATGATGTGACGCCACGGTTCATTTGGTAACGTCACGGCTATCAAGAGTCGCTTTTCAAACTAGCATAGACGAAATTTTAGCTAGAAGTGACGCGTTGTTCACGTTCTACAGATGTTTGAAGCGAGCATTGTAGCAATTGTCGCAAAAAAGGAAAAAAACAAGCAGGATTTTTACGCCGATTCGTTACCGTGGATGAAATATATATCCATTACACACCTGAGTCGAAGCAGCAGTTAAAATCAGTGGACAATGTCTGGTGAAAGTGCGCCGAAGAAAGCGAAGACCGTTTGGACGGCTGAAAAGATTATGATTCCCAACGAATCATCCTGATCGACTATTTAAAGAAGATAAGAGCAAAACAGGAGCCTATTATGCAACCTTATTAGATCGTTTGAAAGTTGAAATGAAAAATAAAAACGACCAAGATTGGCGTACAAAAAGTACTTTTTAATCAGAATAAGAAAAAATAATATATAAATAGACAATAAATAACAATAGCCATTAGTTTACATATAATAAATTAGTTATTCGAGACTATTGTCTATAATAGTAATTTAAAGTTATATTCCCACAACGTTTATTTAGTAAATATAAAAATGTCATTATTTCATCAAAAAAATTCTTAAAAAATATATAAATTATTTTCTTTAATCTAAAAAATACAGTAATGATTTAATAGAGCTAGTTTAGAAAAAAATCCAATATATTTCATTCAAAAGAAACTAAATTCCAGAATTAATAAATAAATCTTGAAATATGAGTCTGTGAATTACAAACTTGATAACAGAAATATGAGTGAAGTTATTCTATTAAGAGACCTGTTTTATGTAAAATAAGACAGATGCTTTTGAAAATTTAATGAGAAACTACTTATTGTAATTTTTTAAGTAAATAGCGTTCATGTTACAGACGATACCTTTTTCGTAACATTAGACGTTTAATCAATAATTGAAAACAATTTTGAACGATTTAAATAAGTGTACAGTATTAAATATATTTCTAATGATTATTTTTCAGGAAAAGTATTAAGAACAAACTGGCATAATTTTACATAAATTTCTTAATACTTTTTTTCATTTTTAGTTTTGGAAAATATTAGACAGTTTTTTATAAAATTGTTAAATATTTCCACTGATTAAAGATAAAATTCTTTTTATTAAAAAAGGATGCATATAAAATTAAATAAATTAAAAAAATACAATTTGAACTTAATTTAGTTCATATTGATACACAAACACACAGACACACACATATATATATATATATATATATATATAACGGAAATATGTTGTTATGGATATAATCTCTGCCTTGGTTGCACAAATGTTTACTCGCAATCTGGAATTTAAATTAATCCAGTTCGAATATCTGAACCAGTGCAAACACTTTATTGAAGTTGACTTGATCTATACAAGAAAATTGCGAGATCCATCTTGAATATTCAAAATACTCTCTAAACGTCAAGCAATAAAGCATTCATTTTTATTTACAATGAATGTTATACTTGAATCGCGTTTTGAAAAGAAATACGTGCCTTAGCATCATTATTAAATTTCTATATGAATTGTTTGCTTATTGTATATTATGTAAATAAACTAGTCATAGAGTAGGAATATTTATTTAAACCATTTACCTAATAAGGTTTCATAATTCACAGATTCAAACTTATATTAAAAGCAAAAGATGTACACAGAGATAAATTAACTTAATTAGAATAAAAAAAAATATTTATTGTGGAAAAGATGCATATTTTAAGATATATCCTATATATATATATGTGTATATATATATATATATGTGTATATTTAACACAATACATATACAAATCAATTACAAATACCAAACATTTATTCTCAATATATTATACATTTTTATTCAAATGATCTTCATCTTTATTATTTTTTTTTTATATTTTTATTCGTATTTAAAGACAGAATAATATTTTATAAAAGTGTGCATATTTATCTAATACACATTAAAATAAAATTATAATATTATGTATGACATTTAAATATGGAAATTAAATTGAAATATTTTTGTAATCTAAAAATATTTCATCATGCGAAAACATGTTAGGTCAAGCAAATTTTGGTGCTACCCTGAAGATGAATATGATAAAATGAATATGATAAATGATACCCTGAAGATGATAAAATTATAAATCTCTTCTATCATCCTACATCTAAACTATTCGAAGAAATTAGTGCATAAAGGATATAAATATCTGAACCAACTTCTAAAAAATAGAATGTGATTTAGAATAAACAAAAAATAATAGCAAATATTATCCTTGTGATTGCGAAACAAACTTTTAATAGACTTTAAATAATTTAACGATACTATAAATTCGGTCTTTTATTATAATCTTCTCCGTCAATTGTGCTATCATGGAGAAAGTTTTGATAAGAAAGTCATATGACGAATTCATTTTAATCACAATAACGCTCCAGTTCACACTAGATTGTAACAAAGGCTACTACTCGGTAATGTGACTACCCAGAGATTATTAATTCACAATGAAGTTTAGATTTAGTCCATAGTGATAATTTTTAACAGATAGACAACGAAATTGAGTTACTTTTTATAATTTTGTAACAAAACTTATGATTATTTTCATAATATTGTAGAAGGTATTTTTAAAAATGCGAAAAATACTTGAAAATAAAAGGAAATTATATATTTTTATTTTTAAGCCTGTCCTATTTTTGTCAAATCGGTAACTTTTGAACCACACTATGTATGTTTGGATATCAAATAAACTAGACATGTTTTTACTATCATATATTCATTTTTATGTTATAATTATGTTGAATCAATTCAAATAAATCACATTACTAAATTCAGTCAGTTGCAATTTCATTAAATATCTCTGCATAAATATTTATATATACATATGCATATATGTACATTAGAAATTGATTCCAAATTCAGTTATAGACGAGTGACTAACATAACAGTCTGTTGATCAATACATCTTGACTTTAAATTTCAGTTTACAGTATGTTACATTCTATTAAGAAATGATTACTTTAGTAGGTCAACGATCTTGAATCCAAAAAACCGTACACAGATAAAATAATTTTGGTTCTATTTTTTATAGAAATAACAATTACAAAACTAATATTTTTTGTATCTTTCCGTGAAATTGTAAGTTCTTTTCTAATGCCTTAAAAAAGTTGAAATGCAATTTAAATTTTATTTTCATTATTTTAAGATATCTATTATAGTAAAGAGTATATTTTTTAATATATTTTATTAATAATAGTATTAGATACAATTATATCATTTACATGTAATTACATTATCATATTTAAAATAAAACTAATAAAAGTTACAAAAAAGATTTAGAAACATTATGAAAATATTTCATGTTAAAAGTTTAAATAACATTTTACAATCACTATTATAGTTTAAATATAAAATGTGATTTTAATAACAATGGAGATATATTTCAATGTGTATAAACATTTAAGAGAAAAATTGTAGAAAATATTGAATTCCAATATATTGTTTATTTTTTTCATTAACTATTTTAATTATATTTCAAATCTATACAATATTTTATAAAACAATATATATATATTTCTTTAAGTTATGTTAAAAAAATATTTATCCATGATATTATTATAATTTTTATTTATATTCTATTTATTTGGATATTTTTTTTATTATTTTGAACTAAGGTTTCTTAACAAATTTTTGAATAGATTAACTTCAGGTAATCCAATTCGAGACTATTCTTCGTTACTCGAATTTAATTCAGCTGAATTTCAAACGTAAGTGTGGAAAATTAACTTAGATAATTTTGTGTTAGCTCAGACTCAAGAATAAACTTAAACTAGATTACATGAAGATGACAGAAATTTTGTAATTGATATTACCAATTAACAAAAAGGCTGTTTAAAGCTATGTAACTTAAGAATAAATAACTACTTTGTATTTATTTGTAAAATATCTCGAACTGAAATCAAATTTATTTTATACTCGTGAATCAATTTCCTTTAAGTATATTAAAATTTTGATCGTAAAAACTACATAACTGCATGTAAAATACGAATTTCACTCATAAAACTGTTTTAAATGCATACTGGATTGATTTTTATTAGTGTGTTATGACTATAGATATCACGTGTAATAGCTCTCATATATTTACACTACAAAGTTTTCTTTTAATGACATTGTATTACAAGAAAAAATACTCATAAAATACATCCATTTAAATATATAATTATGTAATAGAAAAGTAGTATAGACTTTTCTTTTTCATAATTATGAATTATCCTTGAAACAATGTCTTTGTTCTTCGTACAATAAAAAGCTATTAATTCTTCATTTTTCGTTTGTGTGACATATAAACGTAATGTTTGATGATTTATCAAATAGTTCAGCACGAGTAATATAGAAAAAAGTTTGTTTTATATTTTTTGACAAATACTAATCGAAAACTATTAAATGTGGAATCGATTTCCATGACAAATGTTAAATTGAGTATTTTTTGATGCTTTTCAGTATTAGTATCGATTCTCAAATGTACTTTATATTGTAGAGAAATAATATTTGTTATTATAATGTCAAATATTATTACAAACAAATATTATACTAGAATTATATGAAAAATGTATGAACACTTTGTCATTAAAGGATTGAAAGATGGGAATCTTTTGTATACAAGTATTAATATATTATACAAAGGATAGAAATCAATCAATCGTTAACAAAAATCATAAATGTTCTGTGTAAGTATTTTGATTTAACCGATTGAATGTAAAGATATATTATATATGTTTAAATACTGACTATATTAATTTTAAAATTTTATCAAAAATAATGTTCTATATGTGGTAAATTGTTAAAAACGTGTTCTTAATATTTTTTAACAGCGCTATATAAAACCAAGACGAAAAATTAATTTAGTTTTCAAATTACTTAGCAACTCAGTAAATAATAGAAAACAATTGTGTAAAATAAATTAATTTTTAAATTAATTTCTATAATAAAAACGTATACATTAGGCTTTCATCATTCTCAATTTTTTTTATACTTTCAATTCCAATTTTAAAGTTAAAATATAGAAAATACAAAAATCGAAACCCACTGTATAAAAGGTGAACTCATGCAAGACTAGGATTCTCATAGGTCATGAAACACCGGTATAAAATAAATAACAAAGGTTCAAAAAAAGTAAAACATTTCTTTTTATAAATAAAGGAAATTAAAAAGTAATATTTTTCATAAAATCCCCTATTATTAAATTATGCAGACTTAAATGTAAGATTTTAATATTTATAGAAGACATACACTCGTATTGAAAAAACATAATATTTATATTCTAACGAAATCAATTGTATTATTCCTATTTATTATTATTATAAATTAGTTCCTATACTTAAAACAAAAATCTTAAATATTTCAGTCTTCATTACAGTGTTATTAAATATGTATATTTTTAATTCTGAATAAAGAACATTATTACAGACAATTTTATTCAATTGAATAAAAAATTAGGAGAATAATCAAATAAAATGTATTATATATATATATATATATATATATATATATATATACATATACATACATATATATTTATATATATGTATACATATCTGCAAAACTGAATAAATTGAAATAGATCAATAAATGAAATATAAAATTGTTCATTTGTAGGTAGGTAAAAGTTAATATTTTTTTAAAAATTGAAGTTTAATTTTCTATGAAATAAAAATCGTATAAAAATTATTATTATAACATATTTATATATATATATATATATATATATATATGTACATTCACATACACACAGCATACATAATTATTCGTTGTATCTAGTATTGAATAAAAACTTCTTTTTCGATAAGCATATCAATATTACATTGATATGCTCAGTATTGATATTTTAAATTAAATTAGTATTTTCAACTTCTCATACTCTCGTTTTTTCAGTTTTATTTTATAGTTTTCTTCAGGTTATCCTGAGTCTTTAGTATAACTGCCTTAGTGTGAAATGTATTTTTATCTATACATCTAGTTATTATAAGCAATATTCGACTTTATACTATCTTACATAAAGTTGTATTTTCAATAATGTAAATTTTTCACTTTAACTATTGCAGAAAAAGGTTATTTTTTAAAAAAACAGCATATATTGATGTTTCAATACCATTTCATTTTATACATGTTTTTTATAAGAAAAAACGTGATAGTTATTGAAATAATATCAACGACTTAAAAATAAAATACATTTTTCAATTTCCAAATACATTTTTCTTCTTGATATTTTTATAAAAGAGATGTTAATATTTGAATACAAAATAAATATTGAAATTAATTCAGTTATTCAAACTATGAAATATAATTATAATCGAATTATAATATAAATAAAAAATATTAAAGTTTGATACACAATTCAATTTTTACATTTATATTTGAAAGTATGTGTTCAAATAAAATATTTTAGTGTATTAATTCTATAAAAAAAATTGATTGCCTCTATAACTTTTTCTTGATAAATTTGTTAACTATTTAGATTATGAAATGATGTTTGTGTAGTATATCAGAAAAGTTCACATATATCAATTGATATATATATATATATATATATATATATATATATATATATATAGAGAGAGAGAGAGAGAGAGAGAGAGAGAGTGAAGAGAGGAGAGAGAATTTTTGTCTATTTACACGAGAAAACTTTACACAATTATTAGTTTAGTGAGTAAAGATTTATATACTTAAATTGTATTAACCCTTTATATTCGAAGCTATATCCGTTGCAACATTTATGCATTTCATTTTATTAATCACAGCATTTACGTTAACATATTCCGTATTAAGTTTCGGTAAATGCTGGTTCTTTTTTATGTAGCACATTAGAATGTACTTTATGCTTTATAAATATTTTAATTGGAAAATTCTATTCTATTTACAAGACTTATTTTTTGAGAAGGATATAGGAAATTTTTATATCGCGTAAATAGAGTCAATGTATATAAAACATTAAACCTTAACAAGGTCGAAGTTTATGTAAATAAATTAAATGAGAAATATTACCATAAATAAATATGTCGGAAAATTAAATATTGTATCCATAGTTATTTGAAAAAGTTTTTAAAATATCTAATATTTATTTGTTAAAATTTATATTTATACTAATTTTCACTATTCAAATAATTTCATACAAAACATAAAAATACAACTAACGCTATTTTATTATTATTATATATTCAAGTTTAATTTCATTTTTAGTTTAGAAGATTTTAATAAAAAAAATTGAATAAAAAACACATTTACTGGCATACTTACGACTTTTTATTATTTTACAACTTATTTGCAGAAAGAGAAGTACGCCTAACAAATAGGATAAAATTATGAAATGTAAAATATCTTCAGTTTTTAGAGCATTTCTATGGTTATATAGTTTTTTTATGTTTATTTTTTGAGATATATGATAGTAAATTTAATGGAAATGTTGAAATATAAAAGTATATAACAAAATAAAAACAAAAATAAAAATAAACATGATTAAATTAATATAATAAGTGAGGGAAATGTGTTAAAAACTGGATATATGTTTATATGTTTTTTTTATATATTTTCTTTACTTTATTTTATTTCAAAGGTGGTCATTGTCTAATTTATTTTATTTCTTTCCAGAACTCGTTACTACAATTTTTTTCTACAACAGAGAAAGAATGCTGATCAATACGGTAAGGGTGAATAAATTATTTTCTATCAAATATACGTATCGCAAATTAATTGCTTTGATAAGAATTCTTCTAAACATTATATTTTACACAATTAAATATTTAAAGCATACATTTTTATTTTAATAGCATTTTTCCTTCATATTTTCTTATATCATTTATTTTTACATTCTCAATTTATTTCGTTAATAAAATTCAATATTTTTATTAGTGTTTTTTTTTTAATTAATATATATATATATAATATATATATATATATATATATATATATATATATATATATATGTATGTATGTATAAATAATTAATGGTTTTAAGAAGGGATTCGAAATTTATTTACAGAATATAATTTGAAGTAGTAAGATTTTTTATGCGATCTATTTTAATTTTAGTTTACATTAAAAAATAAATGGTTTGAATTCTAATAAAATTTAATAACATTTATAAATCTAAAAAAAGTATGAGTATATATGATAATTTCATTAATAGTTATTTTTTAACGAAGAAAATAATTAAAGGAGAATATGATTGGAAGAAATTAACGGAATTACATATAAGTAATGTATTGTCTAAAAAAATGATCAAAATATTTTGGAAATACATATTTCATGTATGATACTTTTAAATATGTTTTGTTCTACATATCATTAATAAAAATTAAATGATTTAAATCCAAAACCTTCTGAACAGTATTTTTTATATATTTTCAAATTATGTTAATAATTAAGAGTATTTTAGAGTAATTGTCCTCACAAAAGTGTCAACTTATTTTTCGTTCTCGTTTTTTTTTTAAAAAAATATGGTAGTACATTTGTATATATATATATATATATATATATATATGAGAGATATAAAAGTAATTTTCCACTAAGATATTTTAAAAAAATATTGATTAATAATTACACCAAGTTCAGAAATATTCTTGTTCACCAAAACGTAAACGGCCATCTGTTTCAAACTGTGCGAACTAACGTGCGCCGTTAGAGCTTTTATGAACCGTGAATACGCTTTTATAACTCTTATCAGCTTCTGCCATCTATACTAACGATTCGAAAACTAATACTACGGTCTCGTTTAGAGTACAAACAGTCTGCATTCGAATAACCATAGAATGAGATCGATAAAACAGAACACTGTTGTTGATGTACGTAAGCTCTTTTTCACAGGGCTGTACAAACACAAGCAGAATTCTAATACTAACTAGCCCTCTCAAAATACATTACTCACTGTAATAATAATATTATTTTTGTCTAAATATTTCCTTCTTTTATATAGATCTCAATAATATGGTGGTCAAATAATAAATAAATATAGAATTTTAATAACAAACCTAATCTTGGTCTAAACTCTGAAAAAATATAGATATGTTCAATGTTTTATTTATAGTAAAAATATTTTACATTTTAAATAAATATTTAACATACAATCACACAAAGCAAAAATATCAATAAAGATAAAAAACAAAAAATTAATCAAAAATTATACATCAATTATTTTCTAATTTTTCTATTTTCTATATAATAGAAACCCACATTACTCTTCACTTTGTCCGCAGGACAATGTAACGAGTATCTATGGCGAGGAGAAATGTTTGCTTTTCCAGATCATAGGTTTCAAGTTTAATTCATTAAGTTTCGTTCTTAGGTATTTTTTATATTTAAATATACAAGTATTATGTTGTAAAAACCAATAAACAGTTTTTTCTTTCTGCGCTTCTTTCTATTTTTGCATCAATTTTGACGGGTTATATACTAGTTTAAAGTAATAGAATTATTATTATTTCTTATTAATGAATTTTATAATTTTATAATTTATGATGATGATGGAAATTGTCACGATTTTTTGCAATAAAAATAAGTTTACCACTACTTAGACATACAGAATAATATTTGAAAAATCAAATTTGTTTAATATATGCAAAACGTAATCATTATAAAAGTGTGTGTTTGTATGGAAATATAACCAAATCAAAATTTATGTAAACATTTGTTCACAATAGACGTGAATATATTATATATATGCATGCTATTATTAAGTTGTAGTGGATATATATATATATATATATATATATATATATATTCTGGTAATTTAGTTCTTTTAATTTCAAAAAAGATATTTTTTTTAATAAAAAAATTAAATATTCTGCCTTATATTTTACAATTAACATTCTTATCTTACTTGGACATTCTTTAAAATATTATATATTTTATTTGTTAAAACCTTTAATACAAACTAAACTGCTATCAAAGTGTATTTAATGTAATTTAATACGAAAAATTCAACATAAATATTCATTAAAAAATATTCAAAGAAGCAAATATATATTTAATAACTACTTTCTTTGGGAAATCTGATTTTTGGGACCAACATTTTAATCTGGCCTTTGGTTATTCAAAATTTTACGTTTACTTATTATTAAACGATAAAAAACTAATGATTTATTTTTTCTTACATATCTTGTATTCCAAAGTATTTTGGAAATATTTTGCATTTTTATGGTGCATTTAGATTTAGTTTTAATAACTTTACGTTATGTATGTGCAGCGACGAAAAAGTCTTAATTTTATATTTAATTTTCATATTTTGTTAAGTAATTTCTAGGGTTAGTATTCTGAAAACATTAATTCTTACGAAAATGAGGTATTTCAGATCATGTAAATGAGACATTCTTTTATTGCTTTATATATATATATATATAAATAAATTGAACTGCTTGTCTATCTTCTATAGATTTTTTTATCCATTAATCGCTTAATGCGCAACTCCCTGCGGGCACCGTACACTGGTGCAGTAAGTGCAACGTTGGACTCTGTGGTACTTTGTTTTAAAATGTATCATACCGAATTAAATTCTTCGTTAATCTCTATTTTTGTTTAAATTAATTAATTATAATAAGCCCAAAATATAATTTTTTATAAACAAACCATTTCTTTTTCATCACAAATTAATAAAAAAATTATCCATTAAGGGGTTAATGTAGAGATAAAACTTTATAAAACTATATCTTATAATTCTTTGAGCAACAAAATATCCGACAGTGTCACTAACCGGTCTATTTTTATAGTATGACAATTTTCCATGAGCTTATATATTTTTGGTATTTAAGATCTAGCAGAAATTAATGTCACATACACACACACACACATATATATATATAAATACATATATATATATATATATATATATATACATATATTTAAATGTATATAAGAAAAGAAACGGATTCATTTATAAGAAAATAATATAAGCTTTTAAGTTCCATTTTACAAAAATTATAAATAACTATAAATAATTAATACCAAATAAATTAATCACACTTATTCTACAAAAAGTTGAAATCACTCATATAAAACTGTTATATACTTTTTCCCTTAACGGTGGATTACATGAATGCTTTTCTAAATTATTTCTTTTGATTTCTACAGATGCTTGCATAAATACATGTATTTATTCTAAGTCTATTTGTATCATTTTTTATTTACATAATAGTTTTATATTTAGATATATATATATATATATATATATATATATATATATATATATATATTTCCTATATTTAATGGAGAAATTTAGGAACTAACATGATTGTGCATTTATAAAGTTGTAACATATAAAAATAAATTATAATATATTAACATATTTTATTTTAAAGGTTATAAAATCAGTATTGATCCTTTATATATATATATATATATATATATATATACAAAAACATATATTAAAAAATATTCTTCAAAACAATCTTCACTAAGTATTTTGGAATTCTCAAGCAATTGTGACGTTTAAAACGATGATTAATACTTGATGCATAAATTGTCTCATACACATTAAAAATTCATTATTACACAAGGAATGTGACAAGCACGTACTAGTTGGCGTTTTAATTGTTACAAACTCATAAATCATTCACCGCGCGCTTGATACGGTTCTATTAACACAGAATATTTAATCAGGAACCTAATTGCATTTTTAAATAGTATAAATACAAAATAACTTGTGTTGTAAATAAAGTTTTGGTTTGGATATCAGTCATAATCAATTTTAGTGAAAATTGTTTTGATAAGCAATTCAGATTTCCCTTTTGCTCAATTGATATCGAAATATAGTTGTTCTGTTCAGAATTTCAAACATTCGAAAGTGTCAATGTGTTTTTACTGATTAAATAAATTTCATTTATTTAAAAGTTTAAGTAATTATATATTATACAAACTTACACATACATATTGAGAATTAATACAACTAAACCTATGTGTACATACATATACAGATTTATCTTTTTACATATTTCTGTTTTAAGAATTAATAATTTTTTTATGAAATAAACTGAAATTAATTTTACATCCTAAACTTTTTGAAAGAAATTAATTACAAGAATACTTATTATCTTAATACAAAATAATTTTTAATTTGTATTACTTGCAACTTTTTGAAATTAAAAATAAATATTTAGAATTAATATAGAAAAATTTCTTCATTGTTCAGATTAAACTTCATTTTTTTTGTCGTATTTATCATGCGTTTGTCTTAAAAGTACATTATAGCATTAATTTTTGTTGGTTCATTCACATTAGTTTTTGAATGAACCAACATAAGTGATTCTTTAATGCTTAATCAATTCCTATGAGGAATTCTTCGTGTAACTTCGTGTCTGGGTGCGCCAATTTTTAGTATGCAACTGAGATCAGGTCGTAATATAAAAAAATGTATCTATTTTAAGTCAATAATGTTGAACATAATAAATTTAGAACTTATTATCTATTTTAAATAAATATTTTTGTTTAACAGAAAAAAACTTCTTAAAAACTTAAAAACATTTCATGAAGAAATTATTTTTTTTACTCTCAGAAAAGATTTTAAATTCAATTTTTTATTTAATATTGGACTTAATTTTAATCAAAAATATGAAATAAATTAAATTTTTGTTTAATTCCACGTTCTATTTTTACTATTAAATAATTAAAAATAATAATCTTTCTAAATTGACTTAAATTTAAATAACTATTTTTACTTTTATTAATATTTCATATTTTACCTAACTGTGTCGACATTAACTATTCTGATTAAATAGGGTTGAATGGAATATAAACAAGAATCTAAACCGTGTAATAAATTTTATTATAAAAGTTATATGTTCGGAGAAATAAAAAAAAATATAAATTTTTCATTAAACCATGAAATAAATCTTTGAAAGCAGTACTAAACTGAAATCGTTTATTTTATTAAACAAATAAATAGCAATTAAAAGTCTTTGTTTGACAATAATTAGAATTTAATCTATACAAATAAGACTTTACATTGTCTATGTTCTTATTTTACACAAAACTTTATTTATACAATTAATGTATTGACAGATTGTTGTAACAGTAAATATCTGTTAATCCTGCAATTTATAGATGCATTAGATGCAATAATACTTTTATTAGATCATTTGTATTCATGTCATGTTAACATTGAAAGTTATCGTCAAATACTTAACTGCAGCTTTCTCACTTTTCTGTTGTACGTGATCTGAAATAAGCATGGCTTTTATCACTGCTCTCGGCCACATTTACTGGGAAATTAAATCATATTTCATTGCGTTATTGGTGTATGAAACAATGTATTGTTAATAAAGTAATATTTGTCGAAATATTTATTTATATATATATATATATATATATATATATATATATATATGTAATAATATGTTATCTCAAAAAATTCAACATAAACGAAAATATTTTATCTGTATATTTTATCATGAAATCATAAGGAAATTAATTATTAATGTTTTTGAAATGTCAAACACATACATTGAACGCTATAAACGTAACTTATGGCGTATAAAAGTTATTATAATTGTTATTTTTTAGATTGTTCATTTATTTATTTTGAATAATAATGTCAAATACACAATTCATATTTAACAGCTGAAAAATATTGTTATAAGCATAGTTTTAAGATATATTATTCATTTTAATTTTATTTGTATGAATAGAAAAAATATTTATTTAGCTTTACATAAAATGAAACACTGCCTATATTTTTATTTAACAAAATAGTATTCTGTATTTTTTCCTTTAGCTGAAAGTTTAATTAATTTTATTATAGATTTGAATTTAAACAGAAGTAGTTGTTTTATAATAATTATTTAGAATGTGTGTTAGTATAGTTTTTTGTTGTTTATTTTAAATAAATAAATTATCATATTATACATAGTTACAATATATTTTTTATTTTTAAATTTTCATTAAAAAATATTTGGTACATAAATATAAATATGTATATATATATATATTAAAAATATTCTTTCCATATGCAAATATATTTAATAGATCAATAGATAGCACACGTTGTTTTAATTAAGTTCCAGTAGAGTTCTAGAACTGTGACTAAATTCACTTTCACAATTATTTTTTTCTTACATTTCACAAACACCGAACTTTTTGCTGATCAAAAATGTTAAATAAACGATATTTTATCATTTTTTTTGTTTATGCGCATTTCAATGGCGATATAATCGTCTTATAAGTTCCAAGATGTTTCTCTTCCTTAACTCTTCGAAGATAATGACATTTTTATCAAAATTTTTATCGTTTGTTCATAAAACGATAAAAATTTATTTCCAATTGTCCATTTCCAAGATCAGTCAAAAAGATAATTGATCGCATTTATTTAACTCGAAAATTTCAACAAATTTTATCTTAAAGATAAAAATTAAGTATATTAAATATTTTATGTTTTATACTATTTAAACATTTTTAAAATAATCAAAAAAAGTTATTACTTATATCAAAAAATAATAATTTTTATGTTTCAAAAATTTCTCTTTGCAACTGATAAACTAAAATGTTTTTTTCATAAGGAGATTAATCGTCTAATCAAATATTAAAAATATGAACACTTGAAACGCTTATTCATAAAAGTTAAAATTTGTGATTTATTATTGTCAATAAGCTAACATACTATATAATAATTGATTGTAAAAAAAATCCAAATACACAGAAAACATATTATCTTTCTATATATAAAAAATTATTTCATCGTAACATTTCCATAAAACAAAAGTTTTTTTTCATGTAGACCACTTCCTCGCAATGCCAGTCCCCCGCTACACACTACAAGTAGCACGTTAACCATTTCCATTTCCGATGTTTCACGAATAATCATGTTCGTCAAATACAAAGGGACAATATACGGGATTGGCCAGTTGTATGTTGGTTTCACCAAATGTACCTCTAAGCAGGGTATAAACTTTCAGCGAACAGAAGAACAAAAATTAATTACGAATATCGTGTATAAAGAAGTTTTAGAATAAGTTTACAATAACTTACAATAAATTATCTTTTAAATTTCATTATTTTCATGGTTTTATTTAAAATCAAAAAATAAATTTCATTGCACAATATATTTCTTTCATTTTTCATTTAAAAATTGTTAACACATAACGAGAGCCAGCAAAGAGAGCGAAGGCGGAGCTCCTAGGCGTTCGGTAAGCTCAGTGAGTAGAAGGCGGAGCCCCCTGGTTATTATTCCAGATATTTATTCATTTATTTTAATCAATACTTTAAATAATCAGTAAAAGGTAACAAATTTTATAGTGAGTAATCACAATGAAGATACACGAAAATATATATATATACATACATGTTTATAAAAATGTTCAGATATCGTTTTTATTAACTTTGGGTCAAAATACGAATTGAAGTTAACACTGTCGACTTTTCATATAATCTGTAAGCAATAAAGTAAAGTATGTCGTTTTGTGATGAAACCTAGAACATTTTTCTATTTCCTGTCATATCAAAACGGAAGTGCGATGAAGTCCAATATAACTTGGAAGCGCTAACATACATATAAGTATGTATAAACAGATATATATATATATATATATATATATATATATATATATGATGATCTAAAATGAGTACGAAAATTTTTGTATACCTTTTTATATTGCAGGAGTTAGATGCTATATGAAAAAAATAAAAACGTAGAAAGATGTTTTTATTATAATATTATAGAAACATGAAACTATCCTTCATACATATATATATATATATATATAAAGGTATGTTCCAAAAAAACTTCTGTAAATTTATTTATTGATCACGGGTTCAAAGTTAATAAAAAAAATATCCAAAAATACGAGGTAGAATGGATGATTAAAAAGATACACGATTTTGTCACTTTAATTATATTTTTTTAAGATAATAAATGTAACTTATAGTTTACATTTAAGCATAATTGTCTAATTACAGCATAATTGTCTAATTTCTCATTCCATATGCGTCAGGTTACACACATATATAAAACAATATATAAAACCTAATAAAAGTTATAAAATTTGTCGTTTGTATTAATAATATAATAATAATATAATCGACATTTGTTCTTTAAAGCCTCCAATTCGAATCTAAGCTTTAAGATAACTAATAAAAAATAGGAATTTGATAGTAAATTTCACAAAAAGACCATATATACCATGTATATTGTGCTTTTTTAAAAAATATAATTACATTAATATAAATATATATATATATATATAATTATGCGTATGTATAATAATCTCAGTTTCTTTTTATCAATAAAATTTAAAAGGAATTATACTTCTAAACAAAAAAAATTAGTATCACAATTACTAAAAAAAATTAAATTTTTTTCCTCGTTGCTTTGGACGTATTTTGTAATATATTATTTTTAATCATTGAATATATGTTGACAAATTGAAACTATTATAAATAAGGCAGTATATAATACAAAGTGCATGAACTGTTAATGTTAGATAAAAGATATCATGAAATCCGTAAACGTATTCCTTTTTATTGTAAACATCAATGTTGTTGACTTTATATAACCCTATGTAAGATCCTAATACCTTGTTTTCATTTACATGATATCATGGATGAATTGGTATAACGACAGAAATATATTAACCTCGAGACGATCTATTCTCATTTTGAATACGTAACTAAGAGAGCTGTATGAAGGGTGATAGCGACACTATTTCGTGGATCTAATTAAACGGTATATATATATATATATATATATATATATATATATATATATATATATATATACTGGTAATAAGAACATAGTGAAATAAATATTATAATTTTAGTTTTAAATTCTTTAAATGACGTGCTATATATCTGAATAGATTCTTTATGCAATTAAAATATTAAATTACTATTAACTACCCATGAGTTTATGAAGCATCAAAATTTATGTGCATTTTGAAAAATGTTATACATTTATATATATATAAATATATAATATGTTATTACTGTCTGAAGTCTTCATGCATTCAATTAAATTATTCGTATAAAACATTTATTATTTATATTTAATAATTCCAAAATAAAATGTAAAATTTTATGAACAGTTATTTTATTATTATTATAACAAGAATAACTGACAAGGGATAAAAGATAAAAATCCAATTACATATTGAAAAAATCATAAAACTCACAAATATATGAAAAATATTAAGTAACGATATGTTTTGCCTTAAATAATATATATATATATATATATATATATATATATATTTCAGAAATATGTAAAAATAAACTTTATCTTCTGTAGTATATTGTATCATTTATTTTTTCATTTAAAATAAATTGCTCTTGGTAATTTTTGATACAAAGCACTGTGACAAGTATTAATGGCAATAATTTTTGTTTTTAAAATCTCCATTTTTATTCTATGTAGTATTATTCATTATCTACATTCAAAGACGTTATTAATTTATTCAATATACAATTGTAGAAATATCTTTTCAATAATGAGTAAAAATTGTAAAAATGTTTATATGTATATATATATATATATATATATATATATATATATATATATTTAATATATATATATATATATATTTAATATATATATATATTTAATATACATATATATTTAATATATATATATATATATATATATATATATATATATGTATATATATATGCCTTTAATTTCTATAAATTTATTTTTGTTGTAAAATATAAAATACATAAATATTAATTTTATTAAATATTGTATTTTAGTATTTTCTATAAAGTCAACGATTAATAAATATTTTGTTTTTAAAAAATCAACACACAAAACATAATTAGTGATAAATATTTCACTATATTTATCAGAAAATAAACTTGTTCAAACATATCAAGTATAGTAAGCAAAGAAAAATTTTACTTATTCAAGAAAATTAATTATCTCTTTTCTGATAAATTTTTATTTTTAATCTATTTTATTTTCCTTTGAAATGTATAGCAATTAAATATTTGTGCCAGTTCCATTGAATTTCCAATTACTAATAACTCTTAGACGTACAGCATAGTACCGAAGTTTCAATTAATTAATTTTGCATTATATAATCTAAAAAGAGATACATTACAGTAGTATCATTCAATTGATAGAAAATCGGGTTCATTTATATTATTGATATTCAGCTTTATTTATTATTAATGCCATGCATTTTTTTATTTCTGTCTAACCTTATTATTAATGAACAGAGATAAATTATATTCCAATTATTTTATTAGAAAATTAAGGACATTAAGTTTATATTCATTCTTTGTTGTCCTTTATCTTATATTAAATAGAGACATATTCTATTATATAACGTAAAATATTTACAAAAACTGATAAGTTATGCAAATATATATTAAATAATAATAGCATAATTTAACAAAGCTTCAAATGTTTGTTTATCTGCAGTTATTTTCTTTAGAAACACTGTGAATTGTAATTAAAACTCGTATATTATACCTGTAAACTATATATTACTGCTTTTAAAAAAGATACATTTTTATTATTATTAGATAGATGCTTTACATTAATTAATTATAATAATAAATCTTATTAAATTTAAACTTTAAATTATTATACAATACGTGGCCTTAACAAATAAATTAGTACATAGTTTAAAATATTATAAATATAATATTATACATACATTTAAAATATTATAGATCACGGTACATTATGAATTAGATTGGTAGGAAAATAATTGCGGTTTTTGTTTTCTGAATTCTAAACATATTTTTTTCAATTAAATTGTCATTTCATCGTGTTCATTTTAATATCATTTTAAAGTGCAATTTCAGTCTGTATTTTGGTAATATCGACATTAGTTTTATTATTTATTTAGTTTCAAATTTGGCTTTTGAATTAAAGATGGAAAAGAAGTAAAGAGCAATTTTTGTTAAAAATAGGTGGTAAAGCAGCAGAAACTGCTAGTAAACTAAACGATGCTTTTGATGTGGGACTGTTAAGGAAAGTACGGTGCAATAGGGGTTCCAATAATGTGCTGGAGACGAGAACTTTGAAGGTGAATAAGGACGTGCGCGACCTTTTTCAGTTCATAACGATCAACTGAAGGCGTTAGTTGAATCATAACCACGCACAAAAATTCTATAGCTTGCACGAAAGTTAGGTGTTAGTCATTCAACAGTTTTGGACCACTTAAAATAGCATATGAGTATAGCATAGTATATGAACTTAAAAGTCATAAACAGCAATTATTTTTCCAACTTAATATTATTGATATTTGATAGACCTAATTTATTGAGAAACGAATTATGGTTCGGAATTCCATTTAATTGGTTAAAATTTATAGGTTAGTTCTTTGAAAATAATTCTTCGAAAGACTATTTGTGAAAAATAAAAAATTTCGAAAGTACAAAATTATATTTCGAAACTGACCTAATCTGGCTAAATCTAACCTAATTAAATTTAACAGAGGTAAACAGATATGACCTGACCTAACTAAAAGATCATATCTAGTCTGTGATTTTAAAAATAGAAGAGAATTTGTATTTAAGAACTAAATAAGATATATACATCTATTTTATTCATTAGGTAGTCTTCATAAATACATAGTAGGTATTCATATAGCTTTTGTAAATGTAGCTAAATTAACTCTAAAACTCAATTTTCATTTACACATAAAACACATACACACACACACACACACACATATATATATATATATTTTGATGTCCAAAAATGTTCAATAATTGTTTCAATTAATATTTTGTTTCTTAATAAAATAGTAATTGAAACATTTTATTTTTTAAATAAAACAGTTGATTAATTGAATTATATGAAATCTTTTAAACAAAAACAAGGAATTAATGTAATTTCACACGAAGAAAAATCTTTAAAAACAATGTTTATATATATATATATATATATAAAATATATGTATAAATTCAGTAACAAGAACAATAAACAAATTTAAAAATAAATACTGAAATACAGGCTCATAGAATAAAACTAATTACAATTTCATCATTTCAGATACCATTAATGAAATGCTCTAAAGCAATTATTAAATTATCTTTGACAGCGAATTATTTATTAACGCTATGCGGAATCTAATTGAAAAATAAACATCAAAAAATCTAACAAATTGAATTTTACACAAGATAATATTTTATTAAACAATTTCGATTACAATTAAACCTGTTTTTATAGTTGTTTGAAAATTTGTAAGCGAATAATGTCGATATTTGTACAGCACGAGCGCATTTTATTCAAGTAAAAAATAGAAAGAATGATACAATAGAATTTAATTGAATTTCAGCTTACTCATTGTAATTTCAAATACGGGTAAAATAATTACTTTCTTTGTTTTTTGAATGTACAGAATAGATTTTTTAATAAAAAGATTAAGGAAAGGCTTTTTAAAAAGAGATAATATCAATTTCATTACAACATAACGGTAAATTAAACTTTAAAAGAAAATCAAACAAAACAAATGTATATAGAAATTTGTCTTCGATCTAAAACATTTTTTTTATTCTAATGTCATACAACTCATGCTTTCATTAATTAATATAAATTTAAATCGAATAATAAATTATACGTTTTGATACATAATGACGGTATCTTTTATGATATGTAAATTTCAACCCGTTTTAAGATTTGCAGTTCGTTTCATTTAATATGAAATTCAATGGATTTATTACAGGTTTCATTTAAGAAATGTAGATAGAATAAATATGTAACTTACTTCATGTTGATTTATATTCGACATTATGATCTAAATATTATGAATAGAATTCTAAAATGAGCAGTTGAATTATGTGAAATGATACAGAAAGCACTGAAAAAATATAAAATATTTAAATACATGAAATGTAAATATTGGTACAAAAAAGATGCTTTAAAAGTAAATTGAATAAAAATTATAAAAATATTTTTATATTCGCCTTTAAAATCTTAAAAATATTTTTTGTTATTCTTTCAAGATATTCTTCATATTTTTTTAACAAATATGACATACTGATAGAATATAGAGCATAGGAAGAAAAAAAAATGACAATATTATCATTTTCAGAACGCATAAGTAGTGAATAATATATGTCTGAAGATAATGTTATAGCTACCAAAATTCATATAAGTGAAAATAAGAATGAAAAATAACCTTTTATAATTTCGAAAAGAATTTTTTTGGTATAGGAATTGTGGTTTATTTTTTAAATTCGATAGGTATGAGAATAAAATTTATTATTCAAATATAGATTATAGTGGTTAATTTATTCATAAATTTACACTTATCTTCTTATTTGAAAATAACTTCCATAATGCTATTAAAGCACTTTAGTTAAAGCACTAGATGGTATCTCTACCAAAATAAGTAAAGGAAACAATAGATAATAATCATAATTATCTAATTGGAAGTAAAAACGATAGATTCAATAGAGTAAAAAATCATTATATATATTAGAATATTGACACTTCATACAGAAGGAGGAATATACTTTCACAAATTAATTATTCATTCGTCCCATAACTCACACATTTCGTTTTAATCAGAAATGTTCATTAATTGGTTATTGATCGTTTGAATTATTTTTATGTGCATTTTGATTGTAATACTCTCATCCTCTTAACACCAATTGAGGATTATTACATTGCTAATGAAATATGCATAAGCAGCAATCAAAAATAATCAATAATCAATTATTGAACATTTTTGATCACATTTTTTTTGTAACTTGGACAATAAGTCAAAAATTCACTTCAGTCATAGAGCTCAAACTATTTGATAATAAACTTAACAAATTCAATATTGCATAAATTAATTTAGAATAGGAAAATTGGTTTCATAAAAGAAGAATTAAATTAATATGTAAATAAAATTTATTAATAATAAGTAAAACTCAAATTTTTTTCGCTGTTTCAAAACTTATTTTAAAAAACCATATTACTTATTGGATGACTCAATATATATATATATATATATATATATATATAATATAATATAATATAATATAATATAAGATAAAGAAATAAAGAAAACATAAATGTATTGTCTATAAAAATAAAAACAATCATAGATAGAAAGTATATATATAAAGTAAGAAGCAATCATATATAACGATTATACACGAAATAATATATTGTATTATTCCTAATTATGTATTTTATATATATATATATACATATATATATATATATATATATATATAAAAATATATATACGTATATTTATATATATATATACATATATATATATATATATAAATATATATATATATATGATATATATATATATGATATATATATATAAATATATATATATATATATATATATATATATAAATATATATATATATATATATATAAATATATATGTATGTATATATATATATATATGTATGTATATATATATATATATATATATATATTTATATATATATATATATATTTATATATATATTATAAATTATATATTAGAAACAAATTAACAACTTTAAAATTAAGAAGTTACGATTTAAAATCAAAATTGGAAATAAATTCAAAAGTTACGATATTTCAAAAATATATATTATCAGTTTGCTATGAAAATAAAAGATTTGATGTACAATTATTACAGAAGCAATAAGCATTTTTCAAATTAAATATTTTGAAAGTAAATAAATAAGGCATAGTTTAAATTTAAATATTTTCAAATACTAAATGATATCAACGTAACAGTGAAATTTTCATCAATTTATTCAATACCAATATAAATAAACGAATCTCGTTCAGATGTCTTATGTATATAACAAATCCCTGAATTTGTAACCACATGTGAATTTTCAAATTTTCCAATCTCCTGTGATATCAAAAGACATAAAATCCAAAAAGTGTTATACTTATTCTCTTATATCTTTTTAGTGTTGTTATATAAAATATCAGTAGAATATATACATTTTGACAGATAAATACAAAGAGTGGTTCAAGAATGATCTATATACTTTATAAGGACTTGTACGCCAGACCAACGAGAAACATTTCAAGGTTTGATATAATTTGTTCTTTATGACAAAATAAATCAAAAATACATCAAGAGAATCGTGAAATGTGCACAATACATCATGAAAATATATGTTTTGCAATATTACTAGCAAGAATTGAAACCAAATGCGCACATGTAAACTATGAGTAAAACCGTGTTATTACTTGATTCAAATTTAATACATGTAAGTTATTTTGATTGTAAATAAACATATATATATATATATATGTGTAGGTTAATATGTATCAATACATAAATGTAGGTTGTAATAAAAATACTAGTTATAAATATAAATTGGAATAAAACATCGGGATATCATATTAAATTTTAAATAATGATTTATTTAAATTAAAGTATTTAAATATAAAAAAACGATTTCTTATTATTTCATAATACTTTATAGTCTGTATAGATTTTAGAATATAAAAATATGAAATACAAATCCTTGAAGAATGTATTTAATAAAAATAATATATTATTAATATTAAGAATATAACAAATATAAGATGGAGACTGTAAATATTTTCCTATTTACAAATACTACTATTTAATATAATATAATACTAAAAGAAATATTTACTTTTTTGAAGAGAATTTCTCAAAGGTTTCTTACATACATTGAGTAGTTTAAAACATGAGCAACGTTTGTAATTTTACAAACATCAAGGCAGTTGTCAAATTTGCCTCAGGTTCTACAAAGTATGAATATGGTTATTAAAGAAGCACGAAAGTTGTCTCTCCCAAACGACCTACATAAAGCACATTAGTTACATTTATATTTATTTGTTTTATACATACATATAAACATAAATAAATATTGAATTATATATATAAATATATATATATATATATATATATATATATATATACAGAGAGAGAGAGAGAATAAACACATTGTGCAATTGTTTTAATATATAATATTTTAATATGAGCTATCAGTAAAATTTTATCTTATCAATTCAATTTGAATATATATATGTATATATATATATATATGCATATATATATATATATATATACATAGAAGCAGCAACAAATTGACATTTTTTGTATACGACATTTTTTTAAAATAATTTTATAAATATTTATACTAAAAAGTTCTAAGATATTTAAATAAATAGCATTATTGATTTTATGTTAAAATATAAATACTTGACACTTAGTTTAGAATAAATTCAAAATTATTTCTGGGATATTTACAAAATATTTTAAACTTTGTTCTTAATAAAATATGCTCTAAGAAATATAATATTCATAGAAATTATGAATAAAGAGAAAGAATGATAAAGTTGCAATTTTTAACATAATTATTCAAGCAATACTAAATCTTTTTAATAGCAATCAATCTATTTATTTACCAATCAGTTTATGCCAATAATTTTATTTCAATTGACTGTTTCGTCAAATATTTACATTCTCTGAAAATTAATTTTAAATATTATAAACTTGAAATTTGAGTTCCAAACAAATCTATTACTATATATATATACACATAGTTATATACTTGTTTATATACATATGTTTATATTTACATACATATTTACATATATATATATATATATATATATATATATATATATATGTATATATACACAGGTATATAAACAATACACTCATTTTTTTGTTATAAAAAATGCATGTGGTTAAATTACTTTTGTTATGACTTCAATTAATATTTATTACTGAAATTTATTACTTAAAAAGCGGAACATTTATTATTTAAAAATGTACATTATAGCTACTAAAATCATTTAATAAATGCATTTATTCAGTAAACAGGTTAGGAAATTATGATCTTTATGATAATAACATTTTTCTTGCACAAATGTCTGCAATTTAATCTGAATTATTTTTATGAATATTAAATATTAGTATTGGTTTCATTAAAAAGTACGATTCGTTCTTGATAGTTTTTAATTAAACCTATTAAATCTATTCATATTAGTATATAGACAGATTTTTTCCACGGTTTTCTATATTTTATAAGAAATAAAGAAAACAGAAAACATCGAACGGTCCTTATATTTTATACACATCCCTTTTTCTGATTTGAAAATCCATGATTGTTTCAAATAACATAAATTAAATATATCTTTTAATTAGAATATGTGACACATAAAAAAACATACTTAAATAATAACAATCTGAGTAGAAGAGCAAGTGTAGTATGCCACAAGAAATATAATTTTCTAGGTGGTTTATTTTATAAGAAGATAAATAATTTATTAATTTTTTATATCTCCCATTTCATATTTTCTAACTGTATTTAAAATCTTAACAGTGAGTAAAAAACAATAAAATTTCCTAAACGACAATATTAAAACGAACATAACAGCTTATTTAAGAAATGTATGTCAATGCTTACTAATAATAACCCTACCAATAATACAGATGATGTACACATGGCCAAAATGTCAATCAGTATAAGTAGTTGATTTTTAATAAGTCTTCTTTTCTGTAATATTTTAAAGTATAACTTATATAATATTTTTAATTTATATTAAATTAGATTTTTTTTATTACTTAATTTATTTAAATTATATTTTTATTAATTTATATTTTTAATATTATAAGTAATTTTGCAAATTTAAAATTAAAAAATTATTATACAATAAAATTTTCAATTAATACCAATAAAAAGAATAGAAAATGTAGAAATTTCATGATTTTATAAATTAAAAGTTTGAATATTGTGGTATATCATTTCGCAACTTATACTTATTTACTTCTAAAATATCGAAATATGTTTCTATTTGAGGTAATATTTTTTCAAATTTTCGTAAAATATAAATATTCTTTTATATTTAAAATAATAGAATAACTTAATATAAATATTCATCACATAGAAATCATTAAAAAATATCAATTATTATACAATAAAACATTAAATATATTTAAATCAATTTTATTTCTTAAAAAAAATAGAAAACGAATTCATTTATTAAAATTTTCTTAATGAAAAATTAAGAATCAAAAATCTAAATGCATCAAATTTAAATATCAGACTTTTATACTACCAAGTGTTTCATAATTGATTTATTTGTTCATCTCAGAAATCATAATCTTTTTCTGACCAATAATATTCAATAAATCATTATTGATCATTTTTAGTACAAGATATAGAAAAAATATCATCAGATTTTTCTGTACCTTTTCCGTTCTGAAAATGATGAAATCATCATAAAAATGCGCACAATCAATCGTCTAAAATGATCAGTAATGATTTACTAACATTTTTGTGGTTTATGGGGTGAAAAATAGATTCATTTGTAGAAATGAATCTAGCTATAGTGTCACATCTGCTATTTATTTTGTATTTTAAAATATTTCGTTAATTTCTCAAAAAAAGTTTGAAAATTATCACTTGATATTTTCAACACACAGACATATATGTATATATATATATATATATATATATATATATATGTATGTATGTATACATACGTACATATATATAATTCTTACTTTTTTTAGTCGTCAAATTTATTGAATTTGTTTAACATTTATAGTAATCCTGTTAGCAAACACCAGATGACTATTGCAAAGTGAGTGTTTGTTATCAAAACAGCCAGTTACCGCATTCACTCGTAAATTACCGCAGGCAAATTAACTAATGGTGGTTGAATATACATAACTGATTGCAAACTGTATATATATATATATATATATATATAGTATATTTTCGATTTACCGAACCAATTGAAGGAAAAGCTGTTCAATATTTCACAAATGTGTGTTAAATCTAAATATCAATAAAACTATTTCTATATGAAACCAAATGTAAATTAAATAAAAAATGATGTGCAGTAGAACTCCAGTTATCCGGCATAACATCTGCCACTACTATGCCGGATAACAAAATTTCCGAATATGTAGAGTGTATGGGTTTTTGAATTAATTGATGCACACAGTTATTTGAGTTATGTAATGAAAATATTTATTGAGTCTGATTATTGTACATTTGTTTCTTGGAAGCAAGTAGTTTAGCTGCAGACATATTTCTGATGTATTGCATCAGACCCTCTTTCTTCGGTTCTGTTTCATCTTAATTTCATTCACTCATAATAAGATTGTTTTTGTTAAAACAAAAAAAAAATGATTTGTCTAGTGCAGCATTATAACATATATATATATATATATATATATAAATGCATATATATATATATATATATAAATACGTTACAGTGTCTAGCCGGATAATCGGTTTTCCGGATAAATGGAGTTCTATTGCATTTTAGAAAACAACTTAATTAATATTTATGTAAAAAGGAGTTATTATATATATATATATATATATATATATATATATATATATATATATATATGGATGTATGTGTGTATTATTAATTATTATGATTAAAAGATAATAATTACTCGTTTTTCATTTAACGAGAAAAAAAGTACAGTATTTAATTTATTCAGAAGACGAATCACTGCTTTTTCCATGTTTATTTTCAATCTCGGTAAGAGATTAATAAAGTAGATGAAAAAATGAAAGTTATGATCAAGTTCTTGAAATGATATTAATGCTTAGAAAGGTTGCAAATTGGTTTGATTTTGTCAATTGGTATCCCTTTTTCTTGATAATATTTCTTTCCACTCATTTGATCGTGAGTCATAACTTCTGTTTGTCTCTCTTTTATTTCCTATAATAATCATATAATAAATCTGTACATCTATAAAATTTTATCGTGTAGTAAATCTTTCATCCAGTACCACTTTCGTGTTCATTTAACTACTACACATATTATCTTTTGTTACTTATTTTCCATCAGCATTTTTAATTCTCGTATAGAAAATCTAACCTCACCAATTTTGAAAAATAGATCAGCACATATTTTTTAACAGTGTAATTAACTCTCTACTGCTTTACAAACTGAAAATGTTAACAATAAGTTTTGATTTCTGTATTTTTCAATGAAACTTCTTGTGTCTTTCATTTTTTAGTTCTATTTTCTAATCCAAACAATACGTCCTACAAAAACTGTTCTGTGGGCCTTTTTTTAAGAAGAAGAATTCGGTCAGTCCACGATTTTTTATTTATTTTTTCACCCAGAACACAATAAAAGTTAATTATGAAATATCATTATATTACTTCATTTTTTAAAAAAATTAAATAGAATCTTAATTGTACGATTAATAAAATATTTATTAATGAGATCTAGTTGTTATTATGTTAGCAAGAAAATAATTACGGTTTTGTTTTCTGAATTTTAACCTTAACTTTTTTCAATTAAAGTATCATTTCATTGTGTTCATGTTAATATCATTATAAAGTGAATTTTTCGGTCTATAATTTGGTAACATTGACTTTAGTTTTATTAATTTTGCTTCAAATTAAACTATTAAATTAAAGATGGAAAAAGAGCAAATAAGAGCATTTTTTGTGTGTACAAAACGGGTGGTAAAGCAGAAGAAACTACTCGTAAACTAAACGATTCTTTGGTATGGGTACTGTTAACGAACATACGATCCAATGGTGGTTTCAAAAATTTCATGCTGAGGACGTAGCCATGGAGATGAAGAAGATCTCGGCCGTCCTTCTTCTGTTCATACCGACCAACTGAAGGCGTTAGTTAAATCAAAACCATGCATATGGACCACTTAAAACCATTAAAATTAAAAAACGTATCTGAATTTGAACGTTATAAGCCACACTTATTTTCGTACCAATCTAATAATTGTAAAACAGAAAACAAGAATTATTGATTGACTTAGTATTTATTTCAGATTCTGACAGTTGGAGAAAATCTGCATATTTATCATTATTCATTTAGAAAATAACTATCTCAAATAATTGAGAATTTATTTAAATAACATGAAAAAGTGTGAAATAAGAAAGAATTTTAGAAAATTGTTGACAATTGCATATTACCAATTTCGTTATCGTCTGAAGAAATATTTACTTTTCTGGATAAATGTTTATAATTTAAAAAGATTTTTTTTTAATATAGTATGAAGTCAGAAAATAAATAAATAAGATTAATAGTACCCCAACTTATACTTTTAAAGTATTATATATTTTAATAAAATATAATAATAAATTAAAGAAACTTATTTTTTAAATTCACTATAAAATATTAATTAGCTCATCTGTATACCAAATGATATATCTAAATTGAACTATAAGCTTATTGTATGGTATTACGTTGGTAGGAAAACAATTGCGGTTTTTGTTAGTTGAATTCCAACTTTTTTTTCTCAGTTACATTTCATCTTATTCATGTTAATATCATTTAAAGTGTATTTTTAGATTTGTATGTGATTGTACTGTGATTTCATTATTAATTTTGTTTTAAAATGGGGTATTGAATTAAATAGAGAACAGAAGCAAATAAGAGCAATTTTTTATATGATTTCAAAACGGGTAGTAAAGCAGCAAAAACTGCTCATAAACTAAATAATGCTTTTGGTGTGAGTACTGTTTAGGAATGTACGGTGCAATGGTGGTTCTAAAAATTTTATGCTGGTGACGTGAGCCTTAAAGATGAAGAAGGTCGCAGGAGTCATTCTTCAGTTCATAACGACCAACTGAAGGCATTAGTTGAATTAAAACCATATACAACAATTCGAAAGCTTAGGCAAAATAAATGTATGTAATCTGAAAGATCTGGACCACTTAAAACAGCCAAGAACATTAAAAATGCTTAAAATATATATAAATTTGAAGTTATAAACTGCAATTCTTCTTCTATCAACCTAATATTTTATAAATTTAGTATTGGAATTAAAAAACACTTGTCTTAAAGATTTTTCCGATTTTTTCTTTAACTCCGCACTTTGTAAATGATGGAGTTTCCATCTAAATGTACATAAGAAACAATAAAAAATAATTAATAATAACTCATTAAATAATAAGAAAAAAAGTTGTGTGATTTATGAAATGACAAAATAATTAATTGTAAAATTATAATTAAAGTGTATGTTTTAATAAAACATAAAACCACAAAAAAGTAATCTAATAAAATATCTTTAATCAGAATTAAAGTTTTTTAAATAACACATATTACTGAAAATAAATCCTTTATTACATTTGTTGCAGTATTATAACATCTGTTTACACCATATTATACGTATATAAACTTTAGATTATATAATTGTACACGATGAAGTGCAGTTCATGATTATCACTGGTAAAATTACTATCTATTGTTTTGCACAATACCTTTGTAATAATTCTAATGTTTGGTCGCCTACCCGGATTTAAGACAATAACAGTGAACATATGTAGATGCGAACATTAATCTAGCACAGACCAAGTTATATTGAGCAGTTTGTTATAATATTGAATGTGCAATGTATAGAAATACATCAGTGCTTTAAAATAACAGCTATATATATATATAGTTATTGTTTATATTGTTTGTATTGGTTCTTTTCTCAAGGACTAGATAACAAAGATAACATAGTCATTTTTATATATTTTATAAATGACATGAATTTAATTTGTAGTGTTAAGAGTCGTAAGTATTTTTTTTTCATGAAATGAAATTTCTTCATAAATTGTCAGGAAACTTTTATATTTCAAAGTTTTCGTTACTACAAGAAACTTTATTGAAAAGTTTAGGTTGTTAAAGAATGACGAAAACTGTGAATGAGTAATTTTCCCCTATTCTTCAACTTTCTTTTATTTTTAATTATTATGAATGAATGTGTCCAGAAGCACATCTGGTTTATTAAGATATAAAGACAACGATACTTTTATTTCGGTTCAAATAATTGTCTGTAATTAACAAAATTTATGAAGTAAAACTTATTAATAAAGTTTTTTCATTCTCCTCTTATACAAAATTAAATTAAATTTATATATAAGACCACATATTATTTTACCAATTATTGTATAATTAATTGTTAATAATCTTTCGATTCTTATAATGTAATAGTATCATTCAGTAATTTTTAATAGTCTTCTTAGCATTTAATTTGAGACCTTTTAATACATTTATATAAATATATATATATATATATATATATATGTATATACATAAAGAGAGAGAGCTAGTTTAAAAATTATTAGTGATTATGGGGTATTGAATTATTTAAGAACAAATTTAAATAATTTTTTTCCGAAATTGTGAACAGATTTTATATTAAATTAAGATGTAATTAATATTTCTCCGAAAATGGATTAAAATAAATGTATTTATAATATATAATAAAATGGAATTTTTATTTCAAGACGAAGTTTATGCTAAATTAAATTAATTTCTTAATTAATAATATTTATAAAATATATACATAGTACCTAGAGAGAAATAAATTTTAATAAATTAAGTCTACGGGAAAAAATGTGTAATTTTAGAATGAAAAAATAATTTATTTTCCATTTTAAAAGAAATGAAAATTTTCAAATAATAAAATTTTATAATAGAATTAAATTTATATAACTATTATTTTTTTTTAAATATTATTATTTTTTTAAAAACTTAGTCAAGTGATTTTTGTTTGTAGTTAATTTAAATATTTGGTTTTCTAAATCCGTATTTAAATATGTAAATTTTATTTATAAAAGATTAACAATCAGTTTGATTATTTATAAATTTTTAAATTAATGAAATTTGACACTGATGTTATTGCTACTTATTTTTGTGTATGTCTTTAATTATTATAGATGAGTGTTGTACGCCACGTTCAAATTTCTTCTCTATAATATGTATTAACATACATTATTCTTAGGTAGAAATTGACCTATAAGATCTCCTTGAAATTCAATATCTATCTCAAAATGATGCTAAAAAATGAAGCTCTCAAGTGACTTTCAGGACTTATATATAATAATGAATAGCAGTTACACAAAATAACATTTCAATGAATAGAAGTTATTTAATTTCATAGTTACGCACACACACACACACTTATATATATATATATATATATATATATATAAGAATTGTAGATTATACTGTTCTTTATTTTCTAGAAATTAATATAAACAAATACTTTAAATAACCATTCTTTTTACTGATAATAAATCATTCACTCTTTTGAAAAACATTTTATATTTTTGATATATTTTACATTAAATTTGTAAGAAATAATTATTCTTATCCTCTCTCTCTCTCTTTATATATATATATATATATATATATATACAGAGAGAGAGAGAGATGTATGAATAAAAAAAAATTACTGAAATTGTCAAAATCAAAAAAATTTACTCACAAAAAGTACCAAATGAAAATTTTTATTCGTATCCAAAAAGAAAAGTCTTGTTATTTATATATAAAATCAATAAAAGTCCAAGTATTCAGTAGGAAATGAAAGTAAGTGTAAACCTGACAATAAATCAGTGGTTTCTATATAGACTTTTGTGAGGTGTTTTTGGATATCATATATTTTTTTAAAGAAAGTATTTTATTTTTGTTCACTAAATTCCTTTGAACTTAAGTTTTATACATATTACTATTATTATATATGTTAATGTGTTGCTATATATGACATATTTTGAATACAATCATATTTTATTGCGATTCTGATTAATCATAAAATTTTCGATAAGAAATTCTGAAAAATATAATGAGACAAAATCGATTTTAGATAAATTTATATTTTATGACAGTATGTGGATTTGAGTTATATATTAAATTTATGACGAATATGAAGAATCAATCAGTTTTTTTCAACGTAAGTTTTATGTGAAACTTTCTTATTATAGCTTTAAACAAATCATTTTGAATAAAGTAATATATTCAATAAAATATATTAGACAAGTTATTAAGATAAAATATCAGAAGGTTTATATTTTGAATTGCTTTAGATACAAATATGTCGAAATTTTTTTTTGATGGCTAATATATGTATTATTTTAGTTATTATATTTAATTCATTATTTTATTCATAGATTCTTTTTTCCTCAAAACTCGATATTTTAAATTTACTTCAAATATTATCAATTAATAATTGAAACTGCAATAGTTTGAAACTGTTTTGAATTGGAAATTATTTTAGAAATAAGGACTCTATAAAAAATCTTTAGTTTTAATCATAACACAAACGGTTATATTGAATAATTTTTACACTTTTTTATGAAGTGCATCGACTATTTTTATTTATTTAGAGAAAATTAATTCCATATTTTCGTAATTAAATTTTCAGTTCTTTAAGATTTATCAGCAACGTTCATTTATTCAGGATCTTTTAAGTATGTACTCTTATTTTTATCAATAACGACATAAGAATATATATATATATATATATATATATACTAAAATAATTAAATTTTTTGCATCAAAACATTTTTATTATTAAAATTATTTACAATTAATTATTAAATATTATATATATATATATAATGTTTAATAATCAATTATAGGTAATTTTAATAATGAAAATGTTATGATGGAAAAAAATTAATTTATTTTAACTTTATGAAATGCATATCACAATAAAAGCATATAAGAAAATTGTTAACAATTCATGTAACATTTCATAGAAAATATGAAAGAACAGTTTAATTGATTCTGAAAATCACTGTTCATGAAATTAAAAAGATTAATGGCTTAAAAACCGAATTAAAAATATTCAAAATATTGTTTACGTTTAACGTCACGTATTTCTTTATCATTTCGTTAATCATTTCCTCTGCACAACATTACACGCACCTTTAAATAATCCTACTACTTCATATTTGTAACAAATAGTGTAGTATTGATACGTGACGCACGCAACATTTTCAGTTTTATATCAGTTAAAATATTCACAAATTTGCTTGTATGCGGTAAGATATCTGCGAGATCGTAAATTTTCAAAAATATTACAGTATTCAACTTTTACACATATGAATAAATTTTATTTTTTTTGCTATAAATGTTTTTGTTCGCATAAACTTTTTCTTTTTTTAAAAAAAAAATACTGCTTTGGGATTATATATTGTATATATATATATATATATATATATATATATATAATCTTTAATAAAAACTGGTCACACATATAGCTAGTAATAGATTGATAGATTGAAAATTCATTGTACTATTCGATTAGATGTTAGAAATTTGATGTAAATAATCATTGACAATTTTTATTTTACTTATTATCGTTATATAGTTAATACATTTGTAGGAAATATTCACATACTAATAATTTTATAGAATAAAGACTATACTTTATTTATAATAAATATTTTCATTTCAGTTAGATTACACCACTATCTTTTTAATTACAACTTATTAGATATTAATTAATTATTTGTATACAGAGATATAATATGGGTTTAATATGAATATATTTTAAATAGTTTTATTTTTTTAAAATTATATTTTTCTTTTTAAAGTATCTATAAATTTCATCTCACGATAGTTCTAATGGATTTTAGTTAGTGACATGTGGCGGATATCGTTAAAATGAGTTTTCTTTCTTTTATCGTTCCTCAAGAAATATTTTATACAATTTCGAATTAATAAGAAATTTAGAATTGATACATGATTGAAATATGAAAAGAGTTACAATAATATTATTGTTCAATGATTAAACATACTCTTTTAATATATTTATGAATGTATTTTTTGATTTCTAAAAACAAAATATATTTTATATTTGTCCTGAAAATCTTCTTCCATTCGGATCATCTATATGTTTGTGGTCGTGAGACGTCTTGAAATATTTTATAGAGAAACACGTTTTTAATATCTATCTGACAGTGGTAGACATGCCGAAACTAGTACAGGAGAGTAAACATTCAGATAAACCAAAAAGACAGAGACCATAAGAAAATCTCATTGAAAGATAAAAAAACATACATTTATAATTATGTTGTATGTTTAATTTACCTTTAATATATATATATATATATATATATATATATATATATATATATACATATATATATATATACATGTATGTATATACATATATTTATTTATTTATTTATATATATATATATATGTATGTGTATATATATATATATATTCAAATAGATACAAATATTGACAAGCATATCGTTATCAAAAGCTCTATTTCGGACAACTGAATTCATTATAATGAATGATAATTAAACCTATTACAACTACGGATAATATATTAAAATGGTTTATATTATGTTAATATCATCAATTAATTATCTTAAAATCAGATTATTTATATTAAAAATTTTTGAAACAAAATGTTGGATAAAATGTATTAGCATTGAATTAGTAAGTACTCGTATTACTTATAACTTCTGCATACTAAATTTTTTAGTTTCGTATTGCAGTGTACGTACATACAAACACACATGTATATATATATATATATATATATATATGTATAACATTTTAAATCTATAATAAATATAATACTTTATTGATTATACGTGTAAAATTTAACTTAAATACGTTCATATAAAATTAATACAAAGTAAATTTAATCAATCATAAAATTAAATACGTTTTGAAATGAATAACTGAAAAAAATATTATATATTCGTAAGAACCAAAATAGATACAAAATATTTTAATTAGATGTACAAAAATTTTATTGAAATCGGATCTCAATGTTTATACATTTCTGAACAATCTTACAGGATCATAATTATTGACTTAACAGTAATAATTATAAAAACCGAAATAAATCTCTTCAAACAATTAATATATTCCGTAAAAAACTATTATGGTGGTAGTAAAACAATTGTGGGTATTGTTTTCTGAATTATAACCTTAATTTTTTCAATAAAAGTGTCATTTCATTGTGTTCATATTAATATCATTTTAAAGTGAATTTTTTGACATCGACTTTGGTTTTATTATTATCTTTTCATTAAATTGGACTTTTGAATTAAAGATGGAAAAGAAAATTATAATAGCATTTTTTGTATGAGTTCAAAACGGATGGCAAAACAGTAGAAATTGCTCATAAATTAAACGATGCTTTTGGTGTGGGTACTGAACATTGGGTACAATAATGGTTCCAAAAATTTCGTGCCGGAGATGAAATCCTTGAATGATGAAGAAGTTTGCTGGTGTCCTCTTTCAGTTCATACAGACCAATTAAAGGCGTTAGTTTAATCATAACCACGCACAAAAATTCGAGAGTTTACATAAAGTTGCAGGTGTTATTCAGCCAACAGTTCTATACCACTTAAAACCATTTAAGTTAAAAAATTTATATGAATTTGAAGGTAATAAACCACAATTATTTTTCTACCAACATAATATTACTGAAAATTTGATTATAATATTTATTTATTTAAATTATCTATTTGTCCTTGATTTTTTAAAAAAATATTATAAAATTATTGATCTCTGGTTAATTATAAAAGAAGTTGTGAAAATTCTTACTGAGAACTACTAAATAATTACATTAAAAAAAACAACTGTTTCTGTGTTGTACATTTAAACGTCAACATTAATTTTCTCGTGACCTCACTAAAAGATTTATCTGAAAGCTGCTATGATAAAAATGACCAGAAAAAAAATTTATGTATGAATTATCTAAGCGAATTGTTATAGCACGTGTATATAATTACACAAGCGTTATTATGTTTGTCTTCGTCGTTTAGGCCTTTGTGCAAAAATATAGCAACAAGAATTATCTACTCAAAATGAGAAAGTACGTATATACAAAAGAATATGTGTCGACAACAAAATTGTGCCAATCGATTTGTTTTTCTCATTGTGTTCTACTAATCGTTCATATGTGTGTATTACTAGTAATGATGCAATTTATTTAAATGTGATAAGAGTATTAAGATTAATAATTTATCAAAATGAATATAATATTTAATGACAATCAATTATATGGGCTATGAAAAGAATAGGTTATTACGAAAACATTATTTGATTTTATAGATTTATTAGGCTTTAATTTTAAATTTACATGGAAAAATATTTCTGTCATTTATAGTAACTTATTTTCTCAATTTTCATTATTTCTTGCGCTATAACAATTATACTTAGTCCTGTTTTTAATTAACGCATTCGAAATATAACTTCATATTAAAATAAAATAATATGATTTAATTTCATATTATTATTATATTAAAAATGTTTAATTCTCAGTTGTGCATTTGGGACTAAATCTTATTCATTGAGATGCAATCTCTATATTTTTTTACATATCATATTATTATTTATTAATTATGATATTTTTTAATTTTTATTTGGTTGTTTCAATCAAATTTTATTCAATATTATATAGTTATTTTTGCTTTCTTAACAAGTATATAGTTATTTTTGCTTTCTCAAATTCGCTTTCTTAACTATCAATATTTTAAATAAACTATTTTAATTTTACTTATTGACTAATAGAGTGATGTAGAAATATACATCTCTGAGAATCGTGCTTGCAATTAATTAAAGCAGCATAAAAAAGTATAATAAAGCAACAGATTTATTTAGATTGGTTCATTTAATATATTTACAAATTATCGTAAGTATTTAATGATTTTCATATTTTATCTAGGAATTTTTAGAAAGTTGCATGCTTTGTAGCAGTAAGCATAGTTGAACTGCTATATGGTTTTAACTTAATGATAAATTATTGATAGAATAGAAAGGCTTATTGAAAAGAAAATATAAGCAAAATATGAAAATTTTGTAAGAACTATCCATTTTGGCGATTTATTTTAAGTATATATATATATATATATTATACATATATTATATATATATATATATATTATATATATATATATATATATTATATATTTGTATATAAATTATATATTTATATATATATATCATATATTTGTATATATATATATATATATATCTACATTTTTGGATTTATTTATAAGTTTTTTAATACTGAACAAAATTTCCATACTCTAATTTCATGAATTATGTTTCATTAAAGTATTTATAATGTATGATAAAAGTTTATTCCACTACTAACTTAAATTCTAGCTTTTTCAATTAATTTGATGTACATTTTTGGGAAACATTATGATCAGTAATTTAATTGGGAGAGTACCATAGCCTTTAACAATTTGATGTATCATTATCATCGACAAAACAACTACGCTTACTTTTCAATGGATAGAATTTGTAATCTCGTTAATGAACCTCGTTATAGAACAATGCTCTATTATTCCATCTATACCAGAGGTTCCCAACCTTTTTCATACATTGACCCCTCACAACAAGTTATTATTTTTTATCGATTCTCCCTGAAAGTTGGAACTACAATTGCGCCTCTCTCGAGACGTTAAAGTATTTCATGTGAATTATTGAAGAAATATTTGTAGACTTGAAAATGATATTAAAAAATGACCGTGAAAAATGTTTCTAGAAATATGTATGGTTATAACATTTTAAGCATCTATTTCTAATAAAAGATTTTTTTGAAATTTTCAATACTAGGGTCATTTCAGATCATAGCAAATAAAAAGGCTATAATAGAATTTATCCACTTTTTAGTATTCTGTAGTGTAGACGATTGACAACATTATTTGTAAATTAATGTCAAAAAATTTATTTTCATATTTTTATGTAATTACAGCCTCCGATATCCGATTTGTCAGAATCTACGCCCGGGAGCAGCATATATAATATGTACGCATATAGAATGTGCAGTGAATTTGTTTATGCACCCTATATATATATATATATATATATAGTAAAATAACAAATCTTTATTATAATTTTAATTCCTATAATTTTGATTTTATGATTATTTGTATTGATCTTTCTGAACTTATATATATATATATATATATATATATATATATATATATAATGTTCAGAAACATCAATACAAATAATCATAAAATCAAAATTATAGGAATTAAAATTATAATAAAGATTTGTTATTTTACTATATGAAATCATCTTGGAGATTCACATTGAAACACCAAAGCTAGTATCTGCGATTCAGTTATTCATTTGCTTTTATATTTCTTTACTATTTATAAATTATATATCGTTTCAAATATCTGGTAATTATTAAATTTAGAAATAATGTGCGGTTACAAATAATAAAATCTATCAATTCTAGCAAATAACAAAAGAAGGATATATATATATATATATATATATATATATATATATATATTTATGTATGTATATATATATATATATAATGCGCTTTGAAGAAAATGATTTTTCTCAGAAAAATATATGACCACTATTGAAAAGAACTTAACATATGAATGTGAAGTAGTGAGATATAAATACAGGACAAAAGAGTTAAATCCAAACTATTATCCACTGAAGTGGATTTGTGGCGATACGAAGCTCAAAGCTGATGAGATTGTGGAATGAAACAGTAAAGAGGTCTATAATACAGTAATTCAGGATACTAAAATATAACATTAAAGTGGTATGGTTACATACGGGGAGTGAACTCGGAATGCTAGCAAAACTGAATTATGAACTGGCCAACTATGGACAATAGTAAACGGAGCAAACAGAATTTAAATTTACAAAAAACAATACAAAATATATTCAAATATAAGTGATGTGCAGATTAACAACCAGCAATTAATGTTATAATTAAAACTTTGATAAAAATATAGATTGATTAAATATAACTAATAATAAAAATTATTATTATTCTGATTATCCATAAAAAGAACCGAAGTATGAGTAAAAACTTTAGATACATTCATTATTCTAAAACTTTAGAAATGTGCTACAATGATTATATATATATATATATATAACACAGATATATATATATATATATATATAACACACGCACACATATATATGTATATATATATATATATGTATATATATATATATATATATATAACAGATATAAAGAATGAATAAAACATTTATAACTCGAGTTTTTTTCTGTTATACTACTGATAACTGTGTTTTTTCTGACTAGAGATGTATAAATATAATTCAATTTAAAAGTTTGAATTCTCCATGAAAACTTTTATAATAAAACAATACAACTATAAACTAAATTTTTCCCTCTGATATTCAAATTTGTAAGAATATTTGTGTTGTAAATAGTTTTGTTCTATTGAAATTAATTTATTCAATTCAACAGATGTATTTTTCTTTTAAATAAAAAAGTAATTTTATGAAACATTACTGAAGTAATTTTAATATAAATGCAATGATATTGAAATAGAAATTGAATATTCTAATAAACTAGAAAATCAATATGAAGAAGAAATTGAGATTTGTTCGTGGTAAACATCAAACTCTTTACTGTCATCATTTCCTATATCCCTTCATCCTTTGAATTAAACTGATCTGTATTTAACGGTAGAATGAACTACCCACCTTTAATATTTCCACTAAAATTGATTTATCTAGTTAATTACATTTTCAGACAATAATTTATATTAAAATTGTGTTCCATATTAATGAATTTTCTGGTTATATATGAATATATGGGTATATAGGCGTGTATATGTATATATATATATATATATATATATATGTATATGTATATATTGAATAAGGATAATTAAATACTATTTTTTTTATAAAAATCAGAGGACTCCGCCTCCTACTACGGTCACCAACACACGGGAGGTTTCGTTCTCCCCTTACAAAAAACAGAAATGTACAAATTATGTGCACAAAAAATCTGCATAAAATGTGAGTCGTTAAAAGTAAGTCGTAGTAAAATGTTTATTGGAAAAGTTTATAAAAATTGAAAACAAAATAAAATATTAAAAAGTGTAAGAATTTTTTTACTCTAAAGCTTTTGCGAATACAATATTTTGAATGAATGTCATCAGTTTTTCATTGAAATCCTATACACATCTTTCGTTGTTCATTGTGAAAGAGATACATGTGACTTATGTCAACCAATTAGAACAGAGAGCATGCTATATCCCTCAATCAACTATTAATGATCGGGAATGGAATTGGTTATCGTGATACTTATAAAGTATATCGGTGAGGGGGTGTTGCGAGAACGTGATCTACACAAAAAAAATAAAAAATAATCCATCGTAAAACGGAAATTCTACAATGGAATTATTTTTTATACACAAAAAGATAAATAAAATGTTAAAAAAATCTATCTTATTACAAAAATTATCCACGAAATTAATTAAAATTGGAAATGAACAAAAATTCGTTATCTAATAATATGGCTTTTAAAAAGAAAGTACATACAATAAATAATTGAATTTAAATTTTTTTTATTAAAGATATGTTATTTAATTTGTAGTAACATTTTGTTTGTTAATTTCACTGTGACACAATTCAAACTTGTTCAACTGAATCATATATATATATATATATATATATATATATATATATATATATATATATATATATATATATATATATATATATATATGTGTGTATGAAAATGTGTGTGTGTTTCCTTTTCTTACCATACGGATGCCAAAGAAGAAAAAAATATATTAACTACCTGTTCTCAGTGACGTATTACTTTGGTATCGTGGGCAATAAAACAGCAATTACTATTTAGGTCAATTGAGAAAACGAACGACACTTAAATAGTTTCCTGTGTGAAGAAGACGGGTAAAGTTGGCGTTCGTATTGTTTCTCAGTGTCTCCCTTGACAGATCACGTTTATCTCACAAAAAAATTGGAATTGGTTGCCACAGTCGACAACGATTTTACAAGAAATAGAATTTATACACATGACAATATTTTTCATGTTGATAACAAAGAAATTGGAAAGTTGAATGTGAAGAAAGTTTTCGTTCGTTATTTTATTGTTCTCAAAACAGATATGTTTTTATAGACGGCGGAAGATATAGTAACAATATTGATTTTACTTTCTGTTATCAACGGAAAAGATACGATTTTGACAAATTTATTTTTATTATATATTTTTCATTTTTTTACACTTGATTCTTGCAAAGTTTTCATGAAAACCAGAGGTATGAGTTCTGTAAATATTTGTTTTGCTTTAGAACAAATGACTAGTCGTTACTGTAAAGTAGACGATTTATTAAAGTACATTCGTACAAAGTTAATTTTAACGTAAGATTGAAAAGAATTTATTAAAAAATATTATTGCTATATGTTTTGTAAATTATAGCATTTATTATTTGTATATATATATATATAAAGTCAACATTTACTGTAAAATATACAAGCAAGTAAAAATAATTGAAAAAGAATTACTATACAAATTTGATATTAAAAAATTTAAAAATATACCCTTAAATACATTCTCTACATCATTTACAATAATATCATAAAGAACCAAAAAAATATATAATAAAAAATTGAAACGAAAAGTTTATAAGCACTCTCAACATTTCATTTTTATTCTATTATTCATGAACATATGTTTCATACAAAACAAACAGTCGTTTGTCATCATTTCTAGGTAGGTAAAAACTATAGATGATACTTCAGTATGAAGAACACTTAGTATGCCATCTTAAACAAGAAGAGTCTACCTAAAGTACAAATATGTTCTACAATAACTTTATTGTACAAACAATTTATGGTCTAGTAATATTTGATAAAATTAAATATGTCGTACCATTTTCTTGTTCGAAATTTACATATAAGGTTTTTCTATAAAGTGTATTTATAATATATCTTTCGTTTTTCTACAAATTGTAACTTGTCCTATTTTTTTATAAAAAATACAAATAATAAACTGAAATGACATTTTTGAAATAAACAAAATTTTAAAGTTAATTAAATTATTTAAATCAGCATACAAACAAATATTATCTTTATGTAAAAATTGTAAATTTTGTATTTTTATATGCAAATTTTTAAAATTTTAATTTAAGTTAAATATTTATATGTATGTATATATATATATAGATATATATATATATATATATATATATATATATATATATATATATATATATGTATTAATAATGGGTGCTTAAAATTGTAAATAAAATATGAAAGTTGAGATATTTGCTTTTATTTAAATGTGCTAAGATAAATGAATATAATGTATTTATTTTATAATTTTCTAATATATTTGAAACATTAAATAACCATGCAGTTCTTAATAATATGGTACGTGTATCGAAAGAAATCTACGATAATAGATATTTTCTATTAGAATAAAAGATAATTACATTATAAAAAAAAACAGCAGTCAGCAATGGGTTAAGGTAATAATGCCAATTATCAGCAATTCTCTTAGCATTGTCCGTAAGAGATATATTAATGTACCTTAATAAAATTGAATTCATCCGTACGAGATGGAAAAATGAGACCAACACATTAATGTATGCAGACCATACAACCATACTATCAGCTTCAGTAATAGGATTACAAAAAGGACTGAATCGAATATAATAATATTGTGAAATAAATGATATTAAGGTTATCACATATAATACGAAAGTAAATATATTTAGCAGAAGCATAGAGCGTTAAAAAAGGAAAATGATAATTTAAAATTATAACAGATTTAAAGTATATGTGAGTATATTTTGAATGTGCAGATAAATGAAATCAATATCAAAAAAATATGCTTGTTTAAAATCAAAATGCTACACAATTAAAACGTAGATGTATGTACATGATCGAAGAAACAATTTACGGATATAAGCTTGAATATTTATCCTGTACTGACATAAATATAGTAATTAAATGGAACAATAAAATAACTGGAATAACAGTAAATACATTTTGCAAAGAAATACTTGGTATAAGGAACTTAATTACAAATATGCAAATCGTTATACAAATTGTAAAAAATATACTCAGTATCTCTACTAAATAACTGGATATAGAATATTAAATTGTCTGATAGAATTGTAAATGCAAAGAACTACAGAAAATATTCCTAAAAGAAAAATACTATTGACTTGGAATATTAAATTAAAATAAAATATATAATTGTTTATATTGATAAATATATTAGACAAATGAGGGCATTTCAGGTCAATTTACTATAGTAATTAGCATTTACAATATATTATATAAATGAATTAAGGTATTTATTTGCATTCGAAGTACACGATGAGCAATTACAAAGGTGGTTAGTATTAATTTTACATGTGCTCATTTTTTTATAATACTTAGTTTTAAAATTAAAATAGTAATAATGGATAATTTAATAAATAAAATAATAGTTAAAATAATACAGTATTATATAGTAGTATTAGAGAATAATATGAAGTATAGTAATCATTTACATAAAATGACCGAAGTTTCAAATTATATAATAAAATATATTCTTTGCTTCACTTTTGGTCTTTATGTGCATTATGTTGAGAAACTGATTAAATTGTATGAAAGTGTTCCTATATGACTCGCATTGTGGACAAACACTTAATAGGTGTTGAATTATTTCGTTCAGATTTAAATTAAAAATTAGGCCTTTATCACAATCTATTATTTACATATATATATATATATATATAATAAAAACAAAAAGAATATGGTAAATAGACAACTCAAAGACCAAGAAAAGGGGCAAATGTTGGGAACCACCAACAAAATACTTCACATCACCTGTAGTTCTTCAAAAATTTAATCCATTATAAAAACAGTTCAAAATATTTGAATCTTTTGAGAAAATCAAAAGTAAAATACATAAAAATGATCAAAACGGAGATATAGAAACAACAATGAAAGTAAAGAATATTAAAGATGATATGTGCTATGTAATAGTAATTTTAATGAAGACCGCTTCACAGTGGATTGTATTAATAAAGTAAATGAACTTGGCAAGTTAGAAATATATTACAATTTAATATAAAAATACCCGATATAATCATATATATATATATATATATGTATATATATATATATATATATATATATGTATATATATATATATATATATATATATATATATATCGCAATAGAATTAAAATATTGAGGAGAAAATTTACCAAAATATGTATAAAGAATTTTTAAATGATACAATAGGGAAATATAATGTATGTTGAAAATGTATAATCAGTATTAATTTCATACATTGGGTGTAAAAATTAATTCTGTTCTTTTAAATTGAATCAATCATAGCTCTGTTTTATATTAAAATATTTTCTCGTCATTTTAGGATTTTAAAGCGTTGACGATAAATTTAAAAACACTATATATCTTGGCCAAGCAGTTGTCATAATCTCTCACAAATTAGGTATTGTATACTTTTCGAATTTCAGTTGAAAATGCTGCCAAAGCCACAAAAATGATTTGTTTGAAGCTTTGAGCGATAGTTTAGTGATACATAAAACATGTAAAAGATGCTGAAATTATGGAAGAGGTCCAAAAATGCATTACGACTTCATCGATTCAAAGCCTGTCTTTCCTTTAACAATCGATTCGTCAGTTATCTGAATTATGGAGCAAAGTTATCTAAAATAATGGAATGTATTCTGAAGCATGCAATGTATTCAATTTTTCTATAAATAAACATTAAGTTTCTATAAAAAAGGCACCGAATTAGTTTGTACACCTAAAACAATTATTTTAAAAGTAAATACATTCAATGTAGTGTAGAATTAAATGCATATCTTATTTAAAGTTTTTTTTTAATCCAGGGTTACAGTTGACCTATTTAATATTAATAACTGTGTAGTTTTATTTACAATTATTCCTATAAATATAAATGCAATTGAATGTTTCACTAGAAAAAATAATATTATTAATATATCATATCATTTTTGTTCAAGCTATTAAGTGATCATTTAAATCAAATTAAGAAAAATAATTTTATTTGTATAAGCATACAGACACACAACCGTACATACAAATATATACATATATATATATATAAAGACGAACGTGTGAATATGTGCATAATATAAATATAAAAACACTTTTTTTATAATAAAAGTCATTTATCAAATATGAAAAGAACATTTGACAGATTTTATTATATGGTTGACATGAAAATGTTACACATACATGAAGGAAGTTGAATAATTCTGACATGAATTTCGGTTATTTATAAAGACGCAGAATTTTTAAATTTGTTTTTCATTAAATTTTTTTCTTATAATTTCTTATAGTATATCTATAATAAAAATTCAAGAAAAAATTGTGATTTTAAATATGTATACCTACAATGATTTAAACGAAAATTATTTTTTTTTTATTAAATATTAATTTCAACTTACGTTTGAATAAATATTAACTTTGGTATTTATTAATTTATATATTATCTAATAATTATATATATATATATATATATATATATATATATATATATATAATTGTATTTTTTACTCTTTATTTCAAATATTCATAACATAATTTCTTAAATACAAAAAGAAAACAAAGAAGGCGTCTATATTGTAACAGTTCTCGTTCAAAACATAAATTTATTAGCAATAAATTTAATATTTTATAAAAAAAATACGAAGAAATTCATTATACTTTTTTTCTTATTATCATTGGTTATAAAATGTACTTTTATTAAAAAATGATATTTTGGTAAAGTAATAATTCTAATAAATGTTTCATTGTATAAAATTCTAATCAAAAAAATTCATTTGCCCAATTTTTTCATTAACAAATTTGTTATAATTTTAATACTGAAAACACCTTTCAAAATATATAAATCATATTTTCAAAGAAGATAAAATTGTTTATTAATAGTTTAAAAAAATATTTTTATAAAATAATATTTATGTTAGAAAAATTATTTTATGTAAGGAATGGTTTCATAAAACAGTTATTTTAATATCACAAATGAACTTTAACTCCACAAATCAAATAATTTATTTTAATGAAAAATGTTCAATATACATATATATATATATATATATATATATATGTATATATATATATATATGTGTATATATATATATATATATATATACATACACACATATATATATATATATATAAAGGTTAAAATCGTTAAGGTAAACATTTTGTTATTAATTACAGCTTTGAAAATGATTGCATTGTCACCGAAGTACATATAAGAAATAATGAAATTAATAAAACATTATTGAATATATCTGATCAGAAAATATATAATATATAAAAAGTGAAAAATATATTTGAAGAAATGAATTTATTATTGATATGTTTTTTTGAATAATGTCAATAACAATATCTTAAAAATAGACTCTATAGAAATTCAATTTTAATACAACTGAAATACTCCAAAAAGCCATGTAAATATATTAACAATTTTAATTGATCTTCAAAATATTTTCAAAAATGATATAAGAACCATATAAAATACTTTAGGAATAACCTTAAAACTGTTGTATTATTCTGAAGCTCCAACCAATTTCAGTACATGACTCATGTGTGTAGTAAATTACACCCGACAATAGATCAGGGAATTCATGAAAAAAGGAAAATGTACCTGTAAACAAAAAAATATGTTAAATCAGAATAATACAAAAAAAAATAATATCTATATTTCTAAAAACACTTTCAGTGATTTTTACAAAACAATAACAAGAAAATCTTATTGTCTACTATATTGACTATTAGTTTTATTTTATAACTAATATATATATATATATATATAATTAAGGAGAGTTCTTCCAGATCCGATAATAAATTTATTGTATTTGTTTTTTATTGTCCTTAGTTTCTGATAAGAAATCTAAATTTCTCATTCTAAAACTCATTTTTTTGTCAGTAAATGTTAACTATATCCCATTGCGGAGATTAATACGTCCCCATTAGGGAATAAAATACACATCTCTAATTATCAGATCAGACTTCCGACTAGATTTCTCTCGGGAGATATGTATTTGTTCTTTTTCAGTTGTACTTACTTTTTAATTTAATTGCATTAGAAAAAATGAATGTTTAGCTTTTTAGCTTTTTACAAAATTAATAATGTAATAAAGAATATAATTAGGATAATAACTATTAAGAAATAACTATTGCCTAATTCTTAAACATTTTTCTACGTCACTTTTCTTAATTTTACCTTGTTTCATACAATAGTTTCATAAAATTTAAAATGACATTTGACTCAAACCAAAAATCTTAATCGTCAAATTGTATTTTAAAAAGTCAATATTTTAATTTTCACTTAAATATATTGAGATTTTAATTGCTGTACTTTTTAAAAAAAATGAAAACAAACTAAGTGGAAATTATACTTTATGACATATATCTATATATCAGTTTGACAGCACAAATTTATTTCAATATATGTTTTAGTAATAAGTAAAATAACCTGTAATTACGTTTCTTCTCTCACTCTACCGGTAGTTATTAAACATTTTAAAACACGTTTATCTTACTAACAAATCAATTTTGTAATATAGTATAGAATATGCTATGAATAACTAACGACAGTAATAGGACATTTATTTGTCATTTTCTAAAGTTATTCCAAAGTACAAATTTATTTATGAAAAGCTATAACGGAAAATAAGTAATAAACAACACTTGTACATTGTAAAAAAAAAAACAAGTTATCATTATTACTTTAAGTATTATATATATATATATATATATATATATATATATATATATATATATATATATATATATATCTTATTAATCAAAGGTTAAGATTCAAAATAAATTTTCTTCGAATTTTCTCAATAACTCCAAACACTTCTCAATATGCAAAGTTACAAACGTTAGTCAGAAATATTCATGAAAAATATATTATTCACGACAAATTTAATTCCTCATAATTTTAACGAATCTACTTTCAAGTAAATTAAGTTCTTAATGTATTTTCAAGTTTCTTGTTTGATCAAACATTTACTTTTTTAGTTGAGAACCGAATGTTTCGATTTCTAGTTATACTTTTAGGAAATATCATTTAATATATTAAAATAGAGTTTTCATACTTTAAATATAAAATAATTATCGATAAACATTGAGAAATTTTAATTTTTGTTACATATATAAATACCAGAATATTAATGACAGTGTTTAATGATAATGTGTTTTATAACCAATATTGCACCGTATGTTTCTTAAAAGTACCCACACAAAAAGAATCGTTTAATTTAAGAGCAGTGCATGTTGCTTTACCACCCGTTTTGAACTCATACAAAAAATGCTTTTATTTGCTTCTTTTTCATCTTTAAATCAATAAACTAATTTAAAGCAAAATTTATAATAAAACCAAAGTAGATGTAAACAAAATACAGACCTAAAATGTGGTTTAAAATGATATTAACATGAACATGATGAAATGACGCTTTCATTGAAAAAAATTAAGGTTATAATTCAAAAAGACCGTAAATATTTTCTTACCAATCCAATAAATTAAATAAATCAATTTACAGACTAGTTACTGGTGATTAAAATTTAAACATTTCGTATACTCGTATATGTAATGTAAGAAAAAAAAGGTTATCTAAATATAATAACAATGCAACTCTTTTAAATAAATTAAATGTTTCCAGGAGACAGATTGATTGGTTGATTATTGGGATTTTAGGGCAGCAGACAGACTGATATATATATATATATATTTGTTATCTTTGTTACCACTAAAACTTTGTAGGAGTGCATATGCTGTACTCTGCAAAATTATTTTAATAATGCATGCTCGAAACTAAACTCCAGTACTAAGTACAAGTTAATATGTTTATTTTTTGTACCAATAACTTTTCATGATACTTTAATTATTACTTTTTTGTAGTATATTTTATTACTGTCACAAATCCTCCCTTTATTTTATCTAGATGTTATTTATGAACTTTTTACTAAAATTATTTATCTGCAAAAAATTAATATTCTTCAATATTTTCTTTTTTAGATATTCTAACGTCCTCGTGTACCTAATAGATTAGCGAGTCAATAATAAGAGTAAGCCGAAGACTGAAGCGGTAAAAAGAAATCAATCCAAACACATACAAACTATATACTAATAATCTGGGTTTTATTATGAATGTTCCGACATTTGAATTGTTGTCACTGCTTTGTCCTTTTCTTTCATTTATTCTTTCTCAACACTTCACTATATCCGTAGTGTTATTTTATAAAAATAAAACTCTGAGTTCATAAAAATAAAAGAAATTTACTTGTTTCTTAAACTTAGATTGGTAAAAAAAGAGTGATATAATTCCGTCTCTAAGACAAGATCCAAAAATGTTACTAGTATTTTAATTTCATGTGTTTTCAAATGTTAGTTTCAGTTTAGTATACATGTTGAATATAGTGTATGGAATTATAATGTGTATGAGTACATAGGACAAAATTAGGAACTCTTATAAATTCATATTTGGTTCATTACACTGAAATATTCACATTAATCTTCCAGAAAAGAATAGCAATATATATATATATATATATATATATTTATATATATATATATATATATATACATAAATAAATATGAACATATGTAACAACAATGGATACATTTAACAAATATTGATTTTGTTTCTACATCCATCTCATATTTCTAGTCAATGTAAACTTAAAGTCTACGGTATGAGTAAATAAACAATTTATCTTACTTTCAGAATTCGGAAGACCTTCGTACGTTGGTGTAAAATATCCTGTTTGTAATCCTTCTGTACGCATTTCACTCAGCACTTAACCTAATGACAATGCGGTAGTGTATCTCATTTCCCGCCACTTTAGTTCTACTATTTAGATTTTTTTTTACTTGCTACTTTCTAGACCTTTGTTAGTAGTTCGAAGATAAAAGCAATGTGTAATTTATTTTTTACGTATCACAAAATTTTACAAGTCAAGGAATCACGAGGAGCACTTTTTCTTAATAGTAAGAAAATCTTTGTAAAAAATATAAAATATTTTTTTTGATTAGGAAACTTCTTTCTATCAATTGAAATGTATCTATCTATCCACCCATCCGTCTCTCTCTCCCTTTCTATCTATTTATGTATACATATATATATATATATAATATATATATATATATATATATATATATATATATATATATATATATATATATTTTGATATTGAGATATTACAGGTATGTTGAAAAGTACATTTCGACACTGTAGTTAAATGAACTTTAAATAAGAATTAACAACACTTTACACATCCAAAAATATTTTTTATTGAAAGTGTGTAGTCTAATATCTTTTTTTCTATATGCATGTTCTTAAATATATTAAAATGTCAAATAATCAATTATTGAACAGTACGACAAAAATATATTTCATGTGTTCCCTTATGAAGAAATAATCTTTTTTAATAGATTTGGGTTGTAGGTAATTATTAATAGAGTATATTTTATAAAGTGTAATATTTTCGAACTGTACAAATGCGTATATATATACATATATATATATATATATATATATACACACATATATATACATATATATATATATATATATATATATATATATATATATATATGTACATAGAGAGAGAGAGAAAGAGAAGTTATATTTATATAATCAATAAAATCAAAAAATCTTGGCTGTAATTTACAAATTTATGTCATATAGATTGAAAACAATAATTTACAGTTTTGTTTCTGTCAATACCAGCATGAAATATTTCTAAGATATCGGTTTAGTTTGACAAATAAAATATTGTCAGTTTTCAAAAAATTCTGCTTTCAACAGCAGCAGTCACGGTCATCTTTTATTTACTACCACATGATTTGAAAACATTTATCTTTATCTCATGAATTTTTTATCACGTATACATAAATATATCAATAAAACTACTGAACAGAGAACAACTACCAAATCTCTGTAAAATGTCACATTTGTTCGAAATCTTGTTTTTTATGATAAGTGTTACATTTACCTCTAAATTATGTAAGAAATATATATATATATATATATATATATATATATATATATAATAATATTTTTAATCATGTTACGGGAATGTATTCTATACGTTCATTTTACATTAAATTATTCATTTACTTCATTAATTTTTATTGTTTCTAAAACGTCTAGATAAAATTTATGAATGATATTAAAATAAATATTAGTGAATGCTCAATGGATTAGTTTTGAAATACTTACGCATAAAATAAAATATTTGGATTATTTTAAATTTATTTTCAGAAGTATGAACATTGTAGAGTTTGAACTTATTTGTTTTTCTGTTAGATAAAACTCCATATGTGGATATTCAGTATTTAAGATAACTGAAAATATTCGTAATTAATGGAATTTTATTTCATGAAAACAAACAGATTAACATCTTTTACTTCGTTTGCGTTTATCGCCATTTTTGTGTTCTTTTTTTAGTTGGTAGATCATTGATATCTCATCGCATGAACACTTGCAGTACATAGAAAATGAATAGACAAGTATTTTATATTAAAAACTAAAAATCTTAAGAAATATGAAAAATGACCTCTATTCACAGTTAGTTGTCTGTGTGGAATATAATATTTAAATTAGATAAGAAAAGATAAATGTAAAAATATTAAACAAATTTTATTTCAAGGTCAGGTAACAAAAATTGTCAAGTTTTACGTTTATAATATAAAGTAAATTTGGAGCATTTATAATTTGAATGCCTCATGTTTACGTATATTTTACACTAACTGTTCAAATGTACCGTGACCTACTTTCAGCCTAGTAGTAAAATGAAGACGACTTGCGAAATCCATGACCTTTTATAAAAAAAACTCGTGTTGCATGAAAACAGAGACAATGCGGATTTTTTTTATGAGAAATGTAAAATAAGTAAAAAAGTAACAAGTGAGTATTGAGTAAAGCTTTTTTCGATATCTGAAAGAAATAAATCTCAGACGGAACCATGATCAAGTGTATATCATACTAGCAAAATATAAGATAAAAACAAGAATGAGATTTACAATTCGCTTTATACACTGAAGTTATATTCTAAACAGTGGTTAGGGTCTGGTTTGTGTTTTAAAATATTTTTTTTAATAAAAAATTTAGAGGTTTCATATAAAATAAAAAAGTTTATATTTACTTTTATAGAATTTATACATTTTCGGTTAAATATTGGTGTAAACATATTAAATGCATTCAAAAATATGTTTCTTTATTGATTACTTTTAGCACAATCAACATTTTTTCATTATATGAGCAGAATAATAATTAAATAGACATAAATATAGAAGCGTTTTTGTGTAACAGGCTTTTTATACTTTTGTAAAACATCTTAAGCTTTAAAACTGCTTTATTATTTGGTATTCAAACACAAATTTGAACATTTCTAAAGGTCATTTTCATTATTTTTGAAATTATAAAGTATATTATTTAGTGATTTTTTATTCGGAGGATTTTATTAATGCTACCTTTATTTGTTTGTTTTTATCCTCTGTTTATATATGTATATATATATATATATATATATATATATATTTGTTATAAGTTTTGAAATTAAAACTAGTTGATAGCTCTGTTTAATGTAAAATTCACTGACAGGAATTGTAAATATTTTTTATTTGTTTCAAATGGAATATGATTTTCTGTTAAATTTTATTATAGGTATATACAGAAATATTTCAATACTTAATAGTCAGATTAGTTATAAAATAAAACAAAGTTAATTTAGATTGCATTTAATAAATAATATAAATAAATTATTGAAGAAAAATATATGTATAGTACAGACACAATATTAACTGGAATAACATAGAGTATTCGTAATTATCAATGAAATAAAACATATAAATGTTCGTTTAAAATTATAAGATTTAAATTAAAATTATCATTCGTTAAATGTCCTTTTAGAATTACAAATCAATTACATTATTTTTTATTTAATTTTATTGTTTATTTAATGTGATAAAAACGACATTTTCTCTCGATCTCCATTATTTTATTGACTAAGTTTTAATATATTTGTATTTATTATAACAACATCTATAGAACTTGCGCAAAAAGGTTGAAATAAAACTAATAGACCAAATTTAATTCATCTTTCTTATCTCACTTCTTGTGTAGAATAATCACAGTAGATTTATTCGATTCATCTAGCAAAATCTTTCTCTTCAGATATGAGGTACTTGTATATATCTTTGTTAGAACTCTTTATTCTAATACTTTCAAAGCTTTGATATTTTCCATAATTTTTTGTTCTTCCCTTTTTTATACCCTTTCTTTATAGCATGCAAAATTTCTTCTGATAGTATAAAGGACACTTTTTTATATATAACTTCTTTTTTTTATTGTCATTTTAATATGATTATTCATATAATAAATAATATAACATTCGTCTACTATTTAATTATTTATAATTTGTTAAAAGCAATGCTACAAATTTTTATTCAAATGAAATTAAATATTGTGTTTCAATTATAAAACTTGGCTTCATTTTCCGATAACTCTTAGGTTTCTCAATAATTATTTTCTCTTTCTCTCTTTGTCCCACACAACCATAACTGTACATATATCAACATATATATATATATATATATATATATATATATATATATATATATATATATATATATATGAGATTGTGAATAAATGATAAATAGAAAATGAGTATTGTATACTATAATGATATGAAAATTATTAAGGGTTTGTCTTAATCACACATTGCAGAGTCATAAGGAATTTTTGTGGAAAAGTTCATAGTTATCTCAATTTTAGTAACTTATTTAAAACACTGCTTTTAGTATAATATTACTTCATTAACAGTCTTAACTCTTCTACAGTATAAACAATCTCTTATGAAGCATGATAAGACAGCTAATTTTCATTGTGATCAGAGTTACGCACTTATTCACAAGTGGACGATATTTATATATATATATATATATATATATATATATATATATATATGTACATATATATTATGTATGTTGTTATGTTTATGTGTATACATGATTGTGATAAATAATACCTTTTAACGAATAAGTGATTTTAAATGTAAAGTAGCTTAAGTGTTAAATTCTATGAAAAAACCAAAAAGTATATTACAATGCCAGTTTTGAATGATGATAAAAATAAATATTATTAAAAAGAAAAAAGTAATAAAATATAAAAGGTTAAGCTTAAAAATATATGAGAAATGTAATCATCGAAACGATTTCACTGACATTCTATTTACTTTGCAGACATAAACAAACAGACGTTTGTTAGTTCATTTAGAAGTATTCTTAAGAATGCTAAAAAAACATTTTTCTTAGATTTCAAGTTATTTTAACTAAATGAAAAGAATGTTTTCTTTCAATCATCACAATATATTATAATTATAATATTTCAACTAATAATTACACATGAATACATTGTATTATATATATATATATATATATATATATATATATATATATATGGATAGCATAAAAAATTCTCATAAATGTATTATTTTTTCATTTCAATAGAATTTTATTCTATTTAGCAATTTAGAAACAATTAGTTATTTTAATATATAACTGTTAAATTATTTACAGCTTTCTCTCTCTCTCTCTCTCTCTCTCTATATATATATATATATATCTTGTGTTACATTTTTTAAATAGAATAACCAAACATTATTAATCTGTTGGGCGATGAAGAAATTAAAAATAATTAAATATTTCTTTTTTTATAACAATATTAATGAGTTTTTGATATATATATATATATATATATATATATATATATATATATATATATATATGTAAATCAAAGTATCAGTCAATTTTATTAAGAAATAAGTCCAAAATAAGAATAATAATCTTCCAAGTAAAAGAAATACATACGCGCCTCATTAATTTTAGTATACCGAAGTTGCATCGATTATCATATAGGAAAAATGGTTTCAATATAAAAAACAAGGAGTTTTACCATTTAAACAGGTTTTAATATATTTGAACAAGTATAAATTATTTTATTCATATTAACACAATTTCAAAATATCTACTTAAAATGGATTCTTTTTTATTACAAAAAACTAATAAGATCTTAAAATATTTATCTCAGCATATAAAGGATTTGACGATATTCTTAGTTTTGAGGTAATCAGATAAATATTTCTCAAATTAATGTCGACATCGACTTAATACATGCAGTTTTGAAAAAAATAGCTTTAAAGTTGCTCACTGAAAATTTAGATCACAAAAATCTATTTTATATCATTGTAATTTTTATGCGGGCTGCATAACTTGAACTATTATATTATCATATGAATAAGATTGTACACACATATGATATATGAAATTCAGAAATATGCATCTAAAACAATTAGCGGTCAAAGATAAAAATCGTGCAATTTGGAACTAAATAAAATAATTATTTGTAAATTTAGAGTGAACAATTGTGAACCTTCAAGAGAAAAGTATATCGATTACTGACCACGAATCTGAACAATTGAATGAATGACATCATGTCATAACCACATTCTATAAATTACATTCATATCTCATTGTTGAATATTATTTTATTTGTACAGTTATTTAACAGAAATACAACGAGTGTATTTCACAGCGGCAAATTCAAATTGTCTCTCTAATAAATGAAGTACTGCATACTAAATGTTTATATAAAGTTTGTTTATTTTGCATTTTCACAAATTAATACAAATTTATGAAACACGTTTGCAGGATAAATATATATATATATATATATATATATACATAGGACGCATGTATATATATATATATATATATATATATATAGAAAGAGAGAGAGATATCTCATAAAGGTATTTTATAAATTATAATAATAAAAAATATAATAGGACCCACACTAGAAGTTATTTATCTCTTAAAATTCAATATAATTGTAAAAGGAGATTATTTTTAACAATATATTTATTTATTTAGTTATAGAATAAAAAAATTTGAATGATGAGCATGTAAATAAATATTTATATTGTATCATTGGAAAAATAATAATGAAAGCAATACTATTCAAACCAACTTATAATAATGTACTAAATAATAATTGTGATTTGTACTGAACCATAGAAAATATATCTGTGTACATAAATTCGTTGACTTTGAGACACAGCACCAAATTAATATAATATAACTGTAAGGAAGTAAATAACTATCGGCTCTCTGGCGATAAACTGACCTTATAACAGCTTGAGGCAATGTATCCCAAAGATGAAACAAATCGATTAACTAAGGGATATCAATGAATATAGCAGAAAAGGGACATCGAACATAATGTGTATGAGCTTTTATAAGTCTGATACTCTTTTTAGAATGTAATTTTATTTAAATAACAAAAATCTAGTGATATGTAATGAAAGAGTGTAAATTGCTATTAAACTTGAATTTATAATTCAAAATAATTTTATAAATAACAAAAAGAATATTAATAAATAAATACTTTATTGTTACATTTATTTATCGATTTTTATAAAAAAATATATTTTAAACCCAAGGTATTACTAACATTACCGGAAAACTATAGAATGAATTTAATATAACATAGTAACAAACTTAATAACATTCTAATTTTAAAAAACTATAATAATAAAATATATTTTTAATGTGAAAGCAGGTAAATAACAAAATACGTTAAAATTTTCATTAGTTTTCATATCTATGAACATACTATTTTATAGTAATAACAAATTATTTTAATGAAATTTGATCATCCATTGTAAACATTAATATTTCTCACGTATTGCATAAATTTCTTATTAAAATTTCTTATTAATATTTTACACATGAATACAACATATAAATAATAAAATGCTTGTAATATACTGATTGGTGAACACTGCTTTTTTCAGTTAAAATGATATATTTCGAATCTATGCATTCAGACATATTTCCGAGTTGTGGTTCGTGTTTTGAATAATAGAACATTCAATGCATAACGTATAACGTTTTTACCACCTTTCTTCATATATCATAACACGTTTTATAATGCATGCCCACCATTTACGAAATTAGAAAGAAATCATTTTTACTGATGACTTAAATTTCCATTACAATAAAAAATATAAAAACGGAAGTGCATTTTCTTTTCAATTCTTTTTAACTGGTTTAATTCATTTTTTCTTTTTATTTTATATATTCGCAATATATATATATATATATATATATATATATATATATATATATATATATATGTATATATATGATACAAAATATTATAAATAATTAATATTTTATATTAAAAAATAACCCATTAGTAATTTTCATAAATTAAAACTGGTAAATTCAAATTAATTTTGAAATATAAAATTATTCATAAAACTAAAAACTGTCATTTATGAAGAATATGTTTAATATAAATAGTTAACATCAATTTTACAACAATTATTCTTATTAAAGTTATTTTTCATATAGTAAGAGGCGAAATTAATAGCGAGAAATAAAATTAGTGTAAAGGCAACATTAGTATTAATAGTAATTAGTGTGAAAATTAAACAAATTGTTCTATAAGTCATACAATTTTCTGTACCAAATGGACGCATTAATATGATTCATAAGATTGTTTTGATGATAGTAAATTTTGACGTAATTCGTTAAATTAGTCTATGTGAATCAATTTGTCAAATAGACTTAAAGACAATGAAGTTTCCATTCTTAAATATCCAAACTCATCAAATATGAACCAAATTACTACTTTTAGAGTTGTATTGAAAGTAAATTAATCCTCCTTCAGGTAATTCTAGGCATAATGTAGAGATCAAGAAAGCTAGTCAAAAAATATGGAAGTATTAAATGAAAAATAGCTACTAAAGCATGTTCAAACGAATTATTACGGTATTAAAAGAAAAAGAATATCATACAAAAAGCTAATTAATAAAACAAAATCAAAATTTCTAATACACAGTTATATATACATAACAAAAGAGTGTATAGAATTACTTTAACTAAAACTTTTCTGTTATTTTTCCTTTGTCTATTATCTTCTTTGAATTATGACAATATATATTGAGCTATATGATAGTAGTAATATACATAGCATATTTATTGAATATTGCATTCATAATTATATTTTACAGAATATATGTTTACTTTGGATATGCACTGAAGTCCGACATAAACCAAAAATGTATGTATGTGTAGGAATCTATTTACAGAATTAACATTTAATTTTATATTTTACTCTACATAGTGTTTTTTATTTGTTTAATAATTAACTTAAACACTATTTGTATATAATTTGCTACATATTTTTGTATAGAAGTTGAGTCCATACTCTCATGTATATTGTCTGTTTTTATATTAGATAAAAACCTGTTACTAACTTCACTAGTTCCTCACAATCCACCATTAAGCGTTCTTCATTTTGATCACCATTACATAGCACACATTTGTCTTTAAAGCTCTTCATTTTTCCTTGTCATTTCTATACTCACAATCTAATCTTAGCCATATGTTATTGTTCTGTTTTGTTCAAAATATTTAAATATTTTCCTCTATCTACACAGTAACTTAATTTCTTGAATATTTGTAGATTTGTTTCTTTTTTGTTTCCGTCTTCTAATGTTTGTCGCATTTCATCATCTTCAAGTTGTCTTCTTACCATTTCCTTCTTCTTTTACTTTGATTCATATTCTGTCTCTATATTTATCAAATTTATTTCTTTTAGATTTTCATGTATTTTTTTGTTCTGGGTAGAATGTGGACATTGTAAGCATGTTTTGTATAGATTTTTCTCTTTACAGTCTATTAGATTTACACAATATAATGTACAGATATTTGGTATAGATGCTTAGTTTTTTCTTATTTCTATAAGAGTTACCATTATTGAACTATATGATAATAAATTGAAAACAAAATAATGCTTCGATTATAAATAGTATTTCATATTCATATAATGTGAATATTTATATTATACAGTCACCCTTACCCTCACTGTATACGAGTATATGAACAATAATGTAAAATCATAATTATTTCTGTTTATTCGGAATGAAAATTATAATAATACTGATAATTAATTTAATTATTTACAGGTTAACTATAATTATATTTTTAATAATATAGATTTCTTTAAGATAATAAATAAACAAAGAGACTAATTGTAAACAATCAAATATATATATATATATATATATATATAGATATTGAAAAATGTTTATCTATAGTGCATTAAAAATTGAGTTTTTTATAGTATTCCATTTTACTAGACAGTAATTAATATTCCAGTCAAATATTATCTTTTTCTAAAGTTATTTTAGATCTCCATTAGGATCAAAGTTAAGTAAGTGAAACAGTTTCTTGTTCATGTCAAAAATAATTAATTATTATTTATTTTCAATATAAAACAACAAGGAAATATTTTTAAGTAAAAATAAAATCTGACTCAATATACGTGAGGATATATGTTTATATATATATATATATATATATATATATATATATATATATATATATATATATATGTAAATAGTATCTAAAAAATGTTTAAATGTATTTTAAGATTAGAAATAAAAACAAGTATACATTAACTAAAAATAAGCATACATTAACTCAGCTGCACTATATTCTCATATTATTGACAGCTACAGTTGAAACCCATTACTCTTCCCACACTATATTTCAAACTATGAATTTTACTACTAGTTAAATGTCATGTAAGACATTGTGTAGAAAATGTATTATTAGAAGTAAAATTTTTAATATTTTTACCAAGGCAAAGTATAAAAATTTCAACCAGTTCTTTTAGAAATGTTCAAAATATGTCTGTTTTTTTCTTTTTAAATTTTCTTTATATATTTCATATATTCGTTTGTATTAAATAGTATATATACATATATATATATATATATATATATATACTGTTTAATACAAACAATATATAAAATAAATAAATAAAATTTTAAAACAAATGAACATATTTTGAACATTTCAATATTCATATATTAAACTGTATATATATATATATATATATATATATATATATATATATATGCATACTGTTTAATACAAACGAATATATGAAATAAATAAGTAAAATTTTAAATTGAAAAAAAACATATTTTGAACATTTCTAAATGAACTGGCTGAAATTTTTATTCTTTAACAAAAGATTAGCAAAAAAGCAAAGCAAAATTTATCAATTTACGAACCGATATATTTTCTCTTAACATACGTCATATTTAAGTATAATAGGTGTACAAATTAATTCGGTATCTTTTTTATAAAACGTTTACGGAAAAATATAATACATTTCAATCCTCAAAACATCCCCCATCATTTTATATAACTTTAAACAGTATAACTTTTTTTAAACAGTTTTAAAATATTGTATAATTTATTCATATTATTAGCATTAGAATGTTTAAATCAAATTAGACAATTTTCAATTGATTTTTAAATTACATTCTTTGTACATCAACTTTTAACGAATATAACTTTTAACTACTTGTAAAAGTTGAAAAACTTTTTTATTTATCAGTTTGAATATTATTTTAAATACTGATGTTTAATATGACAGCAGTGACTTTGAGTATTATTTAATTTGTTCTGAAATATTATTTAATTATTTTTGGTGTTGGATAATGCATAAAAAAGAAATTGTTACAAAACCCTATATTTTTTAAGGATACTTTCAAATTAATTCTTTATTTTTTTATACTTCAATCATTCTGGTAGAAACAATTCAGATAATACATGAAAAATAAATAAAATATTTAAAATTTTCAGTCAATTTATTTCATTTCTCGTCACGATTAGAATAACGTAAAACTGTTTAAAACTTAATTATTTCAACTTGAAAAGAAACAATAAAAACTTTTAATGCATCACATCTGTAGAAATGACATGTTAAAATTACAAATTTCAATGTTTGTAGTCGGAAAAAATACAAGTTATCGTGAATGAAAAAAGTTTTATACACCAAACAACATAAAAGTTATAAATATATATATATATATATATATATATATATATATATTTCCCTATGGGCAACATCGAAACCACAGAATGGAGATAAAGTTTTTATGTCCGTATTACAAATATTTTTAAGTTAAAATAACATGTTGATTTATTTTCCCAATATATATATTTGCCTTATAATTATGTTTGAATATTGAACATTTAATGTTTGCTTTTATTATAATAAAATATTTTAATTATATTTGTAATGAACAGGAACATAGCAGTTGTTATTTTGTTTATGAATTCCTTATTTGCACATAAAATATAATGTCCGTATATTACTTCCGATTTAATATTTAACATATTTCAATAATAATGGATACAAAAAAAACAGCTTTTAATGAGAATTGTTAGCAAAATGTGAAAGATTAAAATATAGTAAGCGTTAAAAACGTTATACCATGAAAGTATTGAATAAAATCAATTATATTTTAATTTTAACTCAATGGTTGTTGTTATTAAATATATTGATTTTTCTTTTTTAAATGGATCATTATTTTAAAAAATTTAAGAGGGAAGGTGAAAATATAATAATATATACTTCTATTTATAGTATTATATAGATATTTTATAAAAATGATTTGTAGAAAAAAGAAAATTGACAATCTTAAAAAAGTATAACAAAATAAATTGCATGGAAGATAAAAATAAATAAATTGATATATATATATATATATATATATATATATATATATATGAAATAAATTGTAAATAAATAGCTGTATATTTTATATCGTCGACGTATAATAAAAAGCGTTTTAAAAGAACTGGGAATGAAGTATGAATTTAGTTCAGGAATGCTTTTTATCTGGTTGAATAAATTTTCAATTATTTTTGCACAAAAATCAATAAGATTAAGGTTGTAATATTTCCCAAAAATAAAATACTTTTATAAGTTTGGTAGCTAAATCTTTAAAAATAGTTTGAATAAAAATTATTATTGTAAAAATATATACGTAAAATAACAAAATTCTGGGAAAGGGCTTCAAAAAGAAAGTAAAAGCTTTATTTTTCCATTGACTTCCCTTTTCAATCTATGCTTTTAGGCTTTTACTGGTGAATGTAGTGGATTTAATATTCATGTTCTCAATTCATTTTAACCATGACAGTATATATCAAAAATTTAATATTCACCTGCCTGCTTTTTATGATCAAGTGTAACATTATCAAATATTGTTTACATAAACTTGAAAAGTTATTAATTATTAAGATGGTTTTCACGTTTCTCATTAAGGAAAAGATTTTTTCCAGCTTAGCGCTCTGAAGGTGATGGTATAATTACTTAACTGTGCAATAATTAAAATGGATAAATAATAAATTATTGAACATTTTTATTCAAAAAAAGTATGATCTGTGAGTTGAGTAAAAATACATTTGTGAAAGTGAATCAAGCTACAATTCGAAATCTATACTGTAAAAAATAAAATTCTTTAAAAAGATAAATATATTTTTATTATGAACAGCGAGTAAGTTTGTAATTTAAAAATTTATCTGGAAAAATTAATGATTTGCGTTTGAATTTATAACTAGAATGAAATTTTATGACTCTGAATTTAGTGTTAAATAATATTTAAGATTTTAGTTCAGTTACAAAAATATCAAATTATTGATCAATACGTCATAAGTTCAGTTCTTATCTTAACATATTTCAACTTTTATCTGAAAAACGTCTCTATAATCTTTAAAGGAAATAAGATTTATACATCGAGGAACAACTTTGGCAGATAGAAAAGATTTCTGATTTACTCGTACAAGGTTTGACAATTTAATTCTCAGATTGATGCTGTATCACTGCAGTCACATGAAATTGAACCAAAAATAAAGCAGCATATAACAGTTCACAGTTATATAGGATGGTGGTTCACAGTTATATAGGATGGTGGTTCACAGTTATAAGGGGGATTTATTTATAAATAACAATAGAGGGTGGTCAAATGGAAAGCAATCAGCTGTTAGTTTCTGCATAGAAAGTTTCAGTTGTCATGGAACAACGAGTGAATATTACATTTTAATGTATATTAGAGATAAATATGACAAAAACTTATGAAATATTAAAATCTGTGTACGATGATAACACCTTAAATCATACTAGTGTGTTTGAATGGTTTAAACTTTTCAAAGGTAGACGTGATGATGTTTAAGATGATATTAGAATTGGGTGTCCATCAATCTCTCGAAATGCATATTTGATTTTAAAAGTTCGTGAAATTGTAGCAAAAGATCATCAAATGACATTTATAATGATTCTCGATAGCAACCAATATCTTCAGAGTGCTAAAAATCAGAAGTATCATAAATATACCTCAACCTTCTACATACTTCTATCTTAGCGCTTTTAGGATGATGGTATCATTGAAATCCGCACAAGTAACGATTAAAAATATGAAAATTTTATTTATTAAAGTAAATTTAGCCACCATGCCAAAAATATATTATTGATAAAGTTGAATTTAATTTTAAAAAATTGTATCCGTATCTTCACAGCATAACACATCATATTCTTATAATATAAAATTTAAATAAACATACTAATCGAATTAATTTACTTAAAAAATGTGATTCTTTTAATAACTTCGAAGATCTATTTATAAATAACATATTAAAACTAGAATATTATATTAATAACTATATCTTAAAACATATTATTTTAATAAGTGTCAGTACTGATCGATGAATCTTGATACGATATCTTTATCTATACATAGTAGTTCCCACTATTCGATGAGTCGTTTATAGAATAAGCAACATAAAGATATAACATGAACCGTTTTATCTACACTATTTATTTATATTGAAAGAAGTTTGATATACTGCTATCTTATTCCATAAATATGTATAGAGATGTTGGGTTCTAAAATATTATTTATTTTTATATACGATCAACGTTTCAAACTTTCTACAAGTACAAAATTGAAATATACTGCTTACATGCTTGTAATATAATATCCATTACAATTTTTTTTAGTAACATTCGATTCATTTATACTTCACTGGTAGATCGAAAATTGTGTCGTCATTTATAAAAAATTCTCAAAATTCTGAAATTTATAAATGAAAACTGTTTCTAACAACTAAATTGATTTTACATCACATTAAAACGAGTTTATTTTAAATCAATAGCCATAATAACACTTTTACACAATGTAAAATAGAAATAAAAAAATTGAATGTCCGAATATTAGAAAAATTGTTTATAATATCAGTTTTTCTCAAAGCATTCATGAATTTGACAAAATATTTATTAACGTTTTTTTTAATAAAATTAAACAATATTTTAAGCGATGAAATTGGAAAATATATCATTTAATTAATATAATGTTTATGATTTATTAATAAAAATTATACAACTTATATACTATTGTGCATGACAATATCCCACTTAAAAGACAAATGTTTTCTTGACTATATAAATGAAATGTTATCCAGATCACGTAGTACACTAGCAGGTCTCCCGTTGGGACCGCTACTAGAGTTTTTGTGATTACATTAACGACATTCACGAACTACTGCCAAGAATCGAACTAACCCTGAACGAAATCATCAATGATGTAGATATATTATGCTGGGATACCAGTTACATCAATATTGTAGTTCTTTTTTGGATAATAGTACATGTTTATTAAGAAATAGTGCAGTGTTTTATCAAACAAAAAACATATATTTTATACAAAAAAATTACTTTATTTTATTTAAAATTACATTAAATTTGAATCAGTTATATTATATAATAAAATTAAAATAATAAACAAATTAAAAAAATATCAAAGATTATTTAATATTTCTTTTAAAATAATATTGATATTATTTATAGTTACGAAAATGATATATTTTTTAGAAGATAATAATTATTCTTAATAATATATGCATTAATTTTTTTATAAAGTTGTTATATTTTCAAACTATATTTTTACAAGATGTATCTTTTCAATGATTAACTGCTGTAATTACTTCCCTTTTAGGTTTACTACTTGTTCAAAAATATGAAACTAAAATTAGTTTATTTAAATAAATTATTATTTTATTTGAATTAAATAGATTTAATATCAACTTAATAAAATAATTAATAATCTCTAGATTTTTGTTTAATTTGAGTAAAAAATAATAATATTAAAATTTAATAACAAGTTGCATTGCTATTGAAACTATCAAAAAAGTTTAGTGTTCTGCATCGCATGTAGTTATTCAATAGATATTTCACTATTTGAATTCAATATTTCGTTCAGTTATTATAACGTATTGCGACAATAATTTATTTTTGTATTTTCTTGATTTCACTCTATATTTCTTGAAATATATTTTTATTTTCTATTGGTTTTTATACAGATTTCTAAAAAGCTTCGAAACGTGTGGTATTTGTATATATATATATATATATATATATATATATATATATATATGTTTTATGATTAAACAATTAAAAATAAGTAAATGAATGTGTTTCCTAATTATTAATTCAAATCATTATAGTGTTTTTAATTTGAACAAACCAGTCGTTTTTATTTTCTATACATTTCCATTACATTTTCTGATTTATCTTCTATATTCTATGTTCATTATGTTCATATTTCTTCTTTTTGGGCATTCTTTTGGTTCTCAGACTGCGATCTTTTATATAATAATATTTTATATTTCTTTCAATTGTAAACACTTTTGTTATAATATCTCTAACTTCTGTTTTTTTTTATATACAAATGAATGTACATGTAAAAGAAATGTATATTATATATATATATATATATATATATATATATATATATATATATATAGGAAAAGAAAGAGAGAATGAAGAAAAGTAGAACTAAAAAGAAATGGGTGTATAAGTAGATGTGTTTATATATTTGCAAATGTTTGGAATAAATGTGAGAATAAATATTCTCTACATTATCATGAAACATTTATCAACATTTATTGTATTTACCAAACATGGTTGTAATTTTTTCACAATTAAATTTATTTTATACATACTTTTATACTTTTAATCAGTAGAAAAATTCTAGTTGTCGCATCGCTCGGCAAAAAAATATTATAATATTTAATATTTTAAAATATATTAGACAACATATATCCAAAAACATAAAACATGTATATATATTTATATATATAAATGAACAGTTTTTAATTTATTACACTTTCAACATTTTGATATAAATATTGTAATAATTGAACATTTTATTTTCATGATTAAGTAATTTTCATTTTAAAATATTTTTATTATTTTTTAATATACAACTATTTTATCAACTATTTAATATTGATAGTTACAAAAAAACTTTCCGTGTCAAAATCACGTTTGATATTGATTTTACAGTCAACAAAAAAAATACTACTTCGGCTCGGAAATACAAAAATACACGCAACCTGCTATGTTGTATTTATTTTGATTACACCTCAAAAACGTTTGTAGTAAAAATGTGGGTGTAATTTACAAAAATTAACTTGGATGAATGAAATAAAGGGATTGCACTGACATTGATATGCAAATTAACGCATTGTGGAGATATTATAATTTTCTCATGAATTTTTATAAAATATTGTGAGGTGTTGAATGTTTGCCAAAGATCATTTTATTTATAATACAATAATCAAATATATGTATTATACATACCTGTTACTCTAACACTCGTCTTTTTAAAAAATAAAAAAATTACTGACGGGATTTTTAATATGATAAAAAATTTATTGGTATGCGCTTACCAAATTTTTTTTGAAATTTTGTTTTGGTGTTTATAGTGCGCATTCATTAATATTCAAAGCACTTACATAGAATGCACATCTTTTTTGAGTTTAATAATCTTTTTTATATTTAAAATGAACAGCGATCAAAAGAAATATTTTATTTATCTCACTGAATATAATAATAATCGTAATTTATTTTATATCTATGTACTTAAATTTGAAGTTACGTTTCTTGACCTTGAGGTCACTATTTGATTTTTCCGCTACCGGTTTCGTCCCTTGAAATCTTCAGGTTTCTATTAGACAGATCCACCTTAAGATGTCGATTGACGAAACCGATAATGAAAAAAAATCGAATAGTGACCAGAAGGACAAAATATAATAATGACTGACAATAAATTTATCAAGTTAAAGTTTAAGAATATGAATCAAATAAAATGATTTTCTTATAAGTCTGTATTTGAAAGCTTAATAGCAGTTATTTTTGTTGAAAATTGTTACGTTCGCAGTGTTGATGTGAATTTACATTTATAATATACAATAAATGACCCGTACTCGCAATATCACAATGGACACATATAAGAAATGCTACTGTTAAGAAAATATGACTTATAATATTAATTTTTAATATGAGAGGTACGTAAAATTATTTTTGATCGATTTTTTCATTAAAAATATATGAAAAATGTATTATAATTTCATTATTTTTCATTAAAGAATGATTTTCTTTCATTTAATTCAAATACTACATATTATATTTAATAAAAAAAAAATACAACAGAAATAAAATGTAATTTTGTAAATATATGGGGATTCAGTTTAGGCTTCCACATGAAAGTATGAAAAAAATCGCAAAAATTAAAAAATAATATAATTTTTTTTCATTTTTGCTATTTTTTTGATACTTTTATGTGGACGCGTAAATTGAATCACCTCTATTTGCAAAATAAAACTTTAAGTCATCGAGTAAATAAATTATAAAAATAAAATGCTATAACAAATAGCTTGAAATTTTCTATAATGTTTTTTTTAGAGAACGTGTACGTATTTATCAATGAAAAATTATCTTCATTTCCTTAAAACTGTTTGTTAAATGTGCGAATCATTATTTTGTAAATTTTGTGACAGGAACTATTTATTATCAAATAATCAAAATTCGTTTTATTTGCTGCACGAACTTACCGTACTGCCAAATGTGCGTATACTGTAATTTTGCTGCTTATTGCTTCACTAAATCAATATGTGAAGCGTGAATGATAGAAGACATTCAATGAAGTCTTGAAATACTTGGAGTGACAGTCATAGCCATCATGACTAATGGTTATGTATTAAGTTTCACTAGGATTTAACTAGTGATAACAGAATAATGGGATATACATTAATTCATCATTCTTTAAAATATTATGTTATAAATGATATGTTAATAAATATTAAAATTATAAATAAATTTGTAACTACTTATTTCGACAGTTATAGAAAAGAGTTGTACGAGAATATCATAAATATTATCTAAAAAATGTCTTCAATTGCCTTAATAAAACATACCAGATAAGTATCTAATAGATTGGCGCCGATTCTAGAAATTAAATATAAGTAAATATCACAAAATTTAAAATTGATTTTCTCTCTCTCCTCTCTCTCTCTATATGTATATATATATATATACATTATATTTATGTGTTCAGAATTAGTTTCTAACATTTTATTTTCAATTAAATATATTCATTTCATTCCGTTTTCTAATAAACCTTAAAAGTGTTCTTCACACATTAATGAAATGTTATATATTAGATCGGTAGGAAAATAATTACGGTATTCTATATGAATTTGAGTCATAAAACACAATTATTTTTCTACCAAACCAATATTAAAATAAATATCAATGGTGGAAATACAAATCTAATAATATATATTTTTTTAATCTATTTTTAAAAAAAATTCTGTTTAAGAAGGATGCAGAATATCCTTTCTATGGTATTAAAATTATCTTAACTCACATTATTTATTTATATAAGTTACTTTGTGAATCACATAATGAGAATAAGTATAAATATTTAATGGTTTGTTATCCTTCTGAAAAATTTGCTTTGCGATGATATGTTCAAAACATGTTTTTATTTATAAAATTTTTCCCTATTATATAGTATATTGAAATCAATGAACATGAAAATAGTACTTGACTAAAATATATGTAAAGTGTATTAAAAGTTCATGCCGTAAGGAAGAAAAAGATTGTTAGAATTAACTTTCTATATTTTAATTAGAATTAAGATCAAACATTTTATAATATATTATAAGTTACATCAAAAATTGATTATATATATATATATAGAGAGAGAGAGAGAAACGGAGTAAATTTCACTCTAGAGAAAATTCTTCATAATGAATTAATATACAAAATATAGTTAAAATTTCTGTTAACAATACTTTTCATGAAATGAAGAAATTTATTATAGAAGAGTTCTTCATATAGAGGATTTACTATATATATATATGTATGCAGAGAAACAAAAATAAGTCAAATGCACATTTTTTATATTTTTATTTCAAATTATAATTATTTACAGTAAATGTAAAATACCAACTGCAAGTTCCATTAAAAAATATTTTCTTATATTGAAAATATGAATGTATAAATATATTTTAGTTTTTATCGCAACGATCTTTACTTTTTGAAATTGTTAAAATTATTTATAAATTCAACATTGTGACAAACTGAAATTCGTTAGTTAAAAAAATATTTTCCATAAAAGTCAGTTGTTTTTCACAAGCGTTAGTAACTTTATCAGTAATTACAAACAGTAAAAAGATCTCTAAATATAGTAACACCAATAAATCGTTAATAGTCATTGATGAAAAGAATTTCCACACCCAAACTTGCGTGTTATTACTACATGTGTATCAAGTAAGATAAATTTAAAATAATTTATAACACTTTTTCCGATAGTATTTAATTTTCATTAAAATATTAATCTGATAACTACAACTGAACTGTTCGTAGTCGATATTGCATAAGAAAATGTGTTAAAGTATGTTCATTTATCTGATAATTAACAAATATAAAAATATAATGGTTTGGGCATGGAATGAATTACAACGTATTATATATATATATATATATATATCTGTGTGTGTGTTTGTATGTGCATAAAAGTTTATTTTAAATTTACTACATTAAAAAATTAATTAATCAGTTAATGAAAGTTATGTTCTTGTTAACAAATATTATTAGATATTAATGTGAAATAAATTTGATTAATAACCTTAATTTGAAAAAAAGTACAAAGAATGTTTTTATTTTTCTAAACATTTTTTTTCAAAGATTTCTTCATCATTAATTTGAATTCATCTCAATTTTATATACGAACATGTTGCATTTTTGTACTTCAGTGATTACATCTTATGCTGATTTCTATACTCTAATTACCTGTTACTTGTTTTATTCTTATTTGTATCTAGTTTATTATTCTCAGTACAAGTACGTGATTACTATACTCTCTGTAGACATAAAGGATGTATGCATTGTATATATACAATAGACAAGCAGAAACATTATCGTCTGAAATATAGATTTCATATATATATATATATATATATATATATATATATATATATATATATATAATATTAATCAATAAAAACATACTAAAAATATGTAATTTAGATTTACATACAAATCGAATTAAATATCTTTCGACGATTATTATTATTAATAGAAAAAATCTAATAATTGATTTATTAACGGAATTGATAAAGTATGCTGCAAAAAACTTATTGGAAACAGGTTAATAGCCTAATAAAATTGAATTTAATAAAAAAATATTAATTTTAAATTATTTTTTTTTAAATTAATATGGAGAAAATTAATTAATACTAATTTTTTTTCCAATTTTAAAACAAAATTTCTTCTATACTAAAAATGAAAACTTCTATAAAGATTTTAGAAATATTATAGATCTAATAAATCTAGTTATATTTACTTGAACAATACCACGCACTAAAACTTTTATTAACGAAAAAAAATAATAATCTATTTTTTCGCAAATATTTTTTTTACCTAGACCACAAACCACAAATACAATTTCTGAAGTCCTAAAACAACGAGAAAATTATTGATTCAGTTTGAAGGTATAGAATTATTTTTACACCTAATATATATATATATATATATATATATATATATATATAATGTATGTAATATATATATGTGTAATATATATATATATGTGTAATATATATATATATATATATATATAATATATATATATATATATATATATATAATATATATATATATATATAAATATATAGTATTTTTAATGTAGTTTCTATACAACTAAGTTTTTTTTTCTGCGTTAATTTATGTTATGTTAGTCTCCTGTAATTACATAATTGTGTAGTTTTTGTGCCAAGAAAAGAATCATTATTTTAAGTAAAAGTAACACACAGTTTAAAATGATAGCACATATCACAAGATCGGTTACAAAACCATGATGGATTGTTTAGATACTCAAGTAATCGACGATCTTCTACGAGCACTATTTCTTCTTTTTTAATCATTTTCTTCCTTTCTCATATATATATATATATATATATATATATATATATATACAGATAAATTGCTTGTGTGTACTATGTGTATCCAGTATATTTACTAAATGTAAGGTGCATCATAAAAATGGAAAAAGTGTAACGAAATCTCCGTCATAAAATTTAATCAAAGGTTTGGTAGAATGGACCATGTATTATAGTTCTTATAAAAGTATCGATTTTCATTCGTAACGAAAGCTATTTTTCGTAAACATGGCGCAAAAATATATACAATGTAATGATTTTGAAAAGATTTTACTTTGAATTATTGTTACTTTTCAAAATTTTGTATTTATTACACAAATATACATGATATTATGACTATTATGTACATGTATATATATATATATATATATATATATATATATATATATATATCCTATCGAATTTTAAGTAGACCATAAAGTGTTTACCAATTTTTATAATAGGAAATATTTGAAGATGAATAGTATTTATGTGATTATTAAATTAATGATTTTTATATATTCAAATGGCAATAATATCGAAAATTATGTTATTAAAACAGGTTTCAATTTTATTTTAATAAAAAAGAATATAAATTTCTCTATCTGTTTAAATATTTTTTTGTTTAACGCTTTTCACAAAGGTTTTACTTTTTTGAGAATAATATTTACGCATATACATTTTCAAATCCGATTTAAATCTATTTCTTTTTTACAGGAAGGCATTTTTGATGCAATGTCATGAAAGTTCCTTGAAAGAATACTCAGTCTATACATGCTTATCGAATGATAAAGGTAAGAATCCATAAAATGTTAACACACATGTTGAAAAATATATACATTTCATTATATTTTATATTTTCCAACCACAATTATTTTAATTATAAAACAAATATTCATTATAAGAAAATGTAATCAACTGTTTAATTGATTAACCATCTTGTACATTTTCATTAGTTTGTAGAAAATCTTTATTTTTTTATTTACACTAATACAATTCTAGTTATTTTCGCTTTGTTTGTAATACAATAACAGAAGTTTTATCTCCGCCTCTTACCAGTCTATTTTTTTTGTCTACTAGATATACGAGACAGTCGTATTAGCACATCGAGTTGCCGACTAATATATTTGACTGTCTGAACTGTGGAGTTCATACAATTGATATTTGTTATCTTTTAGTAAGAAGTCGTAGTCGAAGCCATTGTCAGAAACAATTAGTGTTATCTGATTTTAACATTGCTTTAAATATTTTCATTAAAAGATGTTTAGAAAAATATATTAAAAAAGTTTTTCTTTATTTGTATAATTTAACTTATATTTTTTCATAAAATTTACTTAGAATTTATTTGAGAAACGTGAAAAAGTGAATATAAAGACCAATGATGTTCAATGTGTTCATTTATATTCACTTATTCACGTTTCTCAAATAAATTCTTTGTAAATATTATGAAGAAATATAAATTATACAGATAAAAAACCTTTTTTTAATATTTTTTAAACATATATTAATGAAAATATAATATATATAATATTCAAGTCCAATTCTTATGATTAATTTATATTTAAATAAAAAATATTTTTTTACAAAAGTACCAAACTTAAATCTTTACATTATTCTGAAAAAAACCAAATAAAATAAAATACGGCCATTATTCTAGCTTTCTTTGTAATAAATATTATTTAATGTATCGTAAAATTTAATAGTTTTAAGAAACTGAATATCAAAACATTAAGTTTGTCTACATAAACAGAAATGAATAAAAATACTACAAAAAATATTATTGACCAGTTGAAAATTAAAATTTAAATCAACTAATCAGTAAAGATATTTTCAGACTATAACAGTAGTTAAACTTTATCTTGCGTTAGTGATTCAAATAAAAGATATGTTTTTTTATTTCTGTTGGCTATTTTTTTCATTATTTTTTCGCAGAAAGTACTACTGGTTATTTTATTACTCATTAAAAATTGAAAATGTTTATTTTTGTCAAATTAAAAAAATATAATAAGTTTAAAAATTAAAGATCTAACAGAATATTAAATTAGATTTATTTTAATTTTTAAGGAAAAAATTGTCATCCTTAATTTATTCTTTGTTCTTTTACAATTTAACTACTCAATTTATATTTAATTTCAATCGTTTTTGCATTTTCGTATGATCTTCAGGTTCATACAGTATATTATCGATTGAATGGACTAATATTCAGGTACAGGAGTGTATAAATATCTGTTATTTCCGAATATCCTTTAAATATAAATCTAAGTAAAACACCGTTTATATGAAATTATATATATATTAAATAAAAAATGTCATATTTCCATTGCAATCTGTATTTTTGTAAAAAAAGAAAATATTTTCTCTATACATAAAATATACCAGACATTATGAAATAATGAAAAAATGGATAAATTAATCATGTTGTTTTCAAAATGAATTACTAAAATTTATGTGTTATGTTTAAAAGAAGGATAACTTTCTTCTTATCTATATTTATTGCCATTTCTGGAAAGATATTCACACCATTTGTCGAGGAGGTGTGAGTTGTGCAACACAGGTTTCGGTTAGTTAATTAGCATGATGAAAATATCAGGTTTCAATGTTGTTTTGAAAGTTTGAAGCTCACAATCAATCTCTATCAATGCTCAAAATTAAGAGTAATACAGTTGAACTTGATCATATGATGAATCTATAAATGTAATGAAGTTAAAATTTTAATTAAAATAGTTTGATTTGTCAAATTGATGCTTTTTTTCTTAACATTATCGCTTTTTTATCTGCTTATATATATATATATATATATATATATATATATATATATATATATAGTATGATTCACTGTAGGCTTCCACATGAAAGTATTAAAAAAATCACAAAATTTCAAAAAAAATTGATTTTTAATTACGACTTTTTTAATACTTTCATATGGAACCCTAAATTGAATAATTATGTCTCTCTCTCTCTCTATATATATATATCAGTTGAACTATTGTAGAAAAATAAAAAATTTTATATCAATTAAATATAAAATTTATTAAATTAGCGTCTGTTAAATCGACAAATTATATGTTTTTACGTTAAATTGTCTATTTATGATGCGCTAAATCTTTCCTAGAACACACTCATTGGATAGATTTGAAATATATAATTGAAGTTCAGTGATTCATTAAAAGAAGTAATAAGTATTATTTTAAAAAATGTTAAAATCAAAGGTATTTATATAATTTTTAAATGTTTTGTATAAAGATTCATGTTTAAAAAAAAATAAAAAACAAAAATATTATAGTAAACAATATTATATACGAAATATTAAAAACGTTTTAATATATTTATAATTCACTTATTATAAAACTATAATTGATCTACAAATTTCAATTGTATTTGTTGAAATAATACAAAAATAAAGTATAGGAAATTTGATTAAATATAAAATAATAATCAAGCTGACATTTCATTAATTATTTTTAACGAGTTATTTTAAACCTCAACAAACAAAGTTTCAAAGAACCATTTATATTCACTGTGGAAATGAAAACCAGTGAAGTGAAGAAAAGTTAAATGTGAATACCTAGTTACATTTTATGTTTTGAACTTTAATCGTACTTTATGGTTTTTTATAATAATTTCAAAGAAATACACTCTTCTAAAGTTTTATATATGATAAAATTAATCATAAAATATTTTTAAATAATTTTGTTTACTTTTTTCTTCTTGCACATATATATATATATATATATATATATTTCTATTTATATTTCTTTTAATTAATTTAAACAAATTAGTTATGTAAATGATCTACGAATCTCATACAATTTTTTATATACATTATGTAAATTTTATTATATTCTCTTCGTTTACAACTATCTAAAATTTAAAAAAAAATTAAATAAAAAACATAAAATTATAAATACTCCATTTAGAAACAAACTTTACATTCACTGTAATATCAACTTTATTTTTTAATTAATGAATATGCAAAATCATAAAAATACATTCACAAAGCACAAATGCACAACTTAAAATAAAAATATGAAATAATTCTTTTCACAAAGACTAGAATACTTTTTTATTTTTTGAAATATTTTAGATTATTTCTGGTATTGATATTTCGTTATAAAAGAAAATAAGAAAAGAAAAATGATTATCTAGTTATTAATAAATTTTTTGTAAAGTTTTAAAAATTATTTACCAAAACTTATTTAAAAGAATATATTATTTCTAAATTATTTAATATTATTTAAACATTATATTTATATATATATACATGTGTATATGTATGTATAATAAATAGTTTAAATATTATAAATTTCACTTGAGAATCTTTATATCGAATACAACATTTTAAATATATTAGTAACCAGTTAGTCGAATAGTATTAAAAGTAGTTACTTTTTAACAAAGACTTGAATAGCTCGTTAAGTAATTTGAAAGGAAAATTTCACTAAAAATACTAAAAATAATAAAATAAATTCGAAAGAAAACTGTGGATAAAACAAGTTAGAACATAAAATTTTAATGTAGGTAGAACTAGGAGAAAAGAACATATGTCATCGGTTTCTTGAAAAAAGTTGAGAACAACTATTTTTCAATAGTTTTTTTCTTCTTCTCATAAATCACATGACAGTGTTTGTGCCATCTTGCAAAATTCGACTTTCTTGAACTGCAATCAAAATCAGTGTCTCCGTGAACAATATGAAGTTAAACAAACCAAATATTGAAGAAAAACATCCCAATAGGGATTGTTTAATGTTTTATTGAAATTAATGATTTTCTATTTATATCATTCTTCTCATTTCAAAATAAAAAAATATTTTCATTTTATAAATTATTTAATTTAGTGTTTTACTTCAAGGTAAAGACTAAATATTATATTTCATTTATTTTAAAACCAACAAACAAATGACCCAAATTAAAAATTTGTTGAATTAAAATTGTAAAAATAGTGTATATATATATATATATATATATATATATATATAGAGAGAGAGAGAGAGGAGAGAAAGAAAGAGACATATATAACAAACAAATTCTTCTACGAAAGACTTTGGATTCAATTTGTAAAGAGATTCAAGAATATATATATATATATATATAAATTATTTGCGATACAACTGACACAATTTTTAAAAAAATGAAATTATGGCAAAAATGAACTCTTAAAGTAATATATTTCAACTTTTAAGTTGAAATATATTACTTTATATCATACTTTATATTACTTCATATTATACTTTATATCATACTAGTATTTAAATTAAATTCACTTTCACATATGGTTTATAAATAACCCTCCAAATCATAAATGTATTCATTAAATCCTTATTTATATATTTTTATATTGTTTATATGGATTTACATGACAATATCACTATCCCTTGAGGTGACAGAAATTTCAGAAGATGATTGAAACATTGTTTAAATATGCATTACCTAAGATCATCAAATAGGATCAGTAACCATTTATTGAATACTTTTGGTTAGAAAAAAGTGATGTTTATGTGATGAGTGAAGATTTCTTTCATGAAAGTAAATATCAAGGCATTTGTTACTTCATTATTTTTATCCCAAAGTGCAAATGTATTTATTTAATTTCTAGTACTCTAAAATTAAATTATCTGTGGTATAATATAAAAATTATTGTGTCTACAAAGAGTGTAATTAGAGGATCATATTTGAAAGAGACGTTTTGATATCAGTGTGTTCTTAAAATATTCTGTTAAATCTTCTTTTAAATACAAGAACATCCCTAATTTTATTGAAAATAACCTAATGTTAGTTGTTATTATATAATTGATTAATATTTTCTTCAAAAATCAAACAATGTTAATGTCAGGAATACTGGTGCATTGAAAAAGAAACAATTTAAAACTGAAAATTAGTACTTTATCTTTTCAAAAAATTAATATTCATTTTTTCAAAGAATATATTTTCAATAATCCAAAATCTTACTTTTTGAAAAAACAGCATTTTTTTTATTGTGAAATTTAATTTTATTTAACACTTTAAATTTAGAAAAAACAATCAACTTGTTGCTATTACTAGTACAGAAAATTCTCCTATGTTCTTTTTGAACAATGATGGTTTGAAATATTATTCAAAAATAAAACTACTTTTTATACAAAATTAGTATTTTTAACTTTAATAAACTTAAAAACTAAACAGCTATCCTGACCCACATAAATCTCTATTAACTGAAAATGTGTTATATTTGACAATGATAGAATAACTTCAATACATACATTATTTTCATTAATTAGATAAATAAGTTATTTAACAATTTCCATTAAAAAATGTCAAAATATCTATATAAATTCCGGTGGCATTTTTTTCTCTCATTACATTGTAATTTTATTAAAATTAAAATTATGACGAAATAAATAATTACTGGGAACTAAATTTTGTATATTGAAATATTTAAATATCAAAAAATATGACATTATTATTACTTTATTAATTGAAAACTTTCTTTTATGGGAAGTTTATTAAAATTACTAAATTATTATTCTCTTTGATCTACCACTAAATACAAAATATTTGATATGAAAAATATGAGACAACCATTTGATTTAAATTGCGATATTTGACTTTCCAAACTCTATATAACTCGACACAGTGACACTTTTTTTGTTTTACAATCATATATCTAAAATAATGTTTAAATCCTGGTAGGATTTAGTATTCTCTCGTACAGAACATTTATCCAGGTTTACTGTGGATTATCACACACGCCAAATTCTCTCCATTTCTAAGCATTTATACTTGAAAACATGTTCAACAAGTGACATTTATTTTCAATTGAAATAGTTACAGTCTATCTTGATTGATTTTTGTAATTATTCAAAATGCCGTGCACAGTATAAGATACATTTAAAAAAAGATTCCACAAAATTAATTTTCAATATTTATATTTTTTAAATTATATATGTATTAGAGTAGGTTTAAAATATATTAGAATAATATTTATTAATCATATACTAGTTCTTAAAAGCTTCTCTTTAGTAAATGTATATTAAGTAAGATACTTGAATTGAGAAATTTAAAAAAATACAATTCAAATATTAACGTTGATTAATAGTTTTCAATTACAACTTCTATGACGTCAGGAAAAACTATTTAAGTAAAGTAACTTAAAATTTCAAATCAATCAGTTTGTATCACTAGAATAAAATGAAATATAAAGCATGTGGTAAATTTATTTTACAAGAAGTATACTTGACCATATCATCCAAAGTACTTAATACAATTCATATCGATGCCTTTGTTTTAATTATTAATTAGATCTATTTTATTTCTCTACCTAATCTATTAATTGACACATTTGGTTAATATTATGCTTTATTTTATTTAGTTTAATATAACCTAGTAAGCTTCAACCGCATAAGGAACATATAAGTTCACCTTACACGAACTATATATGGTTTGTACAAGGTGAGGGTCACTATCATTCATATATGGTCGTTAAACCTATAAAATTTAACTTTCTTTGTCCGTATAAGGATCATATAAAATCGCTTTATATACTTTATAAGATTAATATAAGGTGCCCACATAAGGATTCTTATCCTTATATGGATTGTATAAGGAATATTTAAAATCTTATACGGAAGATATACGGTTGAGTATTACTAGGGTAGTTTAATAATAAAAGCATATCAAGTATATTATATATATATATATATAATTCAAAAAATGTTAACATTTATATGTGCTTATTATTGATAACAGATATTCTTCTATAATATTATAGCAAATGTTTGTTAATACCTTCAAGAGATTTCCACTTGTTCTGAAATCTATTTCAGGTTCTCTTTGACTCAAAAGCACAATTTGGCTGTTTAACTTCAATCATATTTTTCATTTATGGTTAGATGTGTTCTTTATACATATATATATATATATATATATGTATGTATGTATGTATGTATGTATGTATAGAACACATATTGAAAAGTATACTCATGTTTTCAGAGCCATAAATTACAGCTCCAAAAAATAAAAAACCGTTCTATAATAATATTGTATATAATTTGTAATTTCAGTAAATAATTAAATATCTAGTACTTTTTCATAGAACAACAATGATTCTTTTCTGTAATCATTAATTTTTCAATTAGATTATATGTAATTTGTGAATTTTAATCGAAAAAAGAGATGATATATTTATGGATAAATCTCGTTGAAGGTAATTGAAAAATAATTGCTTTATGCTTTTACAAAAGAAATCTCTATACATAAAATCGTAATTAAGTACTGAAACACAACAAATATTTTAATTAAGAAGTTGTGAAAAAAATGTCGATATTCAAATATTTATATATAAAATACTAGGTGGTTTCATTTCGAGGTATATCCAGTATCTGTTATTCTAACAAAATACATTTAATTCTGTTTAACCCTCTTACACAATGTACAAAATTACTCTACAACAGTAAGATTTCTCGAATGAATTTCTTAAAATAAATAGCACTTCTGTTCACAAGTTCTTGATAAAGATGCTGTTATCTTCTAGTAACAAATGTTATAAACGCTTTCTTGGTTTTGTGACGAACTGTATACGAAGTAAATATGTCGACGTCTAATTGTGAACCGTTCCCTATGTATTTTGGTTATTTGCAACATTTTCGGTATAGAGATACTTATTCAGGATAAATAATGTTTCATGAAAATTTATGAGTTTGTTGTATATATATATATATATATATATATATATATATATATATATATATATATATATATGTATATATATATATATATATATATATATATATATATATATATATATGTATACATTTGAATAAATTCTTCCTGTTTTTTCTATTAAAGTATTAAATATCTCTCTATACATATATAAACATTACATATATTTTCATTTTTTCCAATTGGGCGTATTTAAGCAGTATATTTTTCTGTCTTGTATTTGAAACTTAATGTTCTGTTGAAAATTTAAAATACAGATACGATATTAAAAAATCTACGGTTTGAAATGTATATAGGTTACGTGTTTTTATTTATATTTGATGAATATGAAACTTGAAATATTAAATCCTGTTATATTACTTTTGTATAGGCGTACATTTTTATACACAATTTCGTTATGATGAATAAACATTTTTCATACCATTTCAGTAGAAGTTGTTTAATAATAAAAAGATTTACAGTTTATAGGACGGAATTTGTCATGCATATACGTGTTAAATTTCTTTCCATAAAAACAAGTGTTAGTTTTTATATTTACAATGATTATAAATAGTTTCATATATTAAAAACATATATGAAAGGAATATTTTTTTGTGAATTATTGAAGATAATTTATCTTTCTATATATATAAAATGAAAATTAACCTCAAAAAACTTTATGAAACAACTACGTTGCAAAAAATAATCTATCTTACAGAATGTTTATATAGCTATACTAACATTATATATATATATATATATATATATATATATATATATATATATATATATATATATATATATATATATATATATATGCAAGAATGATTATATAGATATAAATAAGTTTCAAAAAATATGTTTATTGTTTCATTCGGTTAGATGGCATGCTTATAATTGACAAGTGGGCG
>CM068316.1:38696570-38701570 GCA_034766995.1 Acanthacorydalis orientalis
GACAAACAAATTAACAATAATTATGTCTATAATTGCTTGACGATGGTATATATTTTTTAAAACTAATATGAAATAAAACCTCACGTAATTCAAAAAAATAAAGACGACCAGGGCGAAAGAAGAGACAAATCATATCGATTGAAGAGACAAAACATATCGAATACTGGAGGAATCATGAGATATGACATTTTCATAAGAGTTCTGATTAAAAGATATATTTATAAGTATGAACCTATTGCTGTAGGATAAAATAAAGTTTTATATTTAAAAAAAATATATAAAAGTAAAATAATTTTCCACTGAATGTCAATAAATAAAAAACATGCTTAATTTGTACGTCAAGTTATTTGAAATTCTTAAATAAAAACAGTACTCGCATACATTCCATTCTACAGAATAAATATTAGCAGATTTCTTCTACTAGATGTAAATACTTTTAAATTATATTAGAGACAAATTTTTCACTAAAAACATCACTTGGGAAGTTTATAAGATTTACATTTTGTAATGTGAACGATAGAATGTTGCAGTCACAAAATAAAAAAGGTTTATTAGTCTAACATTTATTTCAATACTGTAGGAATACAAGGAGATTTGTATTCTGCTACAAAAACATTTGATATTGATCGTAAGCTTGAGACATTGGAATCTTGTATTGTGTAAATATTTCAAACTTCATTCTTAGACTGATTTTAAACACGCATAAAAGTATGTTTAAAATCATGGTTTTAAATCATATATATAATAATTAAAAATGCATACTTTCAAAAATTAATTGCCCACCATGTAACAAAAATATTTTGATCAAAGATGTTCAATAATTGATTATTAATTGCTTTTGATTGTTTTTTATACGTATTAAAATGGTGATGCTGTCATCCTCAAAATGCTAAATTATCTCAAAATTATTGAAATTTGTTTCATACCTCCGTATCTAGATTGTTCCATATCTTTGAGACATATATATATATATATATATATATATATATATATATATATATATATATATATATATATAATGTTAATTTGTTTACTATTTCTGTTTATTCATTTCTGATAATAAAATAAAAAAAGTAGAATATAAAATAAATATACCTAATTTTTTACAACTTATATATATACATACACACATATACATATTCATATATTAGGGGGCTTCGCCCCCTGCTCGCTGTACCTCTCCACTTGTTATTATAAACTTGCACATATAACCGAATAAAACAAACATATTTTTCGAAACTCATTTATATCTATATAATTATTATCACCGATATATTGCAACGTAGTTATATATATATATATATATATATATATATATATATATATCATCATCATCTTCAGCCCCTGTAAGGCCTCTTCCATGATTGTCCATTTTGTTCGATTCAGTGGCTCTCTTTTCCACAGTTTTCCAAGAAAGTTTTTAATATCCTTATCCCATCTGTTCATTGGTCTCTTTCTGGGTCTTTTCATATATATATATACACATATATGTTAGTACCTTTAAATAATTATCATCGCAGATATATCACCACGTATTGTTTGCTGAATATATATTAGTATGTCAATATAAAAATTCTTGTAGATAGATTATTTTTGGCAACGTGTTGTTTTTTTGTGGATAATTTTGATTTAATATGTATATGTATATATATATACATATAAATAAATACATTCTTACATAAGAGATGTAAATAAAATACATAAATCTTTATAGTTTTCTCAATTTCTCAATATTACATGGTTACAGTTTTATTTGAAGGTTTTGACCCATTTATATTGTTCTCACGCCAGTTCCACTCGACTGGTAAAGTTATTGATTCTGTTCGCACTTTGATGATTAGCACAATTTCTTTTGTACCTTGAAAGTTATTTATTTGGAATTTGTTTATTTCGCTCTATGAATGTTGTAAAGATATGTGTATTGTTAGTTACTTATGCGCATTAAACACAGACTGTGTTTCATGAATTGCGGTAGAAATCCTTAATAGTATATATTTTCTTATCAAGTCACGTAATGTTATCTCGCGTGCGATTAAATGGAATTCCATTAGGAAAGCACTGTTTAAAAATCAACACACGGATTAATTTATCATTCAGAAGTAACTTATCTTACATTCTTTTTGTTTTCTATATCAACAATGATTCGAAATGTGTTCCAATATCTTCGCTTTGATATATACATATATATATATATATATATATATATATATATATATATATATATATATGATAAGAAAATGGTTTCTCTCATGAGGAAAACTATCAAAAATGTAATATTACACAAAGATCGTTCCAAAAACAACATTTAATTAAAAAATATTTTGTTGAATATGTATAATTTTGTGTTAAAGTTTGTGATAATTCACTATCTGTCTATTTTCACTATCTATATTTATATATATATATATATATATATATATATATATATATATATATATATATAAATTCCATAAAATTTAAAAAAAATGAACAATTTTTCTTTAAAAAACGTGAAGAGATTTTGTATTAAATTATTATTAACGATGACACCACAAGTTACACAAAATTTTCACATAGAATTGTGATATGAAATGTGCCACGTTATAAAACAACTGCGTTGCAATCTATTTGCGAGAATGAATATAAAGACATACTAACATATGTATATATGTATATGTATATATATATATATATTAATATGAACCATATTTTTCGAGACAGTACAAATATTGTATTATTTGATGCATTTGGTATTACAAAAAGGTTCTTTTTGTCAATTATATTGAACTGGAGTATCATTTTCTATAAAAGAAATTTTAACAAAAATATATTTATTAAATAAATAGTTGTCAATATGTTGAAATAATATAAAAAAATTGTATATTAATATTTACTAATATTACTTTTTGTATTAATTATTAAAGTATGGCTTACATATACTAGTTTGTATATGTATATATATATATATATATATATATATATATATATATATATATGTATATAGAATTCATTTAAACATGTTTTTATTTTATTATGATATATTAATATACTTTACTGTTAAATAATTTATACATCTCTAAACGTGAATATATATTTGTAAATGTTCGTGAATGTAAAAGAATATCGATAACTTGATACTAAATTATTATTTCATATGCACAAAAGGTATGATGATCCCGATATAAAGGATAAATTAACATATACATAAAGGCTACATCAGATTAAATTATCATAATTCATGAGACAGTCTGAACGTTTTCAACAAAACGTTCTTTGATGTTGAGAGCATCTTTACATGCAGTTATGAGTTGTAATTTAATCTCACGTATGTAGGAAAGATTTCATTTTCATTTTCCCCAAATGAAAATAAATTTAAATAATAAAAACCCATCAATTATTCACACGTCTTCACAATATAGAGGAAATAGAATACAATGATTTTTCATAAATAACATTTTTAAAAATTGAAGTACCGTTATTGAAGTCATTAAATTGTTTGTATTTTATCGTGCCTTTTTTATCCGTGCATTATGAATTTACCAGATAAAAAGTAAATTTGAATACAATAATTTATCATTAAATAATCTTTAGATGATTATGTGTCAAAGTTTGTTGAATAATAGATTTTTTTAAGTACAATATGTAATTAACACAATTAAAACAATATTTCATAAATAATTTTTTCACTCAGTTGCAACTGATCAAAAATCATTTCTGAAAGTAAATTCATCCATAGTTCCAAAACGTTTTGTTATCATTGTTTTGAATATTGATAAAGGGATACTCTGGTTGTTGTAGATTTCATAAAAATGGAAATGTTAAACATTTTCATAAAACATATATTTTCGAATATACATATATTTCGTATTCTTATGGTCTTTTTCCTTTTAGATCCACAGAGGTTCTGTTTTCCTCTAATAGTTTCTGCATATGTACTACCTAGTGGTAGAATTTAGAAACTACTTTTAATTTTGATTTATGTTCTTTTATATACATCTTAGATGTAGTATTTTGTATAATAGTAAGTTATGAAATTTTGTATCACAAATTTAATTGTTTTTTAATGATATTTTTTAAATATTTTTCAAGATATTCTATTTTTTTATTTTTAACGACATCTTATTTTTAGCATGTATTTAGTAAATATTGAATCATTTTTTTTCATTTTGATGCAGTATATTATTTATTATATAAAAGAAAACGTGATAATTCTCTAGCTAAAAAAAACCTCATCGTTTTGTACTACCGACAAAAGCAGACAAATCTGCGTGCATTGGAGTTCGAGGACTGATGAGCATGCTGCTAATTTGTAAGAGTACAGCTAGTAAGAGGCAGTTTGTAATCGTTATTGAGCTCTACATGCTAAAACGTAAGATATATCCCCGTTGGGAAAGGATGATAAAATATCATACGTCAGTTAGTGAATACCAAGATCCACGTGAACAACAATAAATTACAGCTGTGGGAGTCGTAAGCACCGCGCTCAGAATTCATTTTTTAAGGATGAGGGAGATCAAATCTTCTCAAGTTACGCAATGTAATTAAAATCTATCTCTAAAATCTACCTAAAGATAGCACACGTACTGAAACTAGTAGTGAAGAACAGCTATACAGTTGACTCAAAAGAACAAGGACTCTCGGAATAACGAATTAATGATATCTTTGTATCATAGTATAAAGTTTTAATACATTGTTTTATACTGTTAATTTATTTAAAAAAATTTAAAATTAAAAAAAATTAAAATATATATTCAGGAAAAATCAAAAGTACATAACCTTACATTCCATCAAATATTTTCATTTCTTCAAAAATGAATAATTATCTACCCTCTCGAAAAAAATATTATTTACGTTGTTAATAGTGCAATTAAGAATAATAATCATAGTTTAAGTTCTTCGGTACTCAGTTATTGAATAAATGAAATTCTTATATGTACATTTTTTACTTATTTTTAAGTTTGCGATTTGAAAAAATATTTATAGTTGTGCGGATATACATACATATATATATATATATATAT
>CM068316.1:38706570-38714070 GCA_034766995.1 Acanthacorydalis orientalis
AACTTACAACAAATTCTTGTAAATGTCGCGTGAACAGTAAATATTAGAGGTAATCATGTTATTTCTATGCGACAAACTATTTTCGACATACATGCAATGTATACAACATTAGGTGTTTTATTGATATTTTATTTAAATAATGAACTTTAAAAGTCATGTACTATATTTACCAAAAAAGTTTTAAATACAAATTTATTTTAAAAACCATTTACATGCTGAAGTTTCATTGCATTGTCGAACACACATTCACACACACACACACACACATATATATATATATATATATATATATATATATATATATATATACATACATACATATACATACTTGTCTCTTATTTCATTATTTATTTTTAAACATTGTAGCCTTATTAATAGTAATTTAGCTACAGAAATAGAAATATTGAAAATAAGCAGGTGTCAGGTATTGGGTAATAATTCATTCTATATTATATTTAGATTTATATGTAAACAATTACACAATATAAGTTTCCACGAATAGAGATTAAAAACTGATTAGTTTGTATTGTTGTAATAAAAATAAATTACTTAAAAACGTTCTTTTAATGGTATGTACTTACAAACAAAACTGATTTCGTAAGCTTAATTTTTATTAGGTAGGCGGAACTGGAATTGTTCTCTCACAAGTTGGTTATAACAGTTATTTAAACTGATTATAGCAGGTTTATATTTTTTTGTCACTAATAAATTGATTGATTGCCAGCATTTGAATTTGTGATATATATTTTTATTGTTTATAATTTTTAAATGTTAAAACAAAGCACCAGTAGATTAGTTTTATCTATTTCTAGAAAATTGAATTTTCTTATAAAAAAATTTTCCCACAATATTTTAATTTTTGTAATCATTCTCGAATATTTGACATAACATATACGAATTCAATATATTTTTACATTAGAGTAATGTCCTAACGAATAAAAATATTAAAAATGTATCACAAAAAGCAAAAAACCAATTTCTTAATTCTTCTGATTCAGAACTATTATCATTTGAGTTAGTTATAACTTGTTTTACTGTTTATAAAGTAGAAATATTGATGAATTTAAAATTTTAGCTTTTTTCCGTATATCCAATAAATTTATTTAAAGATTAAATTGAAGAAAGTTAAAAGAAAATATACAATTTTCTTAACAGTTGCCTGATAATCGTTCTTTAAAATTGATGTGACCATATCCGATACAGGTGTTGCCTTCCTCCTAGTTTAATCAATTTTAGTTAATCTGAATTGAAACTTAATTTTTGATAAAGATATTTAATAAAATTTACAGTTCAAAATAACATGAAAATTGTAATTATTTCAAAACCGTTCTTAGCTATAATCTAAAGAGCGAGTCAATTTATCACAACAAAAAAATGATATAAAAATGTGAATCATTCGCATGAAAACTATAACATAAATGTTAAATTTCAAACATTTTTACTTCCCCAAAAGTCATTAAAATATTTGTGATAATAAAGTAATAGGTAAACAATTATTGATTATTTTTGTTTCTTATGAGTATTTCGTTAGCTATGACATTATCTTCAGAATGTTAATGTAGAGAAAATATTTTTTTAAACCATAATGCACTCAGGATGATACCAACCTAATCAAAATCGTCATAATCAGCAATAATATATAATAAATAATCAATAATGGTTTATTTTTAATCATAACCTTTTATATGATTCATGGATTGAGCGAAAAATTAATTTAACCATAATTGCAAAAATATATTGTTTCAAAGGTAATTTTAAAAATAAAATATTTAAAATGCATTTCTATACACATCAAATATATACATTTTTAAATTTATTTTCAGTAGTACTTGCCGTTATTAAAAATAATAATTATTCTATGTTCATAAATATTTTTTATTTTAATAACCATAACCTTCTGTAAATAATATATCAAAAGTATGAAAATAAATATTTAAAACAAATTACATCCAATGACCATAAACCTTTATTATTCAGAATTTCAACATCTATTTATATAAACATGTAGTAGAAGATATTAATTCAGTATAATAATTACAAAACCGAGTATAAATTAATTATTAAATTAAACGATCACAGTATTAAAATGTACATACAAATTACTGTTGTATAATGTCAGCGAAAGGGAAATATATTTTTGAAATTGTTCAAATGTTAAATTCAGTCGCACAATAAATAAATTTATATTATATTTAGAGTTCTATTAGATAAAGTATTAATTTCCGATAAAATTAAATAATAAATACATAAATAGAATTTTGTTCCTAGAATTCAAAGTATTGAATATATTAGCCTGGTTTCTCAGTAAAACTTCGATAAAAAGTTTGACACAGTCAGTAATAGCATTTAAAGTTGTCTCTTGAAATCCACTTCATAAATTGTTTGTTTTAATGTTTTGTTAAAATCTATTAAATTATAAACTATAATTAGCAAATTTACAACTGTTTAAATGTATAAATATTTTTATTTTTATAAATTAATTTTTTTTATATACGTGTATGTGTATATATATATATATATATATATATATATATATATAGTTATAGTTACATTAATAATATGCTTACAAACTTGTAATTTAAATGTACTCTGTGCAAACATTAATATATATATATATATATATATATATATATATGTATAATTAACTTTTTATATATTTTATTTGTCTTTCGATAAAGTGACTTCTAATTTAAAAATGTCCTGAAGTACTTTCATTACCAGTTGTGCAGATAAAGTTCATGCACGTAAGATTAGTTAAATAAAATATCAAGGTAATATATTTCATTTATATTAATATATTTGATAAATATGTCAATAATTTTCTGCTGAGTAGTTTACAACGATAATATATTTCTCTGGTTTTCAAATTAAATTAAATTTAATTTTTTTTTCATTACTCTAGTGATAAACTAAAAAATAATGTTAACATATATATTTTCTTGTAATTGTATTTTATCAGAGATTCATTAAAACTGTATTTTATTTAAGAGTTGCTTGTTTATGAATAAATCTAGTTCATTGTCTTTAATACACATGGTGACATAAGTATCTACCTACAAATGTTTTCCATATTTTGAGTCATATTTTATAGACTTACATACATTCATATGAAATCACTCTAAGTCAGTGATGTCAAACCCATATATAAACAACGGCCATCAGTTTAAGAGAGTCTTAATTCAGTTTAAGAGAGTCTGCGGGCCGCTGACAAAAAAGTAACCGAAAAATATTTAGTGAGTAAAAAAGCACTTTTATTTATATTCAAAAATAACTCATTTAAATTTTACATTTATTTTTTCTTGAATGAATTTATAAATATTAAAAAATATATTAATTTTAAGTATTATTATGAAATGTTACAACAAAATTTTAAATTAGAGACATTAAAAAAATAATCTTTACTAGAAACATGGCATCTTTTGACAGAAACTATTTTTTCAATATCGGGTGTAATTTTTGTGATAATTATATTTTTACTATAGATGTTAAATGTTCATTGATCAATTTTGACCTGTGTGAAGTCTTATTAGTCTTCAAAAGAGAAACTAATGTTCATATAGGTACGCACTACCAAACAATGCCAAGATTCTAGCTGAAAACATACACATTTCAATAAAATGTTATGTACTTTATATATATTTTTTAATTACATTTTATTATTTTTATAAAATTAACTTCAAACTTTGGGCTGTGGGCCGTAGTCGAGTCTTGCGGACTGAGTGTTTCACTTTACTGCTCTAAGTGGATAGTTACTTGACTGTAACATATGCTTGTACCGAAAAAGTCAACTTTAACTGAATTTTTAACTTAAATATAACTCTATTTCTAATTATGAAATATGACAGATAAGATACCTGAAATATGTATATTTATTGAAATATTATTAATTTTTATCAACTGTTATATTACATTTCTAAGCGATTTATTGATTTTTTTAGAAAATTGTAGTAAATATTTATCTCTTAATTTTAGAAACAATTACTAATTAACAAAGCATCGATTAATATCAATATTTATTTAAGAATTATACATAGATACACACAAATTTAAACACCAATAAATATATATATATATATATATATATATATATATATATATATAAATGAAGATATCAATGTTTAAAGTTGAAATATTGGAAATAAGATGTTCCCTTTGAAACCGAATGTAGCAAGTTTAAATTCGTTTTAGACAAGTAGATTCTTTTTTGAGCAAAATATAGTATGCCCGTGGTTTGGAATCTACGTAAAACTGTAGATCTGGGTTGAGCACGGTATTGACATCTCTATCTTAGTTCCGGGATAAGCTTTGTTAAGAGAACGTCTGTGGTCTCTTACATGCCTCTCAAAGAGCTGTCATAGTACTTATTGTACTCTTGTATGTATATATATATATGTGTGTATCTATATATATATATATATATATATATATATATATATCAATACATACTTTATTTCAAACAGAAATTGGAGTACTGCATTGATATTTAACATCTTTTGCAGAAAATTAGAACTATTATATATCTGACATATTATGATTTTATTTATAATATTAATCACATTGATAATAAACAGATATTTATATATAACATAATTTAAGATTACTTATGAACGTAAAAAGAATATAATTTAAATATAAAAGTTATTTTTTAAATCTATTATTATTATGAAATATTATCCATATTTTTTACATTTACAATAACAAAAAAAAAACAATATGCCTGCTTAGGAAAATCTAATGGAAGGTGTTTCGTCCGAAACAAAACTATAATTTACTCAATTTTCTTCTCAGTTTAACCCTTTCTGAATTTAGTGATGAAGAGTGAATGAATTAATATTTTAGATTTTGGGGCACGGCTACAACTATGATCATTAATGCTAAAACACCGATAATATTAATATCATCTTTAATTGTACAATTATTTTTATAAAAAAATACTATTTAATTATCAAATCTTAGATAAATAATGTGTCCAATCGCTTAAAACATCGATTTAATAATAAAAGACAATAGGGCCATTCTGATAAAATTTTGAATCCTTTTCTGACGATACAGATAAATAAAATAGCTTATCATAGTATAAAATAAATAGGAATTTGACACTGTGATCGTATAATAGGATTCGCAGATTTGGAGGTTTTACACGTTCAAGCAACACTGATGCTGTACAAATTTCATAGCATTACGGTTACAGAAGAAATGAATGGTTGTAGAATGCAAGATTTAAATTCACTGAAAATAGAATATTTACCATTTATATTTTATAATTTTCTAATTTCATTTTGTTTTACAATCGTTGATACTAATGTAAGAAAAGAAATTAGTTTTTAATACAATTTCTTGGATTCCAGATGTATATTAAGTGATTTTAAAAAGCAAGGTAATTTAGCAATATGTTTTCTTTTTATTAAACTAATCTATTATTCTTTGAAATATTAGGTAATATTTTTTTTAATAAATACGCTTTCAGTTTTTTCGTTCCTCTTTCCCCCTCCCTCCATACACACAACACACACACATACACACACTATATATATGTATGTATTATTCACTAATTGAAATAATTGTAAGCACCTATTTTTAAAACAAAACACACTAAAACGAAATAATATTTATAAAAAATAGAAAAATAATATTTATAATAAAATTAATATTGTAACTAATTTTTGCTTATCTACGAGTAAATCTCGTATTGTAAATATGTTTAATTTATATAGTAAATCTATATACTAAATATATAAATAAGCAAACACAAACATCATACACACACACACACACACATATATATATATATATATATATATAACGTATGTACAATTTACATTGGTTTGAATTCAATGATAATTCACTAATGTAATGAACTGTTCATAATTCAATTATATTTTTATTTTTTTCAGTCACGTATCTGTGTAATGATAGTTGTAAAATCAGCACTCGTTATTTTTCACCGTTAATATAATCACAGCAGTCATTTTTTGTAAAATTATGACAGTGCTTTATTCAAAGTAATTTGTTATTTAAATTGTCCTCATAAAAATGAATGTGTATATATATATATATATTAGATATGCATATTAATATAACACCCATTATAACCTCATTCAACAAACCAACTCCATCACCTATCGAAAAATACATGTCAGTTTTGAGTTGAGGAAATCGTAATGCATTTTCGGGCCTCTTCCACTGCTTTAGCATTTTTTTGTATGTTTTATTGCACCACAACACTTTCCCTTAAAGCTGAATAATCATTCTTGGTGATTTAGTAGTATTTTTTTCAACTAGAATGTAAAAAGATGCAATGCCTAATATGTTACTTTTCGGATGTTACTATTGTCTTCATTACTTTTTTGTGAGGTAATCCGAACTGCTTGGCCAAGATAGATAGTGTTTTTAAATGTTAAGTTTGAAATTTCAAAATGAAAAAATATTTTAATATAAAACAGAGTTATGATTTATTCAAATTAAGTGCACAGAATAAAATTTTACGTTCTTTATATATATATATATATATATATATATATATATATATATATATATAAACAGTTATTCAGCACAGAAAAAATAATATTTTACATCTGAAATTAACAGAAGATACCCTTATAAAATAATATTTAAGAGAGATTAAGGAACACATTTCTGATATTTCATAGAATACCCAACTAATTTTTGCTTCTCGTGATACTTTTATCCGTTTAATTTAAAATCCGTTACCATTTTTGTAAACTGAATAAGCTGTTAATGAGTATAATGATGCTATTAAAGTGCTTGACACACAACTTCACTTAAATATTTTGTAATAAAGTTAAATGTGAGATTGGTCGATTATATTAACGAAATGGGAATAATGCTTTCTTATGTCATTGTTTTTAAAGATTTACTTATTAGCGAATGTCTCAAGAATTTATAAGTTGTACTATATATATATATATATATATATATATATATATATATATGTATATATATATATGTAAATTCAGAAAGTGAAGAATGTCCATTCTTGGATTATATATATATATATATATATATATATATATATATATATATATATATATATATATATATGTTGATAATAATTTCTATAAGTTATATAAATTTTGTTATAGTTATATAAATATTCCTTTGTTATATTAGTGAAGATAGGAATCAAGTTATGAATAAATAAATCAAGTAAAACTCATTTAAAAAATATAAGTTATATTACAGTATCCAAACTACGAAATATATAAACAATAGATTTTTTAACTGATGACTTTGAAAAACATTTTTTTCAGTAAATATTTTATCAATAATTATAGCAAGCTTGTTTCCAGCCTAAGATCTTATGGAAAATAGTTTACCTTGAATAGTTTTCTTATAATGCATAATTGTACATAATTTTATCTCCTTTTGTATATATATATATATATATATATATATATATATATATCGAAGGTTAATTAAAATTATATCGTTTAATTAGTGATAGGTATTAAAATATCCAAAAAATACTATTTTTTGTTT
>CM068316.1:38716570-38834070 GCA_034766995.1 Acanthacorydalis orientalis
TTATAATTTAATTTCTAACTTTTTAATTATTCAAATAAGTGTACGATACTTTTATTACAATATGGACAAACATCTAAGATTTTTATAGCAAATTATATATATATATATATATATATATATATATAATATACATATATAGTTGTGGAACAATCTTGGAAATATAAACAAGATAAGTCCATGTTACTTCACTGTTTAAAAGAGCATAAAAAAGACAAAGTTTTTGCTGTAGCAGAAACTACAACATAATAGAGTATTAAATATAAAATATTTGACATAATTAGATGTAGTCATTTATCCAGAGATCATTAAATTCTAAAATAAATTTCACAATTAATATATTTAGCAATTAAACATTGAAAAATTCATATACAGTTATCTGTCGACTGCTGAATTTATTGAATGCTTTCTCGATACCTATGCATAATAGTCATATAATAAAGATACTTTTTTGCTCTATCCAACAAAAAAAAAATATTTCTTGGTATAGAAATGTTCATGTACATTGGTTGAAATTTACATTTCAGAGTCTCAGGAAGGAAACTTAATTAAAACTGCTTGTTCATATTTTAGAACATTTCAAGTTTTTGAATGTGTACGTAATTCTAATATATATATATATATATATTTATATATATATATATATATATATATATATATATATATATATATATACTAATTAACTGATTTACAGATTTATAAATTAAAATATTAACAATAGAACTTTTGTTAAATAATTAAATTATTATATTTGTTATGCACTACAGGAAAACTAATAATGAACTTATAATAATTACATGAACTGCTCATTTTGTGTTTGTATTATTTCTACAATATTCAATCATCGTTATCATTTCTGTTTGTATTACAGAACAATATATATTGGTTGGTTGGAAATTGTTCTTGTATAGTTATATATGACATTTCTTCAACAAGCATATCGTAAAACAATTTATAAAATGAATTAAACAATTAAGGCTATTTACAATACATCAATAGACTCCGCCGAAATTATAAGAAAACAGCGATAGATCTTTTGTAGATTAATATTATTGATATGACTTGTTTGAAATTTGTTTCTTAACTCAAGCGCAAAATTAATTAAAACTAAATAAACAATATTAACAGCATAGCTTCAAATAATTGAATTGACAAAATTTAGTACTATAATTTGTCAAGTACATTGTATGACAATTATTATCTAATATGTTTATCAGTGTATATATATATATATATATATACATATATATATATATATATATATATATATATATATATAAACGCGTTTACACACAGAACACTTATATTCAATGAATTGGTTTTCAAAGTAAAATAGAGACAGAATTATATTTAAGTGAATTTATAGACTGTAAAATGTCTTTAGAGAGATTTTTAGATATAGATACATAGATAGGGAGATTTTTATGCTAAAATAATTCTAAATAGTAAGAAATAAAATATATTTCAAAGCATAAATTTAAATAATTAATTTATTTTTAATTGTGTTATAATAACATTAACAAAACCATAAATAATACTTAAAAAAATTCATAATTACTATTTATAGAAAAAAACTTCATTTAAATTTATCCATTCGATTTTCATATATTTTTCCATTTTTTAATTATTTATGCACATTTAAAACGCTTTTAAGTTTTTACTAGAAATTTTTAATTTTTTGTTATAAATATGTATATTTTTCCGAAAAAAATTATATTTATGCATTAGATATATATGATAGAAGGGTAGAATGGAAGAATACTTAAGAGTTATTAGATCAATTATATTAAAAGATCATTAACAGGTAGATAATCAATTTATATATATATGTATATATATACACATGTACATATATATATATATATATATTTACATGTATATATATATATATATACATACATTTATTTGTGTGTATTAAACGCATCACATGGAAAAATTCAATGCAAGATATAAACACATCAATGAACAGTTTCAAAATTTACATTATTTAAATATAAGAAAGAATTGTCCAGTTCGTATTACTAAAGCTTTTAACTTAATTTATAAAATTGTCTAAGAATGTTTTAAGAATAATACATATACATATAAAATGAAGAAGAATTACACAAAAAAGATTGATCTCTGAGATAAATATTTTGCTTTTAAATGTGAATATAAAAATGTGATCGGATGTTAGCACAGCTGGTCTGGTATTTAGTACAAACATTCAAATATATGCGTTAATTATAAATCTGAGTATGTAAGAGACACATAAGCAATGCCAATTTTTTTGGGAAAACGCCAACACGATGTTATAACAACTGGTTGCTTTGACTAGACAAGAACTTTATGGTTTGTAAGTTAATATCTAGATAGAATTCAAATGATGATTTATTCGGACAAAACTAGCAAACATTTGTATTTGACTCATCGGTATGTGTGATCAAAATAAATTAAAAGTTTCATGTAAAAAAAATATGAACGCGATGAAAAATTATGAATGATATAATTTTTTTAAATTTGAGTTCAATCTTACTTTTATTTTCATGCTTGTAGCAGATTGAATGTATTTTTTAAAATTAAACGCGTGTAAATGCACGGAAACTGTAGAATTTTTATAATTATTTTACACGTTGTATGTACAAGGATGTATATTTAGTACAACGACCTGAAAAATCTCAACTGGATTCCAACATGAATTATTTTATTTTTTTTAATCTTATATGTACATATACATATATATATATATATATATATTAGGTTGGTGGAAAATAATTGCTTGGTTCTTTTTCTGAATTCTAACTTTAATTTTTTTCAATGAAATTATAATTTCATGGCATTCATGTTAATATAACTTTAATGTGCATTTTTCGCTCTCTATTTTGGTAACATCGACTTTGGTTTTATTAATAACTTTGCTTCAAATTGGTCTATTGAATTAAAGATGGAAAAAGGCAAATAAGAGCATTTTTGTATGAGTTCAAAATGAAAGATAAAGCAATAGAAACTGCTTGTAAACTAAACTATGCTTTTGGTGTGTGTACTGTTAAGGAAAGTACGATGCAATGTTGGTTCCAAAAATTTCGTGATTGGGACGAGAGCCTTGAAGATAAAGAAGGTCGCAGACATCATTCTTCAGTCATAATAACAAACTGAAGGTGTTAGTTGAATCAGAATCACGCACAACTATTCGAGAGCTTGCACAAAGTTAGGTGTTAGTCATGAAACAGTTCTGGACCATAACTGAAAAAATGTATATGAATCTGAAGGTCATAAAACCCAATTATTTTTCTACCATCCTAATGTATATAATTGTGTATAAATTAATTAGAATAAATTTATTCTGAATTAGTTACTTAAAAAATCCTCTTCATATAACTTTTCTAAATAATGTTAATATTTAGATCCATGCACCAAATATATTTGATTTCAAAGATTTAACTTTTTTTAATAATAGTTCACTAGTTATTATGTAATATTCTAAAATAAATATTTATATATATATATATATATATTTATTGTGATCCAATTAAAACTCAAATTAGATTTAAACACAGACTTTTTGGAATTCTTGGTAAAGGACAATTAAACTATTTATTTATAAAAAGAGTGATAACCTTTAATGTGCTGCATTATTATAAAATTATCAAATAAATTCATTGTCAATAATGTATGTGTTTGGGTATGAAGATTTTTCGTTTTCGATTTTAAAACATCATGAAAGCCAAACTTGGAAATTTAATTTTATTCAGCCGAGGTGTGATTTCACGTACTCGGCTACATCAACTCATAGAGCAATCATCACTCACCAATCGTAATTATATAACATGGAATTATAAAAGATAATTTTTACTTTCACACAAACGACACTTCTTTTATAGTCAATAATTGACTCTTGATTATTTTGAATATTACTTAGAAATATTTCGATCTGGATAACATATAGATATCAAAATTCACTTTTCTTCCTAATTCTCCACATTTACTTCTACTGTAAGAGTAAAAATAGATAAACAGTGTAAATACGATTTTATATCCAAAAAGTAGAATGGCATAAATTATGCTTAGACAAAAGATAAAAAGTTTAAGTCATATAGTTTTAAGCAGTTTACTGTTCTAAAATGCTCGTAGACTGAAAATTCCTATTTATTCTACTCATATTAATTTATATATATATATCCTATATATACATTAATATTAGTTATTATGTAACGCAAGAATAATTAGGATACATGGTATATTCTTTACATCAATATATAAACCGAATATTTCATTTTTTTCACACTATGTTATCCGATAAAAATATTGTTTTCCTTAAATATATATTTTTTAATTTATATTCTTTCCTATAATACATTCACTCCATAAATATTTTAATTTTTTTATCCATACGCTTTTTTTTTCTAAATCATGCTATATTAAATTATACACTTATACAAAATATTTATCTGTCAATAGAAAGCCTGTTTCACTATATTACCATAATTAATATACATATATGTAAGTATTTAAATGATGAGGGAATTAGTACTTTTTTATAATTTAAAGGACGTATATTTGATATATATATTGAATTTTAAACTGTTCTCTTGTATTAAATAACACATTAAATGTTTAATTAAAATGAAAATAAAATATTATATCAGTTACATTAAAGTCAAAAATTATGTACCGTAAGTATTCAAGAAACAAAATCAGTTTGTTCTATACATTCAAACAATAACGAGAACCTATATTTAAGGGTAGTTACAAATAAATAACTATCAACAAGGTTGCTTGTTTGGAAAGAAAATACATTATCTACATTCTGATTATATAACAGGCAAGTGAACATTTAACGAAGCACGCAATATATGTTTACGTGTAGTAAAGTGATAGCTATTTGCAATTTATTTTTCTATAGTTTGACTACTTGGTAGCATGTATTTTAATATGAGTAGTTTATATACAGGAAATAGTATTTACCCCTTTATTTTTAGTTTGGAAGTGTGTAGTATATTGAAATGATTCTTTGTAATATTCGTGACTTTTCAGCAAAGGCGTAAGTTATTTAATAACTTTTTACTGCAAAAATATGCGACTAGAAGATATATATATATATATGCACACACCTACACAGTTAAAAAATATTTGTTATAATTATATTAATATCAAAGTACTTTTTTTTATAAAATATTTACAAATCAGTGTCACCATATTGACTTATATCTTCATTATTACGAATAAATTTCAGTTTTTTTATAACGTCTACAGTTTAATATTCGTGAAAAAATTAATACCAATATATTGTTGATATTTTTTATTCTCATATACCCACTATTACTTAAAGATGAAAAGTACTTCTTCCAAGTTGAGTTATTTTTTCATTCAAAAATTAGTTCTCTTTCTGTATTTAATTCTTTTAAATAATTTTAGCTGATAAAGAATGATTACAGCATAGAGAAAAAAAGTTGTGTACAGTTCTGATATATTTGAACGGTGTGTTTTTAACAAATGTTGTTTTAACATTTTCTATGAACAGCACAAGTCTTATCTAATTAAAATATCAAGTAGATAATTATTTATATTTAAAAATAATAATATAAATTTAGAGGGTGACTCGTTTATTTTCAAAAAATAATATGATCAATATTGAAATACGCGTACGTTATTGTCATAATGACCAAAAATTAACATTGAATATTTTAATCGGAAATTTATTTATATGTGTGTGGAACTGAACGGCATTTGTGAAAATTTAGTCCCAATTCCAAAAATAAATTGTATTAAAACTTTATTTATTAATAGAATTTTTAAGGGGAATTAAATGTGTTTTTTTTCAATAATTAACGAAATGAATGAGACTTTTTTAATTTCTTTTGTTTTTTATGCATATTCGAATATATTATAAAAATACTAAAAGTTATTTTTTTTCTACGCGTAATTTTGTTTAAGAATCTTAAATTTAAAATTTGTTAATAAATCTGCTAACGATTTTTTTAAAAGTTCTTAAACATTCTTTAAACATCTATTAACAAATTTTATTTTCTATATTTCAATATTTTTTTACATTTCACACACACACATGTATATATATATATATATATTAATTATATGTGTTTATTTTTCGTTGTTAACTATAATGAAACTTAAAGATGCAATATAGAAAATGTCTAAAAATTACTTAAATGCACATAACATTACAATTAATTTTATAATATTCTTTGTTGGACTCATAAATATATGATACAAAAATAAATAAAGGTATAACTGAATGTGCACTTGAAACAATAACGTATATAATTTCGTTATATATGTCTAAAAATATTTACAGAAGATTTAATTTAAAATATATATTGAAAATGTTATCTATGGATAAACAATAATTTAATATTTTATTCATTTTATTCAGTTATGTTAAATATATTTCATTTGTTTGTTTTACTAATTATTTGTAAAGTGTAATTACATTTTGGTTGTTCATACCTTATTTGAATATATATATATATATACACATAAATTTCCGTCATTCGTTTAAATTAACATAATTATTCAAGTTTATTTTATAAACAAATAATGGGCAAATCATGTTTAAAATTGAAGCATTAAGTAAATTGAACTGTAAATAAGGTATAAGATGATATAGATTTTTCATTAAAATCAAAATAAGTACATAATTTTATTATATCATGTTTATACTCATAGCTGGTGGAGTAGATTCATATTGTATTTTTTAATTTATTTATTTGAATACAATATAAAAAATTTGTACACACACACATATATATATATATTATATATATATATATATATATATATATATATATATATATATATATATGCCTGTATGTATGTGCACTTTTTATAAATTTGTAATACGATTATCTATTTTATCTGTTTTAGATGAAACAAGTGTATGATGTTTCAATTTTATGGTGTTTCCATTGAATTGTGGTAAGTTTATATTTTTTGGATTAATTGTATCTATTATAACGAATGTTAATATTTTTTACATAATTAATTGTATATATTTATTGTCAGCTTTATTATATTTGTGTTTTCATAATACATAAAATACACTGTTTTTAATTAAGATTGTTTTGCTATTGAATGACTTATGTACCAATACCCCCCTAAAGCTTTTAGTACTCTGTTATCTACTTCTTGGTTTCATATATTCTTATTTTTCAATTCTTCTTTTTTGGTATTGATTTTTTGTACTTTAACACCGATTATATATTTTATATTAAGTTATTATATGTACACACACACACACACACACACATATATATATATACATACATACATATATATATATATACTTATAATATATTCTTTGTTTCATACATTTTCAAATAGTTCAATGATTAAGAATGAAGTGTTGAATGATTTTTAGTAATAAAAATATTAATACAATTTTACAAATAAACTATAGTTAAAATATATAGTTAAATACTTTGACTTTATAAGATATCTATCATATCTATTTAATTTCTTAAAAACAGAACCAAATGTATATAAACATTTTGAGATACGTTTTGAGTCTAGTCTAATAATCATTATTTTAATATAAACGGCAGCATAGGGAAATGTCTAGACGTCGACATCAATGAATTAAACTTTGCGTCAACAATCCATTGTTCTAGATGGTATTTTCTTTTTTTAATGAAAATGTTCTGTTGGTTGTTATGAATTTATAAGTGTAGTTCTAGGATAACTCGTAAAACTGTTCCAATTTCGAGTATAGCTATATATACATATATATATATATATATATATATATATATATATATATATATATATATATATATATATATATATATATATGTATATATATATATATATATATATGTATATATATATATATATATATATATATATATATATATATATATATATATATATATATATAAATATGCAGATGTATACGAAAATCAATATGTGGAATTATATAAATATTTACATACATTTATTAGTCTCCACAAATACAATAATTTACGTCCTAAGAATATTCAATTTTTTAGGAAAAATATATTGTTTTTAATAAATGCTTTGAAATATATTACATTTTTAGATTAAATAATAAATAAATTGAAGTAAATATTAAATACTACAGTCAAGCAAAGAAGACGAACATTATAGTTTTGTAATAAATAATAGTTTCAAGAAATATAATAAAATATCAAATTTTCTTACAAACGAAATAAAAAACAGTGTTGTATCTTTTGTTACATTGAATAAAAGATAGAATTTTTATTCTTGTATTTTTATAAATATAAGACAGACAATTGAATTAGGAAGTAGAAAAGTGACATACAAACACTTTTCCATATATCGTTCTCTACCACTGTAACTGACATTTAAAAAAAAAAAAATATATATATATATAAGCATATATGTATTTTTTAATATATATATAGAGAGAGAGAGAGAGAGAGAATGAAATAGAGAATATGGATAAAAACGCAGATAGATTATTTTTTATATTTTAGCGTATATAACTACATTTCTTAATTTTCAATAAAAATTTACAAAGAGGTTTGATAATTTAAAATTTGTTCATAATCTAAGAATTTTATAGTAGTAGAATAAAAAGTGTTTATATTATTTCACTACATTATTACTAAATCAATTTTATTTTCAAAGAAATTATTAACGAAGTAGCATATAAATTTATTTTTATTTTCATATATCAAAAATATATTTTATTCATGTGATCTTTATTTGTAATTGACTGTTCTTTGAGTTGAAATTCTTATATTTATTTGATATATATAGCATAGTATTTATATGACAAACTTTATAGATTAATCATTTTTGCTCAAAGTTGAAATTCTACAAAGTTCTGTACTCTGTATAATCAATGAAAGAAATTTAAGAAAATTCTTTAAAACGAAGCACTCTTGTACTGATTTATAACGAAAAAACGGTCGATTTCAATTATTTCATACATATTTATTTACATTTGTTCGGTTAAGTTACTGGATGAACTAAATCAAACGTTTCTATTGTATTTGGAATTTATACAATGAGATATTAAAGAGCCATTGTTCAAAAAACATTGATCATAGATACATACATCTATACAATTATAAATTGTGACTAAATGTTAAATTTTTCGTAGAGGCTCTTATACTTAGAATGAATGTTAAATCTTTTATTTTCATTTGTAAACTTTTCAAAAAACAGATAGAGAATAAAATTATTAAAAAATAGAATTATTTTTCTTTTCGGGAATTATTAGTATGAGATTTGGTTTTTAAGAAAATGTACTATACACATATAAATAAATTTATGTATGTATATATATATATATATATATATATATATATATATATATATATATATATAAGATGATTCAATTTATGTTTCCACATGGGAGTATTAAAAGGAGGCGCAGTGGTTAAGAAGTCATGTTATTTTTTATTTTCGTTCAATTCAATATTAAAATACAATTGAACTAAAGTACTAAATGGGAATAATATGTTCTTTTTAATTTTGATGTTTTTTAATATTTTCGTGTGGAAGCCTAAGTTGAATCACCTATATATATAGAGAGAGAAAGAGTGAAAGAAATCAAGAAAAAATAGTCGAAGAAGAATGATAATGAAAGAAACAAAATCGAAAATGCAGTACAAATACCTAATACTTCAAATTTTGAAAATGTTACTACTTACTTTTAATTACATTATATTATATATTTTATTTTTAGAAAGTATTAAATTTAAAATAAATTAATATTTAATATAAATTAATATTTAATATAGTACGTTATTAAATTTATGTATTAAAATACTGATAAAGAAACTGTTTTATATAAATAATTAAAACAATAATAACAGAACATATAGCCATTTTATTACTTTAGTTTATATATATATATACAGAAATGTATATATATATATATATATATATATATATATATATATATATATATATACTCACGAGTAACCACAATCAGAGCAACCACAAACATATATAGTCATTTCTTTATCCTAGGAGAATGTATTCGTTGTTAAAAACAACTTAGTATAGAACGAAAATGTAGGAAGTTAAAATGAAGAACATTGGTTTGTACCGTTTCATATTCATTGCTAATAAATTAAATTAGCATATAAAATTTTATCGTTTAACGAACATTTTAATGAGAATTATTATTCAGAAATTGATCTTGATTTTATTTTCGATATAAATTGTTGCTGAAACTAGATAATTTTCAGTTATAATTTAATTAATATGAAATTGATTAAAATTTGATTAACAGTATAAACGTACTTCGGTTAGAGATATCTTCACCGATGTATAATTTATTTTTTAGTTAAAATTTAGTTCCATATTTACAATAAAATCTACTTGCTTATTTATACGTGAAGAGAATTTTTTCTTAAATTATATTCAAAAATCATTTTTAGAAAATTAAACACATTTTGAGTGCTAATTAATTTTTGATAAAAACATTTTTTATAAAGGATAAATTGTTATAAGGAATAGTTGTTTTGTTAGACTTTTTAAAATATTCTATTACTTTTTTAATAAATTGAATCTAAATTTCCATACTGCAAATCTGAATAAAAATGACAATAATATGTTTGCGTGTCGAGTGAATCTGAATAAAATACAATAAATTGAATTACGAAATAAAAAATTATATACAAACAGCTTCTTACATGTATGTTCTACCTCTTATCTTTGTAAAATACATAATATATCTATATATATATATGAAACATAAAATCTCAAACAAATTTTTGAAAAACATTCTTAATTTATTTAAATTAAAATTTCTTAATAACTTCATATATTTCTAAAGATGAAAGCGAATAAAAAAAGTTTTAATGGAATTTAAATTACCTCTCACTAAAAATTGGAATTCAATTTGAAAATCAAATTATTTGATTAGTAATGTGTATAATTTTTCTCTTACGCTACCTTCATTTTTTAAATATATACATATATACACACACTATCAAATATATATATATATATATAAATAGAGAGAGAGAGATAATGAATCATTCATTGAAACAGGAGAATAGAAATGAGATCGAACTGATTTTAAAGAAAGATTTCGATATTTACATCAACAATCTCACTCTGTTTGAAGAACAAAGTATTTGACCAATGTATACTACCAGTTTTTACTTACGATAAAGAAACATGGGTGCTTAACGCCAATATTATTCAGACTCCAAAAAATACAGAGAAATATAGAAAGGTACATGGAGAAAATAATAAGAAGAGATAAGAAAAGAGCAGAATGGTTTTGAAAACAGACCATAGTCACAGATGTAATAAGAACAGTGAAGTATATGAAATCGAAATTGGTGGGGCATGTTTCAAGAAGGGAACCAGTGAATATAAAAAGACCAAGAAAGAGACAAATGAACAGGTGGGATAAGGAAATTAAAATTTTTATTGAAAATCAGGGAAAGGAGAGGCATTCAAACATACAAAATGGAAAATCGTGGAAGAGGCCATTATCCAGCAATGAATTGACAGAGGCTGCTACTGCTGCATATATATATATATATATATATATATATATATATATATATAGAGAGAGAGAGAGAGAGAGAGAGAGAGAAGTATGAGAAAAAAATAAAATTTTCCAATCATTTTCACAATTTTTAAATCCCTAAAATATAAAACTAAGAGTTTTAGTAACAATGTTCATTAAATTGGGAATGTTTTATATGATATATAAATATTTTGTTAATTTTTTATTAAATTTTGATAAGCACATTATTTGATTTAATAATTGTAAAATGAAATAAAGTAATTTAAAACCACTCAATTCGAGCTCCATCAGTGTTTGGTTCACGGCAATAGCAGCACGGGACTGAGCGTTATCAGGAAGAAGAACAACTTTCCGGTGATTTGATGTATTTGATGGTCGTTTTTGCATCAAAATATCATTCAAACTTTCCAATAGTTGTTGATAACGTTCAGCGGTGATATTTTCCCTCGGTTTTAACCGCTCATAATATAGACATTCTCCATATCCCATCAAATAGAAAGCATTGCTTTGTGATCGTGAATGTTTCACTTTGGTGCCGACGTTGATGGTTAGTCAGGATCAATCCATGATTTGTTGCGTTTTGGGTTGTCGAAATAGATACATTTTTCATTGCCGATCAGGATACGCTCCAAGAAATTCTTATTTTTACACCTTGCAAGCAAATAAATCGAAATTTTTAAACGGTTATCAATGGAATTTTTGGTCAATTCATATGGCAACCATCTTCATTCCTTCTGGATCTTTCCCATAGCTTGTAAATGTCGTAAAATGGTTAATTTATCGACTTCGAGCTTTTTTGATCCAATTCTTTGAGTGTTTGAGCAAGGTTTTCTTCCAATAGAGCTTGCAGTCTTTCATCTTCGAGCTTTTTGATTGACCAGGTCGTTGTTTGTCGTGAATGTCACAATCACCACTTTTGAATCTTCGAAACTAATCTCTACATACTGTTTCCGATGGAACAGATTCACCATAAGTTTTCGCAAGCAATCGATGAGCTTCAGATGCCTTATTTTTAAATCAAAGTACTATAGAAGTACATATCGGAAAAACAACTTATCGCGTTTCATTTTAATTCGGTTATAGAAATGCATTTGTGTAAACAAAGGATGTCGTCTGATGACTAAATTTTAGTGAGAAATATTCATACTTGAAAATGACATTAGAGGCATCTGTCACTGCCCACAACATACTCACCTAGAACCATCAACACGTGAACAGCGGCTTTCAATGCAAGCTCCTATTAAAAATAGTAGCCACGGTTCAATATAAAATTTAACAATCAAAACCAATGATCTTCATTATATTTACGTCTTTACATAAATATTCATGTGAAAAACTTTTTCCGTGATGAAATATTCATTATCTTTTATAAAAACAAGTATTGTATCGTATTTTCTATTAAGAGTATTTTCGAAATACATAATTTGATGGTTTCGTTGAAAAAACTATTGAATATTATTTTCATTTCTTGTGTTATGTTTGTTTGTAAAATGACATCTATTAAGAGAATGATTAAGATAATTGGACTGACATTTGTGTGATACAACAAAAATAAAACTGTATAATAGAAATTGTAAGGCCTCTAAGCATACGGCTCGTGTTTCAATGTTATAGAAGCAAATACAAAAAGTGGAATTGTCATCTACAATACAGTACATTGTAACAGTTGTTATTGACGATTACTCAGAATTGTTCTGTTTTATCCAGATGCGTAACGTCTTTAACATTACTATATATTTTTATTATACTTTCATGTATTTTCAAAATTATATTCCTTTGCTACACGAATATCTTTTTTTCCATTTAGTGAACTATTATATTTATGAATAAAATTGTCTCAGATAAATAGAAAATAAACACTTGAATATTGTCTAATTTAGAAAACATTTAGTTCTTTAATGTAAGTTTCGTAAAAAAATAGTGGCTGTAGGTTTTATTTCAAAAATAATTGTGTTGTTCTAAAATTAAATAACATAAATTTATTCGTACAGATTTTTAAATATTATCATTTAAATTTTTAGATTTATATGAATACATACTCTTATATAGATATCGTTTAAAATTAAATCAGTTATTTAGTATAAAGATATAAAAATAAATAGATACAATTCAACAAAATACCAACAAAGTATATTTTTCGATATATCAAGCACATGTTCTAATGTAATAATGATTTCTCTTGGCACATTAATTTAGAAAGAAACGTTCATATGTTTGATTCTCGAAAAAGTTTTGAACAAATAATGATTTATCTTATTTATTGATATATACTTATAAGTATAATCACTGGTATAAGATTCGTTACTTCATAAATAACAGAATATTTCATAGATATTTAGTTATTGGATAGTAGTTAGACCGAAAAAAAAGTATATTTAAATTAAGAGTTTACTTATTTAAAATGTAAAATTTATTATTTTTTTAAACAAGTATAAGGTACGCCAGAGAAACGGAAAAATTTTAAAAAACAATAAAATATTTTTTCATTTTTACATAATTTTGTTTACATATTATCGTTAGATATATCAGGTTATTTTATTTTTAAAAAATAACACTCTATACACGACCACCATTTTGGTGCACACATTCATATAATCTTATTCGGAAATTTTCCATTATGCTTCTTAATATATCTTGTAGAATACTTGCAATTTCTTTTTGAGTTTTTAAGTTCAGGGATATTATTTGTAAGATCAACATGCATCTTGCTTTTTTAAATAACCCCAAATAAAATAATCATACGACGTTAAATCTAGGAACCTTGTTAGCCAAACAATATCTCTATTTTTTAAAATTATATGGTTCAAAAAGAGTGCTCTTACAGCAGCCAAGAATACTTATATACTCTAGTCATCTCAAGTCAGCAGTGTGACTTGTTTCCCCATCTTGTTGAAACCATGTAATTTGTAGAAATCGAATTAATTCTTGTATCAGAAATGTTCTAATCATGTTAGTGTAACTGGCTGCGTTAACGTTTATATCATTTTCGTTGTAGTCTTCGAAGAAGAATTACCTTACTATCCCGAAAGACCAAAGTACACTCCATATAGTAACTTTTGGACTATGCAGCGGTTTTTGATTCAAGCGGGCTCTCAACACTCCAATAACAATTATTTTGCGTATATACATTGCCATTTGAATAAAAATGAGCTTCATCTGGCATGAATAAATTGTAAATAATGTTTTCATCTTCATCCAAACGGGCTATCACATCTTGACAAAAATTCATGCGAGTAGAAAAGTCAATATCTTTTAACTTCTGAACGATTTGAATTTTATATGGATGAAAATTTAAATCTTTATGTAACATTCGATGTGTCGATGTGTTACTAATGTTCAATGCAGACAAGTGTTTACAGGCTAAACGTCGTCAGCTACTCTTTATAGCGACTTTAACACTGTCAATATTTTCTAGTGTTCTTACTGATCTTCTTGACCTTTAATGCTTCAAATTTATGTGGAACCATCTTTTTCACAATTCTGAACCCACAAGTTGATTGTATGAGCGGTCGGTACTTGTCTAAGACACAGAATGTTGAAACTATTGAGAAATAACCGTTGAACAGTTATAGCAGACTCACCATTTTTGTAAAATGATTTCACAGCGACAGCTCTATATGCACCAAGCAACTGCTCCATGTTTACTCAATGGCCGTAAATAACTAACAATGTATCACTTATTTTTACCCTCTCACTCTAATAATCAGTAAATAAGCCTACTTTTAAATTTTCTCCCTCCACTGGTGCATAAATATATCTTATACATCAAAATAACTCCTATCTAATGTCTTTTTTAAATAAAGACCTTATAACTTGAATAGATTTTGAGGAACAAGAATCAATCAACCAAATATTAAAATAAAATCACTAAAGCTATCAAATAATGAAATCAATAATGGAAATATCTTTTTTATTAAAAATAATGCCATTTCTGCAAACATGACGTAATAAAATATTAAATCTTGAAAACTAGCTCGTTATTTAACAAAATAACAACATTAAATATTTTCCTAATAATGATTAAATTACTTTTCTAGAATAATAATATTTAATGATAAATAATTTTCATTTATCTTATTAAATCATTTATGTTAATATTATGTTTACCTATATATATATATATATGTTAGTTTTGAATGTATGTATATATTAAAGAGAATTAGAACAAACATAATTAATTTTACACTCAGCTAATCACGCCTGTTTAATTAATTACTCTTTGAAAATTTTGTTCTCAACTTTAGACAACAATCGGTTACGAACTGAAATATCAGTCAGTTTTAAAAAATCATAATTTATTAGCATGTAAACTAGAATTTACAATGAATAATAGTTGGAATGTTTTGCTTTGTAACTTATGATAAACGTCTGAATAAAGCAAATATAGTAAAATATTCCTTCAGGCACGTTGAAACATCAAGTAATCAGAACTTCAGAGACAAAATAAACTTTTGAAATGTAATAATACCAAAAAAATATGTACTTAGTTGTTTCTCGCAAAATAATAATAAAATTAAATCTCTCTCTCTCTATATATATATATATTTATTTATTTTAAGTTGAGAAACAGGAAATAAGTATAATTTAACAGTCCATTTTATAGTTTTTCCTTTTTTCAGTCTTATTTTTTCTCTCTTCTCTCGTATATTACCAATATCATAAGCAAAGACAAATAAAAGTGTAAACTTTATGAGAAAAATTACAAATTATACTATTGAATTTAAGTAAAAAACTTATTTCACATTAGTAAATATAAATATAATTTTGTCATATAAATAAATTCGGTTTATTATTTTTCACTCATCTTTCAACCCAGAAACAAATTTCTTGAACAAAAATGTTCAATAATCAATTTTTGGTCAATTTTTAATGCTAATAATACACATTTTGATGACAATTCCATCCTCTTTAGAGTAGTAGATATCAGTACAAATAAATTAAAATTTTCTCTTCCTCTCATTAACTCTGTAAAGATAACGGCATTACCATCGAAATGCATCTAAGTAACAATAGAAAATTATTGATAATCAATTACTGAACATGTTTGATCAGATTTTTTGTGTATTGTGCAGCGTATAAAATTAATTTGTGAACCAATGAAACTATTAGTAAAATTTTATGAGAGGTTATGGAATCCAATTTACATTATGACAAAGTATAGTATCGAAATAATGAGGAAAAATCATACAAATGTTATGATTTTTCCTAAAAAAATGTTATTATTAACAAATTATTTATTTTTGGTTAAGGTTATATATGTAACCTTAAACAGGAATTTCAGATTGGATATCTCAAATGAAATAACTAAAAAGTTCTATTTGAAAAATATATAAGATAAAATAATAAAATTATTTTTGCTTCATATTAATCATTCACGGATTTTGCAGTTTATTCAAAATTTAATCGAAGAATTATTTTTTGTTATTTTTACGGTAAGAATGAGTATTTGTTAAAAAATATATTAAAAAATAATAAAATAAATGACTATTCATTGTCTTATTGTGATTCTAGTATTTCGAATGAGTTATAATTTCACATATTAAATGCGCCATCTCAATTAGTATTAAATAAAAATTATCTTTTATAAATATTTTTTTTAGTCCTCCAGAGGAGAGCAATTTTTTTGGAATCAAAAACTTTCAATAATTGATGAATAGACATTAATGTATATTATATGCATTTAAAACGTGATATTATACTCAAGGTGTTGACTATAGGAATTTCAATAAAAAATAACTTTATTAACAATTAAAAATTATCAATATTCATTTACGAAATTATTATACTTTTTGATTATAATTTGAAGAGGAAAATCAATAACAAATTAAGTCTTCGTCACTTTTTAGAAATTCTTCTATTGAAGTTGTCCTAAAAATATAAACTCACAATTTATATATATATATATACAAACTTAGAAAGAAATTTAACAGACTTTTTTTTAAAAATAACGTCACTATAAAACAAAAAATTAAAATCTTTTCAATATCTTCGTAACAAACAAGTATAAATTAAATAAATTAGAATTTTGATGTCATATATTAATCAAAAACCGTAAAATTCATTCCAATATATTTTCTTCTCAATAAACATTTGTGTGCAATGATATTAAATTATATGTATAATTTTTTATTTCATTTTTATATCAACATTGAAATTGTAACTTAATTCTTATAAATAAATGTATGAATTCATTTTTAAAATAATTAAATAAATAGATAACATCACTTGATTACTTTAACATTTTTCATTAAAAGTTTTATTCATAAATCTTAACTTTCTGTTCATTTAAAATAGTAATTAAGGTGGTTGAAATAAAATAAAAAAAATGTGATTATAGATAAACGTCATGAGTAGTAATTGACTTCCAGATAAATTAGAAATTTTCATTATGAAAGTTTCTTTCTTTACATAGAAGAAAATCGGGAATAAATCGTTGTTTGATTCTTTAAAAATTTAATCTTGATAGTAACAAAAATTGAATGTTAAAAAAACTAAGATTTTTCATTATACTAGTGATGAATATTTTACTCGTAGATTTCTTTCATATTTTCCAATATCAAAGCATTTTTTTTTCTAAAAAAATGAGGTTTGTTTACAATAACAGATAATTTAATACATTATGTTTATAAAACTTTTATATAAAAGTAGTCATTTTTAAAATTAACTTTATAAAGTAGTTAAAATAATTATATTTCTCTAGCACTTATTAAATTTATATTGTTAGTTGATAAACCTTTCACAATAACACTTTCATAGAGATCTTTTTCTACTTTACGTTGAAACAAGATTAAATATTAATCATTTGAGATCATATTTTCTCAAGACAACTTTTATAACTAGAAAATATGAAGAATATTATTTTATATTTTAAAACATAAAGTCCACAGAAGATATGTATGTATATATAAGTATATATGTATGTATATATTTTATATATAGAATATAAAATTAATATCTGAAGTATAAGTAGTATTTAATTCAATATCCTGATATATAATTTTATTACGTAGTTCATATATAGTATATTACAGGTTTGACTGTATTCTAAAAAAAGTAACAACCTTAGCAAAATGAATAATGATTTTTGTTATATATATATATATATAACAAAAATTGTTATTCATTTTGCTAAGGTTGTTACTTTTTTATACATATACCCATTTGGGTATTCTTCACCTATACTCTTTCTTACAAAGAAACTTTTTTGATTTTTCCTTAGGGATCTTGAATTCTTGCTACAACTAGGAAAGAAAGTGAATAGTAGTGTTGATAGTGAGTAGTGATATTAGTAGAGAAAAGAATTTAAGGTGTCTCGAGGGGACAATCAAAACAGATTTGATACGTAATGTTTATAATATATCAATGTCAACTTAAGCACATGAAGTGAAAGTAAGTACATTACATAAATGTGTAAGGGTCTATATACAAAAAAAATATATATTTATACATACATTTTTATACATACAACTTATTTTCAAGAATTATTTAATGATAAAATATATGCATAGCCATCATAATTTTTCTTACGAATTTTATAGTAAAATTTGAAATGATATTAAATTACACCTTAATAAAAATATAGTGTGTATCTATTAAACAATAATGTCATCATTAACAATAAAATATTTAACTAATTATATTTATAATAATAAGACATTGCGATTGAAAATATTTTAAATAACGTTTAACAATTATTACAAATATGTTTATATGTATTATATGTGTATATATATATAGTACCTACACTATTTTTCTCGTATAATATTTATAATTATGTGAAAATTAGTAAAATAATGTAAACATTCATTTATCACCTTTAAGAATATATTTTCAAACTAGTCATTATATATATATATATATATATATATATATATATATATATAATTGATTTTATACTAACTTTTAGTTACATCTCCTTTTTAATTTTTTCTAACTCGAAATCACTGTTAAAAAATCAAAATAAATATATAAATAATGATTTTCTGAAAGTCAACATTTATCAATTTACAAAAATATAGTATGATTTCAATTGATGGTAAAAAAAACTTTCTATTTATACGTGCATTCATTTAACAAAACATGTAAATTTTTTTTCCCTTTCACTTACATAATCATACACACATTTCCATACTTATCCATATACAAAATATCATATATATCTCTATTAAAAATTTTTAATGATTACATTTTCATCTAATCTGTTTTACATTATGATATCCTACTAGGAAAAAAATTAATTTTAAATCACAACTTTATTAAGTTTCGTTCTGAAATAATATGTTATCTATTTGTACGAAATAAGAAAGTTAAGTGTAACAATTTATCATAGCGAGGGTGTATTGATATTTAAAAAAAAATCTGATATTATGGCTAAAGAATAAAAACCTAATAATTTAAGTATTCCTTTAAAAATAATAAAATTAATTTTGTTAAATATTTTTCTAATTCGATTACACTTTTCTCTAATCATATATAAATTTAATATATTAGTACTAAATTTTGTTTTTATTTCTGTTATAACAGTACATTTTTAATTTAATTTATTTGCAATATACTATTACAATTGAGTAATGTGAGCTGATTGAATTAGATGTAATTTACATTATATATATATATATATATATATTGCACCAAATAAACAATTACAATTCTTTATAATCAATGTATAATATTTAATATAATATACATAAATATAAAAGATTATTGGAAAATGACCAGCTTTTTATTCAACAACTAATTTTGAAACTGATTTAATATTAAGTTTTGTTCTTGTCATTGTTCTATTTCATTAAACGTAAAACCAATTCAATATTTATAATTAATTTAAATTGATTCTAGTTATTTTTAATTGATAAATAAACATGATTTATATACATAATGACTTATTTGTTATATTTTCACAGTAAAATATTCATATATATATTCATCATTATATTTTAAATTTGCTTATTAATAAATTGCATTTTCTCATTACTACTTTATTAAAATATATGATATATAAAAATATGTCTCGTGATTACTTTTTTAGACTATTTGTTGTGATGTTATTAAAATTTAACAATCTAAGTATTCTGATTCGTACTAAAATATATGTTCTTGTTTTAAATTCGTATATATATATATATATATATATATATATATATATATATGTATGTGTGTGTGTGTGTGTTCATGAAATCAACTATTAACAAAAGAATTGAAATATTTATTAAATTGTTTTAGAATAGTGTACATCAAACTGACAATCACTTCAGATGTTACACTTGTTGGCTTACCTCTTTTAGAGGAAAATAATTTGTGCTGAAAATAATTTTAATAATAGCGTCTTATAAATCAGATAAAAGATGTTATTGATTCATTAATGATAATAAAGTTTTACTGTCAATTTAGAGTAAAATTTAAGAAAACTAAAATTATAAATAATAATTAGTCATTCATAGAAAACATCTTTTTCTTATATATATATATATATATATATATATATATATATATATATATATATATAATAGAAACCTAACAGTCAGTAATTAAAATATAAACATCAATTAATGAATAAAATATAGAAAAATAAAAAAATATTCCCTATGTTGTCTGGAATTCGTTTAGGTACATCGAGTGTACCTTTATCACACATTACGAAACGCTATTCTAGAATGTACGGATGAAACGTTAATTACTATTGAAATAAGGAATAAATGATCAAGATATTTATATATATTTTCAATTATTCATGACATTTGGCATAAAATGTTTTTATTATGAATGAAAAAAATTAATGTAAAACTATTTTATTATTAGTATGTATATATTATATTTTATTTTCATGCATTTTTTTTATTATAGAAATATTCTATCAGTTTTCAAAATACATAATTGTAATTTTCCCAAGACATTCCGGTTTTAGTTTGAAATATAAAAATCATAACTAATAAATAAGATATATTCATACCATTGATTTGTAAATGACCTATTGAAAGATTTTACCTATATGAAATAAAATAGTATTATAAATTCATTTTAATGATATTCTAGTGATTTTTGTCTAAAAAGATTACCGAATAGAAATCAAACATTTAGAAATCATTTTTAATATACATATTTTTGGATTATTTTTTAAGTAAAACGTTTCAGAGATTATATATATTGAACAATCAACAAATACCTAATAATGTATTATTTATTTCTTCATAGAGTTGATATAAAAATGTTAAAGAAATATAACAATTCTTTTAGAAAATAAGTTATTTCAAATAATAGTATTAATAAAATATGTACAATCAAATATTGAAAATTGATTTTCAGTTTATTTTTTTTTATTTTGTAAAATATACAAAATTTTTGTAGTTTTTTACATATATATATATATATATATTATATGTACGTATATATACACATATGCATGTCACTTATTCTACTTTGATTAAAATTTGAAAATGTACGAAGTTGTCATAAAACTGTGCAAAATATCAATACTGATTACTTTCATCATAGAATTTTATTAGAAGACATATAATTAATTACCTTTAATTCCGTATATATATATATATATATATATATATATATATATATATATATATATATTGATTTTCATTTTTGCACAGAAGATTGCCCAACATTATGATGAACCACGTTGAGAAAAATTAAACAATACTGAAGAAAAGGATAATATAACGTAATCTATTTTTAATTTACTAAAAACTATATGTACTTTTACATACATATATATAAAATATATAATATATATATATATATATATATATATATATATATAATTATAATACATAGATAGATATATATATATATATATATATATATATATATATATATATATATGTATATATTATTTGTTTCTTAAAGCTTTCTTCATTATACTAATGTTCTTGAGAATCATCTTGAGATTTGTGTGAATACTTACCAAATATTCAACAGATAGTATATAATAGCAGTAAATAAATTTTACTATAATTTTATTCTTCTTTATATTCTATGAACTATTATTATAAAACTAATAAAATTAACTAAAGTAAAAGTAATATTAAAAATTTAATTTATAAAGTAGAAATAAATAAACTTAAGCTAAATCTTATAAACAAAATATGTTAGTGTATATTGTAAAATAGTATTTCTGATTAAAAAGTTAATTAGACACCACAACAATGACACTCTAAGGTTATGTAAATGAATTAGATTTTCGTTGTTTTCATTCAGAGAAAATTTTATCGAAAGCAATAAAACAAACTAATGTGTACCACTGATGACATAAGCTGGTGACCACTGCACTATATATTTAACATACCGGATTCGATTTCAAAGCACACAAAACACCCATGAAAGAAAGCACGTTTCCGGAATAACCAACAACAATAATGATTACACTGGTGTGTATTCTGTGAATATAATATTGCTCCTCGGGACCGGTCCGAACGTACACTGCATCGGCATGCTTTTTCGCGGTGACAAAGAATTACGCGGCGTATGTGCGAGTTTCGGCCGTAAGTGTGTGTATCCAAATCGGGGAGTAGATACGATGACGGACAGAGTTAGTGTTTTAGTCTTTGCGCCACACACACACAGCACGCGTCCGTTAAAGTTGGGTCACTGGCGGCAAGAGCACGCTGGCGTTGCGCGGGTGACTGGGGCGCGCGAGGGATGCGCCCCGCGCTACGCCTGCTTGGATGCTCCGCTCCCGCGCCATCGATCGCCCACCGAGCCAGCAGCCGCATTCTGGGCGATGGTAGGTGGTGGCAGTGGTGGATCTGCCTGCAGTACGAACAGCGCCGGCATTCACGGTTAACGGTGGCGCCAACGGCAACGATTTGTGCCGGGGCAGAGATCCGTCTATATACGTTGACAGATGTTGTTCCTCAGTGGCGGAACATGTGAGTCCAGGTGGTATCGGGTACCACCAGAAGTACTATCTTCCGGCAATGAATAATTTTCACAGCACGTAACACCAGCACGTTCAAATAATTAAGATTACACTTAACTATTTACAAATTAAAAAATAATTCACAAATAATCCACAAACTTTTAGTCACATGAATCATCTAGAACATTGTAAGTTTAGCCAATATTCGCCAACATAATTTTTGAGTTAATGTGAAGTATTTACAGGAATATATTTTGTGTCAAAAAAACATAATATTTAAAAGAATAACTCTTCATATAACAATCCAAATATGATATTTATAATTGAACGCTGAAATTTAAAGATTGCATACTTTTATTATACTTAATTAAATTGTATTTAACAGAATTAAATAATTCAAAAATCAACAATAAATAATATCAGTGTATTGAAAATTATACTTAAATAACTTAATTAAGTATAACATTTATACAAACTATTATATATATATATATGTATATTTGAATATGTTATATGAATTGTAAATGTGTGGAAAAGAAATGCATTGCACTGAATGAATGTAACAATTATGAAATCATACTTCAAATTTCCTTCAGTATCCAACACACTCCAAAAATTAAGAAGACACTTATCCAAATGTAAATCGTCGAAGTTTGAATATATATATATATATATATAGTTACTATATTTCCGGTAATTTGACCACTCGATAATATGGGATACACCAACTTGACATAGTTCGAAATTATTTTTCCCATCTGTACAACCCTTCAGTCAGCAGTGCGCTATAATACCAAAAAATTGTTTCCGTCATTAAACAACACCATAAATCGTAATAAAAATATACCATGTACTCCGCATATGTGTCTATAGGGACTATATTCAATAAAACAAAAATGAACAGTAAATACTGTTACTTTCTTCTTAGTACATATTTTTTATTTTGTTTTCGCATATAATACCTTTCCACCTTTATATATAAATATATATTCCATATATGTATATATATATATATATATATATATATACATTACATATATATATAAAGATAAAAAATGTTTTCGTCTATAATTTGTTTTCTGCATTCAAAATAAAATTCCTCACTAGAATCGCACATACTACACTTCAATTGATATGCAATATATATATATATACAAATTATTTCGTAAATATTTGTATTTTAAATATTTATTTACTGAATTTAGAACTGTGTGACTATATATATTTAATTCTAAAGAAAATATAACTACAATTTTACCTAAAATAATTTTTAATCCATAAAATTTTTAAACGCATGTTTGAATTATATCGTCATTCTTAATGCGCATATTTATTTTCATACAAACGATTTCTATGATTTTTTTTATAAAATGTTTTAATAAAATAAGTATATAAATTCATAACTAAAAAAATGTTTAATAAAAATAAGAAAAGTAAACTATTACTTTAATAATATCTAAAATAGAATTTAAAAAAAAAAGTTACATTTATAGTGTTTATAGTATTTTTGCTTTACTTTTACAAATAAATCACTTCTTGTGTACCATAAAAGATTGTTCTACACTTTTACGTTCTAAAGATGATCACATAACGACTATAATGTGCATAAACTATAATACATAAGAAATTGTTGAACATTTTGTTTAAAAATCTTTTATAATATGAAAATTGACTTCTTTGTGTGAATAAATACTTTTTTTAAGAAAATAATATTTTTTTACAAAAGTGTTTCTAAAAGTTAATTTCAAATGTTAATGAGATACAGGAATAACTATATTAATAATCAATAATTAACACATTGCCTGTCATTGTTATTATTTTTAATAGTTAGTGATTTTTCCTGAGGGCTATGACTATCAAATATGATAGCCATGTATTTTCACCCCTCAGGCCATGGCCATCAAAAACTATATGTGTTACGTTTATAGTTTTATGCTGAAAAGAACACAAATTCTAAAAAAAATTATGGCGACCATTTTGAAAATTGGCTGGGAAGTTAATGTGTTAAGGAACATCATTATTTACATTAGAATTTATAAACAATATTATATATTATTATAAAAGGATTTGCCAAGTAATATTTCATAATGTTTTATAGATATTAACATTTTTCACTTATTTATCACTTATTTTCAATTTAAAACTTCAAAGAGCACAGTAAATAACGTACGCTCAGAAGAAAGTAAGTTTAAGCTTCTATTCCAAGATAAATTTATCTATTTTAAGAAAATTTTATATCCATAATGAAAGATTACTGAATTTGGAAATCTAATTTCTAAATTTAAATAATATATTACTTATTTAAATTATTAACTATTACAATTTTTCATCCTTTGAAGGTGTCATTTTTCGGCAAAAGTGGTCAAGATTTATAAAAAAATCTATAACACGAATCGGTTTATTATTGGCAAAATATTTCAGATTTGAAATTATGTACTAATAAGTATCTTTCCAGTTAAAAAAATCCATACGAAGATTAATATCCTTTCGTTCAAATAAAAGTAATTTTATTAATTATTTTCTCATCTGCTATTAAAAAATATTTCAGTTCTAATATTTCATTTTATAATTTCTCAACACCGCCACTGTAATTCTTTCTTAAAGTTTAAAAACACGTTTGCATCTATGACTATTTTCTTACATTCCCTTCACATGTAAGGATGCTTTTATATGCATATGATATGTATATGTGCAATCCACATTTTAAGAATTACTCATAAAAGAAGAAATTCGAACTTGGGAAGTCTAATATATACTTGTATACATATCATAGTTATACAATTTACATATATATATATATATATATTTATATTCGCACACATACATACATGAAATATAAACGATTCTAATTTATTACCTGTTTGAAATCTGAGTTGAGAAAGTTTTCCATTTTAATAAACATTGTAATATTTTGTCAGTACAAAGAAATATTTATTATAACAAAGTTGTAAGAAAATATATTAATATGCAAACCTCAATTTATTTTCTCATACATAATCTTATATCTCTAATAAAGTAATATTATATATAAATATATATATATATATATATATATATATATATATATATGTGTGTGTGTATATATATATATATATAACATATTATTATAACTTATAAATATTACATATCATTGTTGACTCGAAGGAGCGTTAATGAGTTTCAAAGGGCAAGGTTTCTGGATAGTACATGTTGCTTAAATAAGGTGTTATTTAATGAAATTCATATCATGTGCACAAAGATAGGTTTTATTAAAGATGATGTATATTATTTATACTGAAAACGACTAATTAAGAATATAATAATTATAAAATGTCTTAAAATATGTTTAAATATAATCACAAATACTTAATTTATTGTATAATCACATAACAGTTCTTTCTAAAATTGTGTAAATTCATTAAATTATATATCTACTTGAAAGAAGCACAGTCAGTTTTTTAATGTTTTGGAACACTATAAAAACATTTATTTGTGTAAAAATATTGAACAAATATGTTTTAATAAAATAAGAAATATGGTATCATACAAAAATTTTATTTCGTTAAAGCAGTATTTAGAAAATATTTTTATTTTGTTTTAAAACTATTTTCTACAAAAGAAATAATTATAAATTCAAAAGATGAAATTGTTTGCATTTATAGATGTCATTTCGTTGGTACATTGTTTTTCTATTCTTAACCTTTTCGAATCCTACAAGTTTTTATTTATTACGATCAGATTCGCCTAATTTACCATTTTTAGATAACTATAGATAAATTTGTATAACACTAGAGTTATTTACAGCTACATGACACAAGTTCCAAAATTATTCATAGATGATAAAAATTTATATGATTCAGAATGATGAAGATCATCAGGGCAATAAAAAAATATTAAATTTGTTTAAACAAATATATTAAGTATTAAACTATAAATTGTTTTTTTTACTGGAAATGAAAAATGAAAATATACAAAGTAAAAATTGAATAATATATTAATTTTTTATTTAAAAATGTAGGTTTGTATCATAACGATTTAATTAACTATATAAAATAATTTTTAACTTATTTCATTCATATTATCAATTTATATTTTAATTTTCTTCCATATAATTATGTATTAGAAATCATACATTGAATTTTATATATATATATAAATAATATAAAAAATCACTTCATAAGTAAATTTTAAAAAAATAAATGAAAATTATTCTCTTAAAAACTCATTATATTTCAACTTATGAAATTAAATGATAATGAATAACATCGTTTCATTAAAAAAATACTGATTTAAATATTCAACTTATTTCCATATTTGTTTACAAAAGAATCAAATTAAATTATATGCATTTATTTTTTAATTTATTTAAACGTAGATACATGTTTTTTTAATTTTTTTATTGTAATTTTTAGTTGCATATATATATATATATTAATTAATATGCAAAATTATATTTCATAAATATATTTTTAATAGTTTATGCAAATAAGTATTTTTAAACTAAAGTAATAAAACTTTTAAAAAAGATCCGAGTTTTCAGAAAAAAACATAAAGAAAATGAAGATATATGTAACACACATAACTAGTATGTAAACATCTTTAGAATGGCTAAACTCAAAGTAAGGAATCTGTTCTGGAACGTTAAGCTTTCCTTTGAGATAAATTGATCAATAAATAAATTCCTTCTGTACTTATCACGTTTATTTGATATTCGGAATAAACTATACAAAAATAATCAATAGCTGTTATCTAATGTGAATAAGTATACAATTTTATGAATTTTCATAAAAAATAATTTAAAATAAACTGTATTTTTTCGATAATATTATGTCGATGTGTACTAAATAAGTAGAAAACACATATATAATCCTACTTAAATATTAAAACTATTTTTTTGTATAAGAAATGAAGTTCTTAATTGAATTTCAAATTATTTCAATTCTTTCTTGCTTTTTAATCGTACTCAATAATTAGTTGTAATAATTTCAGAAATAATATCGAAATTCGAAAGTAATAAAAATTAATCCTGTGGTTGAATACTAATAGAAATATATTGCGTTTTTGTGTCACTTATACTTTTTAACTGATAAAACATATTTTGTATATTCAGTAATTTTCATATAATCTAAGTTGTCTTCATTTTAACTTAAAATTTAATTATCTCCAAGTTATCTGTAGATAAACTTCAAGTGACTAACGAATAAGTTAAAAAAACATATATGCTATTAGGTTGGTAAAAAAAAAATAATTGCGGTTTGTGATCTTCAAATTCAAATACATTTTCTAATTTAAGTGGCTTTAAATGATATAGACATGCTGGAGACTAACGCCTAACTCTTGTGCAAGCTTTCGAATTATTGTGGGCCTTCAGTTGATTGTTATGAATTGAAAAAGGACGCCTGCGACTTTCTTCATCTTCAAGGCTCTTGTCCCCAGTACGAAATTTTTGAAACTATCATTGTACCGTACGTTCTTAACAGTATCCACAAGTATCGTTTAGTTTAGGAGCAGTTTCTCTTGCTCTACCACCCGTTTTGAACTCATACAAAAAATTGTTCTTGTTTGTTTCTTTTCCATCTTTATTTCAAAAGTCCAATTTAAAACAAAGTTAATAATAAAACCAAAGTAGATCTTACCAAAATAACCGATCTTACCGAAAAACTGATCTTATCAAAATAAAAGATCTTACCGAAAAATGCACTGTAAAATGACATTAACATTAACACGATGAAATGACACATTCATTCAAAAAAACAAAAAAATTCAAAAAACAAAAACCGTAATTATTTTCCTGTCAATCTGATAATAACTAAAATCATAATAGACAACTAAGAATAGCATCAAAGAAACATAACCCGAAGATAATTTACAAGAAGATTGTATATTATAAATAATAATATTAATGTGGAAACATTTATCAAAAATATTTATTGATGAAAAGCTTCAAACGTTTTTTATTTTCAAATTTTAGGTAAATTTTGAAATTAATTGAAAACTCTCATATACCGTTTAAGTGAAATTATAGTTTAAAAATTTGATATTTTTACACGCGATCCTTTGAAAATACATGATATAATAATACTAAAATATCAGATATAATTGAAAAAATAACTGTGAAAATTTTCAATTTCTTTGTGGCCAAAGGTATTTATGAATAAAAGAAAATTTATATATAATTTCATTACGATCCTCTGCGCTAATATTTTGGCGAAATTAATTACAGTGCATCAAAATTTAACTTCATAGTTTAAGTTTCCAAGTTATAAAAATGTAGTAACATAAAAATAACCAATAATTTTTGCAGATTTATATATGTGAATGAAATTATAAATATTTTTGTAAGACGTGTAACAATTTTTCTTTTTCATTTCTTCTTTTCTAAATATCTTCTATCTCATTTTTCGTATATGATGTAAGCAAAGAGGTTAACATGTGAATTTTCTATTTATATTAAAATATTTGTTTTCTGTTTTTATTAATAAATAACATCATTCCAATTAAAAAGTGGTTGTTTTATTAAATTAAAATCATAAAATTTTTGATGCTCTGTCATGATATAATAAATAATTAGCTAAAATCATCTCCAGAAAATAAAAAAAGTAATTTATAAATTCATAGTGCACCGGATATTACCGCATATATCGTAACTTCTTTTACAATATACAAAGTGTATATATATATTCGTTGATTTCAAATTTTGAATATTTTTATCTGATATCTTACATCTAATCATCCTTACAACTGATGTTAAATGAGAAATTAAACTGACATATTTCTTGTATAAAAACTGGAAAGAGGCAATATTTTTTTTCACAAATGAATCATTTGTCAAATCTCTATACACCACAAATATCTTTTTCATCTTCAAAATGTAAACAAAAAAATCTCATAAAAAATTTAAAAAGCATCAAAGCTAATCATGAAGACAGAAAAGTTACTCTGTCCAAACTATGATTGTAATAATTTTTTAAGAAAAATTATATTTCTTTTATATATATATATATATATATGTATATATATATATATATATATATATATATAAGTATTCTAGACATATATTAAAAAATGTTGTAAAAAAATTATCTGATAATCCTATTTACTACATATTTGTAACACTATTATTTTTTTTTAAAAAAAGTTACAAAAGGATTAAACTTTTATTATTGCGATAAATACAAAAGGAAATTAACTCTTTTTTAAAGAGTTTATCAAAAGAATATCTAAAAATTTTATAACAGTATTAAAAGAAACAGTCAGTGTATTTTAAGTACACTTTTATTAATTAATATTTTGTTTCATAATAAGTGGGTATAATAATGTGTTTTGTTTAATAATAAATTTGTTTAAAAAATAAATTTATATTATAATAAATTTGTTTGTTTTTGATAAAGCTATTAATGTTTTTTTTTTTTATTTTTCAGAACAATAAACTTTTTTTTCAATATATTTCAAAAAATTTTTTTTTCTTTAAACTAAATAGTTTATTTTATAAATTTTATATTAAATTAAAATGTCTAATAATCTGCTATGTTTAACGTAGAATATAATTTTACGTTTCTGTACTGAATTTTGTTTTACACTAAAATTATATTTTAGTATTAAAAAAAAAATTCGCCGAGGAACACCCAACTCAAGGTGTGATTAATAATTTATAATGATAATTACGTGACCTATCTAAACAACAAATTGGGTTTAGTATGATTTACATTGTATTAACATGATTATAATAGATTAAAGGATTTGATGGCTGCTGTACATAGTTTCTAACCTAGCTTAAACCTTTGAATATATATAAGGTAATTTTCATTTCACCTTGAATTAGGATGATTTAATATTAATCATTTATTATTATATGTACGTAAATAATATTTATTTATGTATACGTTATATATGATATTACATACGTAGTAAAATTTTATATATTATAAAAACATTTTAAAATTAAACACGACAAAATTAATTGCATGCTAAAATTCAATTGACTTTTACATTTTATACTAAAGTCGAGTATAAAAATACAACAGTATGGTAAAAAAATGAAAAATGTACATCTCTGTACACTTTTAATATGTAATATATTCTTTTGTTGAAATATTATTTATTATAGTATTTATAAATGTTTGTCGTTGATATCATTCCATGTGCTGAGTGTTTCTAAGCGTGCAAGTAACTTCAGTTATTTATTTCATAAAAATAAAAAGTATCTGTACAAAACCAAGCACAGCGAATGAGTTCTTTCCGCCTTTTCTAAGAAAGTTTTATGGTTATATCAGCAAACATAATACTGTGCAAGTATTTGGGTTTCATATATAAAAATAATGGGAAGCATATTATGAGCAATGTAAATATTTTTAGAAGTAAGGTATAATATTTATTTTCGGACCCAACTACCGCGAATTCTAATATAATATTAGAAATGATCTCTACAAAACGTAACTCGTTTTCAAATTTTTATTATTAAAAATACTTTAAAAAAGAGATTAAATTATCAAAGTGATCAAATTTTAATATATAGAAATATATTCTTTAAATCTGGAATCAATTGATATTAAAAAAATTATTTGGTATCTTTGTATTATTTTGATATTTTTTCTAATATAATATTATCAAATATTAAAACTTATTCTTAAACCAACTAATAATATATATGTAACACATGTTTAATCAACAACATTTAAGCTAAAATTTATTTCATAATTAATGACAATTTTTAATGAACCACACTTATTTTTGTAATGCTTAGAACCATAAACATAAATAAGTAAAAATAAATGTCATACAAATTCAAAACTGTACAATTCGCTATATAGAAATAATTGATTATCCAACAGTGTTATTGTTTTTTTTATATAATAATATATTTTTACATACATACATATATATATATATATATATATTGTTTTATTATTATTTATAATGTAATGATTTTTAATAGTACATCTTTTATTACTAAAGTTTAGTTGAGCTAGCTATTTAACCCTGTTGGAATATTCTTAGTTAAATTTATCTTTTTAGACTAACAAATCTATGAAAAATATAATCATATTGGTTAAAGAATGATTATATTTATAAGTCAATATAAAATGAAAAATTTAAAGATTAATAAAAATTTACAATAATGCTAGAAATGGTGTTAAAATAAATATGTGTATTATTATAATGAATTGAAATAAACATTTTTAAACATAATAAACATTTTTTCCAACAACAATTCTATATACCGTACACTTGTATATTCCATTAATGTTATCTGGAGTATCATTTATCGACCTGTTTGTCACTGATTTCACTTCATTAAAATGAAATGGAAATGTATTTCTAGCAATGACTTCTTCGTAGATGGAAATAAATGTTAATCACTGTATACTAAATCCAAAGACCATGACAGGCGAGGCTAAATTTCCATTTCAAATCAGTCAAAACTTTTTCGGATGTCGAGCGATATGCGGTCTTGCATTATCGTGTTGCAACAAACACCAACTGTGCTGCTTTATTGCTCACTGTTCAATGACAGCTTGACATAATAGCCCTGAATATATTTTTTAAAAAAATATTGTGTCCATTGGGATTTCTTTGTAATAGTATTTCATAAAAATTATGACTTGAGAATCCAAAAATAAACATTATAATTTTATTAACAATTAAGAATACAATATAAGTTTCTACAAATGAGAATTTTCAGGCTGTAGCCACACTTTTGTTTCTGGGTGTAATAATAAATTAAAAAGTATAATATTCATGTTTCCTCAATAATAATTAGTCATTGATAAAATTTATTGATAAATATTTCTTGTATATCCAGCAATTGACAGCACAATCTTTTATGAGATGTTTTTTTTTAGCATAATCAGTTCCTTTGCTAGAGGAAATTTATTGCACGAATTTGAAGAAAGTGTGAATCATATTATAGTGTCTTCATTTCTGTGGTCGTACCTCGAAGTTAGGTGTTTCCCCGGAATCAACCTTTGACTTCTCATTTTGTTTTGTTTGTATATGAATGCGAAACCTGATTCGTGGAATATGTGGGAAAACTACTATAAGAATATTTTCTTCAGTGATTGCTATATTAGATAGACAAATATACTCCTTTTCATTTTAAACTAATTCAACTACTTTTCAATCGGCCAGACTAAAACTAAACAAATCTTTTACATTCTAAAAACTTGCTAATTATACTCTATAATCACCAATTTGTTACGATTTTGTTCCGTTTTCAATAAAAATATAATGACTTTTTGAGCATTAAGAGCACCTTTCATGTGTAAAAATTATTTTACTTGCTGTATTCGTCAATAAACTAAAATGAAGGTGTATATATATATATATATATATATACACACACAAACATATATATATATATGTATATATATATATATATATATATATATTCATAAGAACGTACACATATACACACATATACACATGCATATCGAGATTCAAATTAGCTAGTTCTGGTTCAAACTGAGCTTGCTATTCTATCAGTAGGATTATTTTCCTAGAACTGTAAAATATCCCTTCTCATATCTTTTGTACTACATATAATTTTAAGCATTCAAATACTTTTTGTTTTATAAAATGTATAAATGTTAAATACTATACTTGCAAAAAATGTTAAAAAATATTTTTTTTTATGACAGTGATATTACGAAGTATTAAAATAACAAGAGTATTAAATATATATATATATATATATATATATATATATAAATTTATGTATGTATATATGTATATATATATGTATATATGTACACATATGAATATGTATATGACTACATTAAAAGTAAAAATATTTCTATACTGAAAACATATTATTATTTAATTGTTATTTATATAGTTTGTACGAAGAAAAAATTAAAATTTACTGTCTGTTTTACAATAAACTTCATAATAAATATCGTAGAATATATATATATATATATAACATACATCATAACGTATACTTCGTTTTATGAACTTCCAGCGGTATTTGAATAGTTAAATTGATTTAGAAGAGCTACAATGCAAACAGAATAAATATTCAAACAAGTCATATTTATTAATATCGTCTTTTCGAAAAACCTCTTAAATATAATATGAATAGTGAAAGAAGTCATGTATTGATTTTAGGTAATTTTTTATGATAAAGAACATACACGTTTAGTTAAATATTGACTGAAGTAATCAATTGTTTCATATAAATAATGATCAAAACTCGAAAATCTGTCAGTAATCTAACTCTATTACAATAATTCTAAAAATGAATGTATCATATTGATAATAAATATATTTTACAATTTTTTGCTTCAATTCATTCAAATGTCGATAAAAAAATATTCAAAATGTTATCAATAAACAAAGTCGATTGTCATTACCTGAAAGTGAATGAAATTTCTTCCTACTAATTAAATTCATTAATTTATTTTCAATAAAACGATATAAAAATATTTATTATAAAAAAATGAATAATTAACTAACATGTTATTTGTTTTAGATTTTCTAAGGGCATCATTAATAATTAATTATTTCTTTTTTTTGCAATGCAAAACTATTATATATTATAAGATTTAAATGTATAATACTTACTAAAATATATTCTTGAATTAATTTAAAAGTCAGCACTCACCTGAAACAATAGTAAAATATTAATTATAGTTAGTTGAATATATATATATATATATATATATATATATATATATATGTGTGTGTGTTTGTGTGTTTATTTATATTGTGAGTGATTAATTTATTTAGTTTTAATTCATACTTATATTTTACCTTACAACCCATCTTGTATAATGTAATTTATTATTACTCTTTTTCAATACAATATAATAATAATATCTTTCTGAAATTAAATGGATACTTAAACAACTTCTTAGACAAATTTGGATTGTTAATGCTTATATTATATATTAAATAAAGAAGTTATTCTTAATTAATTTTTCCTACGTTAACTATCAAACTTGTAAGATTGTATCCAATTACTGGACTTGTGTATACTTCCCATTATTCACATTATACGTAACACACACACACATATATATATATATATATATATATATATATATATACATACATACATACATACATACATACATACATACATACATACATACATACATACATACATACATACATACATACATACATACATACATACATACATACATACATACATACATACATACATATATATATATATATATATTCTTTTCAAATAAATATAAAATTGACAAAAATTCATTCCATCATTTATATTATAACAGAAGTATATTCAATTACATTTTGTTATTTATTTATTTATTCTTTCATGAACTTATTTATATTCTAAAAACGGTATAGTATTAACATAACATCAAAGAAAAAGTCTCTCGAAATATAAATATATTTTTTTTGAAACACAAATTATTTATTTATTAAAATTATATTTATTTATTATTTAAAATAGCTAAAAAATAATTATATAGTGAATTGAAAATAATAATTTAACATACATAATCGAAAAATTTATTACACTTATAAAAATAAGGAGTGCGAAATTGATAATAAATAAACACGACATATATATATATATATATATATATATAAGAGGAATATATTGCATGTATGTATGTATATATATATATATACATATATATGCTTATAAACTTTTGTTCAATTAGTTATTGATATTTTAACATTCGATGTGAACATAGAGTATATTTTATTACAAAAAGACAATTGTGTTTTTTATCATTAAAAGTAAAAACATGGTTAAAATAAGTCCTTTTGTATAATAATACTTAATTCTTGAATAAATTAATTTGTTTACTATAGAAAATTATTCCTTACTTTAATGGAAAATATATAAGGTCATAATTGTACATATTTTATACCTGAATTCTTTTCATACGTAGCCCTGATGGTGTTTGTACGTTTGAATCATCTTTGTTTATAATCTACATTGATAGTTTCAACACAAATGCCTGCTTTAGGTAGATTTTAGACAGTATCTCCTGATTATATAAGAATCCACAAAAAATACCCGAAAATGGCACACTTGCTGTAAATTATAGTGGAGTAAGGAATACCAGACGATTCAAAAAGACGGACATAAATGTATGTATATAATATACTCGTATGTATATATATATATATATATATATATATATATATATATATATATAAGATATAAAATAATTCTCCTAAATATATTTGAAAATAATAAAGTTCAATATTAATTCTAGATAGTTAACCCAATTATATAGTTAAATGACTATTAAATAATTAAGTTTGAACAAAAAATTATGTTTATAATTATTTAATTAATTTTTACGAACATTATTTTCTTTTCACATTTAAAAAATATCTACAATGTCCACCAAATCTCTTTGTCAATTTTTATTACACTTTCTAACTGTATGTATATATATATATTTTTTTTTTTCATGAATACTTATAAAGGATATGTATGTATTGTTATAGCTATATTGTTCATTTAAAAAACAACTCGATTTACTGTAGCACGCCGTTTGATGCAATATATTTGGGATGTGATACACATTACTCGGTTACGTTGGTTTTGTCAAAATGGAATGATAGTATAGATTACAGTTGTTTAAGAAACAACGTGCTTTCAAATATACGCGTATGTTGCCGTAAATTTATTGCTACAATGTTGCAGTTCGTAGTATATCAAGGAATAATCAGTATGAAGTCCACTACGCTTAAGTTATTTACAAATTGAACAAACACTCTGGATTTAACACTATATAAAAGCACATACGTTTTTTCTTTTTGAAGTTTAATCTATATATATATATATATACATAGATATAGAATTATTTCTGTTCATTGTTCAGTAAAATTGTGTATAACAAAAGTATTCTTATAAAGTAGTTTTATGTATAAATGTACATCATTTTATGTAATAATTCTGTGCAGAGGTAGAAGAGCTTTATATTAATATTTAAAAGCATTTAATAGAAATAAAAATATAACTATTATATATATATACATGTATATATATATATATATATACATATATATATATATATATATATATATATATATATATATATATTATAACTAAATATTAGGTTGGTACGAAAATCTTTCTGTTTGTTTTCCGAATTCTAAACTTATTTTTTTTCAATGAAAGTGTCATTTGTTTCGTTCATGTTAACATCATTTTAAAGTACATTTTTGATCTATATTTTCGCAACATCTACTTTTGTTTTATTAATTTTCTTGCTTCAAATTGGGCTATTGAATTAGAGATGGAAAAGCAACAAATAAGAGCAATGATTTGTATGAATTCAAAACGGACTGTAAAGCAGCAGAAACTGCTTATAAACTAAACAATGCTTTTCGTGTGGATACTATTAAGGAAATATGGTGGAATGGTGGTTCCAAAAATTTCGTGCTGGGGACATGAGCTTTGAAGATTAAGAAAGTCGCGGGCATCCTTCCTCAGTCCATAACGACCAACTGAATGTGTTAGTTGAATCAGAACCACGCAGAACAATTCGAGAGCTTGTACAAAAGTTATGCGTTAGTCATTCAACAGTTCTGAACCACTTAAAAACAACTAAAAAAAATGTATATGAATTTAAAAGTCATAAACCGCAATTATTTTTCTGCCAACCTAATACATACAAAAATTTAGCTCTAACAAAAACGTGAAATAATGATTAATTAATTAAATACACTAGTTTTTTTTTAATTTCAAATTAAGTTAATTTCTATAATTTTCAAATCTATATATTACTTATATGTATAAATCCTTTTAACATATTTAATTCTTTAATCAATTACAGAAAAACAGTTTGATTAATATAAATTTTGAAGAATTTATGCTATATTTCACACACACACACACATGTGTATATATATATAATATTTTTAGATTGATAATGAATAGAATATTTTTAAAATAAAATTGTTAAAAACGAATAATTATTGTCATATACTTTTTCCAAAATAAGGAATTTTAACCAATAATAAGATATTATACTATTGAACAAAAAAAAGTATATTGATATCAATAAAATTGTTCAGCCATTTTCATATATGAGCCAAACGACCTTTTATTATTGGAGACTAAATATATTTTCATATGTAGGAATACCATTTTATAATTCATGAAGGAATATCATGACAATAAAGTGAACATAAGAATATTATAATTGTAATATAATATCAAATTTTAATATTTATTGTAAAGAATCCATTAACGGAAAACTTAATTTGTACTTCCTCAAGTAGTACGTTCGTTGTAATTATTTGTAACATATTTTTTTTTATGTTCATCTATAAGTTGATAAAGATATTTATTCTAAGAAAATTGTGTGAAATTCATTATACTTGCCTCTATCATCAAATACTTAAATACATTAAAATATTTTCAAAAGAAAACAAGCCTATAATAAACAAAATTATGCAGCGTCAATTCTCAAAATTTCAATAGAAATAATTTCAAATTGCAGTAAATTTTAAATATAACCACATTTGTTGAGTGAAATAATTTGCGTGAATACTTTCAATCGAAATGCTCAAAATGAGCAGTTCAGGGTAGGTATCCCAAACTAGATATGTTCGAAATAAAATTCTTATTTATAATAAAAAAATCCTATCTCTCTTATATTAGATGTGACGTCTATAGAAATAGTTTAATAGAAAACATACCATATTTCATATATTTATATATACATATATATATATATATATATATATTATATATATTTATATTATATATATATATATATATATATATATATATATATATATATATATATATATATATGAATATATACATTCATTCCAATATAATTTATTAAATCACAATTTTAACACAACGAAGATTTAGTATACCTGACTAATAACAACAATTTGTTGAATAGAATTTAAATAAATATATCTGATACTGCTAATCGTTATTTTATTATTAGTTTATCTTTAAAATAAGTATTTATGTTCTTGCTGAAAATGTTTCAGTAATCAGAATTTTTCGAAAAATGACTTGAAAAATATTCCCTAAGTTAAAACAGATTATTGTAGAGGAAAGACTTTATTCGACACAACATTTTTCACATATTACTTTTCCTCACACAAATGGAATAAAAACACTGTGATAGCCACATAAGAATGAAACGTACTAAGAGAAATGCTAGCTCGGTTAAAATAAATAGATCACTCTAAAAACGTTTATTTATGACATGACATAGTAACTTGTCACAAAACAAATAAACTGAGACTTTTACAGGATTTTTTTTATAAATTGTGTTTTATTTCTGTTCTAAAGATAGATCCTTTATTATTTTTAATAGTTACTTTTAAAAGAACACTATTATTAACCTATCTTTAACAATGAAATATCCTTAAGTTTTATATAGAAGAAATGTTAATAATTCTGTAATATTATTGTAACACATCTTTAAGATAAAATTCAGTAAATACATAGAGGAGTGTTTTATTACAAGAAAATAGCTTATTAAATTCTTAAATTCTATATTGCAAAAATACATTTTCAAATTCGAATTTAACATGTAAATATGAACTGAATTTTTGATTTTTCACTGATTTTTTTATACAATCTGTAATTTTTAGTAATTTATTATTATTATTATTTATATATATATATATATACATATATACATATATATATATATATATATACATATATATATATATATACATATATATATATACATATATATATATAAGTATATATATATATATATTTGCATATATCAAAAGATATAATTTATTTTATCACTTCATACACTACGATACACTTAATGAAGGAAAAAACATTCCAACTACAGAATATTTTAGGTAATAATTTATGTAAACCATAAATTAATTTGAGCAATTAGAGACTGAAACTTGAACACTGATAGCATTGCTATCAGTTTTTATACAGAAAATAAATTTATGTTTTTCTCAAAGATGACTTTACGTAAACACTTTACAATTAAATCATTAATTATTTAATTAATTAATTGTTTTATCTTAAAGTAATATAGAAATAAAATCTTATTAGTAGAGCAAAATTATTAAAAAAAATAAGAATTTTGTGTAGAAGTGCATTCTAACGATCGTGTTTAAGGGATACACAAATATTAATCAGCAATAAGTTATCTTAATATAATTTTAAATACTTCTGGACTTAGTTTTAAAATATAACTGTAAGCGAAACAAGTTTTCCTTACAAGGAAAACTATAAAATTAAAATTTTAAATTATTTCCCTACCTATTTGCCTATAAATTATTATTAAACTCTTGCATTGGAACCATATTTATAAATATACTAGATTGTCTCTATTCATTATTAACACTTTCCGTGCCAAGCTGTTTCAACAAGTGTTATTACCAGCACACGTGTACCAATAACAGTAGACGGGATAGAGTTTTTGTAAATATATAAAAATTATATATTTTTAATTTTCTATGAGCTGGACATTTATTTACTAGTATAATAAATTTGTAATGAAATTATAATATGCACTTTATACCAAATAAATAAATTTATTCATATTCATACCAAGAATTGTTTCTATCAATGACAAAATCTTTTTTGCATGGAAATGAGGTTCAGGCGTGTACTGAAAATAGTACACCCGGCACAGAACGTGTTAATAGGTATTGATATATTCAACATAGAAAAAAGTTCACTAAAAATAATTTCTAATTAGTAAATAATAATAAATATTTATGAATATTAGTTTATCAGTTATTAATTATTGACAATTAATAAATATTCAATTTAGGTATTATTGCCTAGTTATTTTTCATTTTTAATTATACAAAATTATTATTAATAATTATTTATCAACTTGTCAGTTTCGTTTATTGTTCATTACTTCATATATTGATATACACCAACAATTATGTGACAAAATTGTATTGTAAATTACAATGAAGTTTAATGAATGGAATTTTTGTTTGTTAGAAGTCCTTGATTTGCAAAAAATCCTCAATATTTTTGGCACTTTTCTTTATCACAAATGAATTTTCGTACACTTTACGAAAGTTAAAAAAATTTTGTGACCAAAAACCTTCAATAATCGATTGTTGATTCATTTTCATTATTACTTATAATTATTTCAATCGAGATTATGTCATCGTCAGGGTATGAAGGATGAGGGTATTTTTTTAATTAACTAATAGACTTAAGACTTAAAAATTAATAGACACCCTTATACTCTACACTTAGTATAGAAAATGTTAATTAAAAAAATAAATTTATTTAATACTAGTTATAATACACTTATAAAAAAATAAATGAAGTCAATTATTTTAAACTTGATCTAATTTATAATCAAATACAATTCATACTAAATACACTTTATTAAAGTTTATTTAACGATCTTACATATAAAAAGAAAAATTCCATGTTCGTTTACATTTGGTTTATGAAAGAGACGAAAACTTGTTATCGGCCTTTCCAGTATTAATACTTAATGAGAACGCCGTTTGAATTTTAATAGCGATTCTCTCTTGATTGATCCTTTGAGATACCTTGAAATTTTCTCACTCCGATCCTTTTTGTTAAGTACGTTCTCGCTAAATATATTATCGAATTATTTTTTTCCTAAATAAAATTATTTATGGTTGAAAATGTCGTAAATTTTTTATAGTTCAGTGAACTAATATATATGGTAATTGAACTTGTTATGAGTCTTCGATATAGAATTTTAGAATATTCTTTTAGGCGATTTTTTATTCTTAAAAACACATGTAAAAATGCGATTTTTATAAATTGAATTAATGTCTTAAATAATATACTATCTGAATCTAATTTGGTTTTAAATATATATAGTGATGTTATTTTCAAATATTTGAGTAAAGTTTTTATGTTTTACCACTTTTATGTCCGTAAATTATGAGTTATGTTTCATAGTCGTACATAAAGTGACTTCTGATTGGATCATCCAAGTATTATTTCCCAAGAAATGGCACACAGCACTTTGGTTTCTTTTTAAAGCTAATGAACATTTTGTCTTTTATTAAAGCTTTACTTCATTTTGAGTTTGTTATCCTAACAACCTATAATTTTATTTTTATTGATAAAAAACAGATAAAAAATTCAACAGATTCATCAAATAATCCCATAATGTAAAATATTTACAGGTAATTTATGTTACAATTATAACTTCACCATTATATGTTGTAAAAAAAAAACACTAAAAATAATTATTTATTTTTTATATGATTATTTTTCTGTATGTTATATTCAGATATTGACGAAAAAATGCAAAGATGATACAATGTAATACATAAATGTACGATTATGTTACTGGTTGTACGAGGGGAGTACAAAATTTAACGGAAAAAAGGCAAAGACATGTCTGATTGAGCTGAATTTTTTTTATTTCTCAATATAGTCCCCCCCTAATACTAATACAATATTATATCGCTCAATGAGTTTTTTTAGACCTTCAAAAAATATTCTTTTGGGTAGCTTGAAAAATGCTCTGAAATAGTCGACTTCACTTCCTCATCGTCTTTCAATATTTTAACCCTCAAGTCTCTCTTCAGATTTAAGAATAAGTAGTAAGATAGTCGTTCAGGGTCAGATCTGGTATATGTGGTGGATGGCTGAGTACTTGGAAGCCACACTCAATCAAAGCAGCCATCGTAATCTGACTTCGGTGTGCTGGAGCATTGTCTAGCAAAAAAAGAATATCTTATGACCATTTTCTACGTCTTTTTTCTTTAATGGCTTCTCGAAGTCGACGAATACTCGACGCGTGGCTCTCTTCGGTTATGCTGACACTCTTTTCTTTCTATTCAATTAAGAGAATGCCCTCTGCATTCCAAAACATAGTCACCATCATTTTTTCCGTTGACTGCGACACCTTTGAATTTATTGGGTGGAGGTGCCCCCTTTCTCAACCATTGCATGGACTCTTGTTTGCTCTTAGATTGAAAGTGATGGACCCAAGTCTCCTTTTCAGTAATAATTCTGTCCAAATTTGCACAAAAATCGTCGCCATATAGCTCCAAAATCTTCCAACTCAATTCGTTACCTCTTTTGCACCGCCGTAAACATTCTCGGCACCCATCTTACACTAACCTTACTTATTCAAAGATGATCATGCAATATTCTGAGAATGATAGTATCGGATACTCCAGTCATTTCTGCGAATTGTTTCTTCTTCAGTTTACCATCTTCTGATACAAGATTTTCGAAATTTCGATAAAGTCTGAAGTGTTTGCCTCGACTGGGCCTCCAGAGCGGTAATGGTCTTCCAAGTATTCCCTTCCTTGTTTAAAAAGAGAATACCACTTATAAACCATGCTATTTCTTGGCGAGCGATCCCCGTAAATGACACACATCGCTTCAATGATGAATTTTGGGGTTTTCAATTGCTTAGTAAGGATTTTGACAACACCGCCTAATTCAATTTTCTCCATGATTTCGTAGTTACTCCGAGTTGAGTTGTTTTTTTCGTCGACAGCGTGATGAGTTTGATGACAGCACAATGATACTTCACTTTTACACTAATTAAGAGTTCTCTATTCGATCGCTACTATCCTCGCTTCCCCCTTTTCCGCAAACTTTTGAATCTCCTTTCGTACTTCGAAATATTAAATTACTATTGTTAAAATCGGATCTCAACTTATACTAAAGCCAATTAAAAATTTGTTTAAATATATTGAAGATTATTTCAATAAAACGTCAAAAAATATTTCATTAGTAGTCTTCATTCTTTTGAATTACAATTTTTTATCTTTTATGTCTAGTTATAGCACATGTGATATCTTCAGGTAGTTGCAAAGAAATATAAATAGGAATTATCTTCAAATACTAGCTGTGTGATTCAAAAGGGCAAAAACTACCAGGACAATAAATCAACGGAAACACAAATGAAAACACAAACAATTATAAATTAAAATCGAAAATTATTAAAAATATATACTAAACACTAATGTATAGATAAATAGATTAAATATATTTTTTTGTTGTTAATTCTATTACTTTTTAGTTCCAAACATCTTATTTGCAAAGTATTTTTGTAAATTGCTTCAATAACATTTCTTAACATTTTTTCAATTAATATTTTAATATATATTCTTTTTTACAGAAACTTGAAAAAATTAGTTATTAGTGAACGAAATAAAAAAAATATTAATTTATAAAATTGTTTAAATTAAGTCTATGGATAAGAATTTATATTAAAATAAAAAATAATACCTTCTTAAATATATATTTCATTAATTCTTTTTATTATTCGTAAACAATTTCATGTTCTTACATTCATTTTCTTATTTTAACGTTCACTTAAATTTATGACTGATTTGTAACTTATATTTTATATATAAAATCATAGTTATGCTTCATGCAGTTTATAGTTTTTAAATTTACTATTAAGTTTTCTGATCGTTTACAGGAGTTGGCTTTTATTAGATATTTCCGTGGAAATTTTATGTACACTATTCAAATTAAATTGTATATATTCAAATAAGTAAACGGAATGTGTATTCATTTAAATGTTATTTGTTTTATTTACTTAATTTTTCTAATAAAAAATTATTCATATGATATTACTATATATACATGTATGTATATGTATATATATACATATTAAATAATAAAAAAGTCCCAATTATTCAAAAAAATATTAATATTTAAGTTGATAATTCTAAATTCCATAAACTACTTTCGTTAAATGTTGATTGGTACAACAAATAGTCAGATGTTTACGTACTTTTCGACTTCGAAGCGAAAACATTTATAAACAGAATGAAAATGAACTGAAAATGTCACGTGTGACACGACATGAATGACAAATTAAAACAGTGGACCGATAATAGGATTTACCATATTCGTTTCAAAGCGTCTATTACAAACGCAGAGTAATGAAAAAGGTTCTTTTTTTCGTTGTTTCATCAAATTGTGATATTCGAATACATCACACTTCACAACTGATTTAGAAGAATGAATACTACTGAAGACTTTATTTTTGTCATTCAAAAGATATTTTTACTTAAGTGAATATATATATTATATATATATACATGTAAATATTGCAATTAGAATTAAAAATAGTTACTTCTTAAAATACTTTTGTTTATTCAAATTGTTTCATATTTTTCAGTATTTAGCTATTAAATTTTGTTTTTACTCTTTTATTTCTCTTTAATTTTACATAATGTTTATATAAGTACAAAATAATAAAAGCTTTTATCAATGAACTTTTATTTTCATAGTAAATTCATAATATATTATTTCTAGAATATTATTTTCAATTCAGTTTCTCGTTCTTTTATTGAATTAGGAAACATTTATTAACCAGTTGATAACCAATAATAAAACTGATAACAATTAAACAGAATATTTCGAAATTTGGTATATTTGCTTGTACATCTGCAATTTTTCCATTTTTATCAAAATCGTATATAAGATAAACGATTTAATTCGGTATATATTTTTTTATATTGTATTTTATTTATATTTTTTATTATTTTTGTTTATATAAATGAATATTTATATAAACACAAGAAAATCATATGTTATATGATTTACTTTTAGTTAAATATTTGTTTGTGTTACCAATCTCGAGAATACCCTTATTACATTTATGTTTATTTTAACCAATTAACACAAATATAAAAGTTAATGTCGGTCATTATTCCATTTTGAACTTCATGATTTCTGTCAATCGCCATATAAAATTAATCATTACAATATAATTAATATCATTATTAATACATTATTTGAAAATTATATAACTAATCATTTATTTATAGCTCTTCACATGCTATCGAAGTCATTTAAGCAGTAAATAATGATTAATTTCCTAGGTTATATAACTATAATTATTTTATATTTTGAGTAACTTTTTTATTTTAACCGAAAATTAAGTTTCTTTCTTTAAATAATGCAATTTTTGAATTTGTTTCTATATTGTCAGCAAATCTTAACCATTTTGAAAACATTTTAATTCGAATCTCCATTTGTGTTTAAATGTTAATTTATCTTTTCGTTTCAATTGGAAAAACAAAACAAGTCATTTTAAAGATTAAGAAAGATATTTATAGTAAAAGAAAATTAATGATTTTAACTAGTTAACAGATAATATTGGGCTTTCAATTTACAATTCCCAAACGAGCCTTTTTCTTATTATCTGAAAAATTAATAATATACAAAACAGAGTTAAATCTTTTTAATTTATTAGAATCCCATATTTTAAATTAAAAGCTTACTTATGAAAAAATATATTTTTAATTACAGTCTCCAGTTATTACAACACTTTTATGTTTAATGAAAAAAATAATTGATCTTAGAAAAAATCGAATGATTTTTTAAGTTCATAAAGATTTTTGTGCGGGAAACAGTTTAAAAGTACAAAGTGAAAAAACGCACACGTGGTATTCACTTGCACCAAAATATAGTATTGTGTGAATATAAAACTTAAAAAAATGATGAGAGAAACCACACATGTTAATGTTTATATTATATTTACATAAGCATTGTTAACAACTTTTAAAACAATGTTGTTGGGAAAATTTTCCAGTAGAAATTAAATATATGAAAGATGCTAATGAAGCAATATCTTTCTATATATAAAGCATAATCCCATCGTAAAATTTTTATAAAATATTTTTTTTATATTTCGTATAAATCACCTATTAGCAACACCGCTCCTCCGCTACACTCAACAAGTAGCACGTTAATCATTCTCGATCATCAATGATTGGTTGATGGATATCGCGTAGCCTCTATTCTGATTAGTTGACATCAGTCACATGTATGTAGCTTTCTTACAGTGTACAACGAAAGAGGTGTGTACGATGTCAATGTAAAACTGATGAAATTTATTTGAAATATTATATTCACTGAAGTTTTCGGGTAAAAAAATTATTACACATTTTAATAATCTGTTTTTTTGTTAATTTTTATAAATTTTTCCAAAAAAAATTTGCCACTAACATTTTACTCAGATTAATTGTGAGTATAATTTGTTAATTTTCATTATTTATTGAGGAAAAGTGTGTGTTAGCAAGCAGCGAGTGAATCCCGGAGGGAGAATGAGCCGCTGGTATTTAAAAGATTAAAAGTAATCTTTATGCCATTTTCTTGCTTTTGATACGATTCTTATCAAAAAGTATGAAAATAATGAAAAATCAAATCCTTAAAAAATTATTTTTTAAATACCAGGAGGATCCGCTTCCTACTCGTTACGCTTGCTGACCACTGGAGGGCTTTGCCTCCTTCCGATTTGGTCACTCTTGTTAAGTGTTAATAATATTTAAATGAAAAATGAAGAACGAAATAAAGATATTGTGTAATGAAATTTATTTTTTGATTTTAAATGAAACCGTGAAAATAGTGAAACTGAAAAAAAAATTTATTGCAACTTATTGTAAACTTATTCCATATCTTCTCTATACACGATATTCGTAATTGATTTGTGTTCTTCTGTACACTGAAACATGATACCTTACTTAGAGGTACATCTAGAGAGACCAACATACAACTGGTCGTACCCAAATACTGTTTCATTGGAATCAACGAACATGACGATTCTTGAAACAACAGAAATGATCGGGAATGTAGATGGTTAACGTTCTACTTTTTAAATGTAGCAGAGTGAGTGGTGTTGTGATAAGGGGGTCCTCATAAAAGAATTGCAAAACAGCAAAAAATAAAATGAGTGGTAAATGATAGTATGTATGTATTACAAAATGTAAATTTCACTTCATCGTTTATAAAAAATCATGGAAAATTATTAATAAAAAATTAATAAAAATATTTCAATTATACTTTAACATAATTTTACATTTTCAGACCCTTAATTTAAAACATATGACATTTATGATAATTATAATTCATATAAGACAAAACTATAAATTATGATAAATTAATTTAAAGATAATAATAATAATTCAATTTCATATATCCGAGAATAGAGTTCTTAAGAAAATGACACGTACTGAGATATTGAAATTGCAAAATTACATAAATTAACCGTTTCTGTCACAGGTGTCTAAAACAAGGTAAAGTGTAACAAGTACGTTTCTACACATAATGATTTATTCATTGCGGACGAACGAACAGATTGCGATTTAATTGAATGGAAAAGAAATTCGAACAAAATGTTAAGGAATGTACTTGAGAATAATTAAAATATTTATTAACTAATCTAAGTCGCTCAAGCTACAAAAAGTAAACTTAGTTAACATTTAATATTAAGTTTGTTTTTTTTTTTAGTTAAGAATTAAATAAAATGTTTCTTAAATTAAGAATAATATTTAATAAAAATAGAAGATTACTAGTAATAAATAAATAATATTAATATAAATTTTAATTTATTAAAAATGTGTCTAGTTTGATTATTATATATATATATATATATATATATATATATATATATATATATATATATATATATATATATATGTATATATATATTTTTTCTGTGATGTTAATCTGTTAATATTTTTTTATATTTCTTTTCTAATAGTCAACATCTTATTTATCTCTTACATAAAAAGCAGATTATTCTGTACTTTAGGGCTCTAGAAATTCCGATGTACAGCAATTAAAATTGTCATTATCCAATTATTAATTTTTACAAATGAATTTTTCAATCAGCTCACAAACAACTTTTTTCTGATCAAAAATGTTTCTTAATTGTCTATAGATAATCTTTATTGTTGCTTACGCACATTTTCAATGATGATATCATCATCTTCATAGAGATAAAATAAAGAAAAATCTATTTTTTAAATTAAATCTTTCTCATATATTATATTTTTTTATTTGTAATTATCTTGGTTTAGCTTGTCAAGAGGATGATGATATCGTCATTAAAATTACGCATAAACAACAATAAACATTCCTCAATAGTTAATTATTGAAGAATTTTTATCATAAAAAATTATGGTTTCTTTAAGATAAATGAAAAATTTATTTGTGAACATGAATTTGCACACAGTGCTACAATTTTATTGTGACCAATTAAACACTTTTATTAAAAAATTATATTTGTGGTTTATTGTGGTGTAAAAAATAATTCAAAAAGTGAATTTATTTACAGTACAAGCTGTTTCAATGATATAATTTATTTTAGTCTCACTAACAAGAATGTGTAATTTAAAAAATATTTAAATATTATGTCGCTAGGAAAATAATTGCAGTTTTTGTTTTGAATTTGAAGGTCATTAACTGCAATTATTTTCCTATCGACCTAATATTACCATACGAAACACTAAATATTTTGTGTATTTCAACCTTGTTATAATTCCAAATTGCAATAATAGAAACACACAATTCACATGAAAAAATCATCAATGCATTACACAAACGTTCTTGAAATCTATAAATACTATTTCTTATATTCGTAAATATTCCAGGTTTTATTGAATTATAAACATTTTGATTGATTCATACCATGTTAAAAATATATTCCTATATTTTTTTCCTCACTCAAATTTAAAAATAGTTTATATATATATATATATATTTATATATATATATATATATATATATATATATATATATATATAATGTAGAATAAAACTAACAAGCATTAATACATTCTTTTCGAGCAATATTCGCCAGTAAGAATATAAAAATAAAATATATTTATATTTTATTTATCGCTGTTAGACCTCAACGCATAGTTTAAAAATGTTCAGTCCTATTGTAAATAAAAATTTATTACTTAAGGTCAATCTGAAATTCATTACTCAACTACCGTGCACGCAAACGGGATAATAAAATTTTATATATTTTTGTATACTAATTGTGAAGGAGTTTTAATGTACACCATAATAAAACTGGAAATAACATATTCTGCAAACAGAAATCATACAAATTAATGTTCTATAAATCAGTATAAATATGAATTAATCATATTCAAGTTATAAAGGAATTGAAGTAAGTACATAGATCTTTTGTAATAAAAGGTCTTTGTAATAAAAGGTACATTTGAACACATTGGTCAAATGTACTATATGTAAACTACTAATTATGTTTCTTTAAGGACATTACAACAAGAACGCGTTCCCGTATACTGTAAATTACTATAGATATAAATTTAATTTTAATTCCTTTTACCAGAAAATGTAAACATATGTGTTATATATATATATATATATATATATATATATATATATATATATATATATGAGCATACACATATCTATGTATAAATTACAATATTATTTATAACTTGAACTCCTCTAGGCATTAAAATTAAATTTCTCTTTTTAAACTTTAAACTTATAAGTGTCTTATAACTGTGTTTTTCGATTTCTTTGGTATTTGGCTCTGTAAATTAAATCATGAATTTTTAAAACGTTACTCCACGATGATCGGTAATATTTTATTTTTATTTTTACAGACAAATTTCTCACTTCTCGTACAAATAACAACATTTTTTATTTTCAAAGTTTTCAATAATTGATTATCAAAATCTTTAATTGTTCTATATACACACGAGAATGTCATTATCGTCAAAGTGATAATATACAAATCTTTTTCCTGTTTTATTCACTGGTTTTATTAGAATATCAATAAAAAAATGTACTTTTTTCAAAGATAAATAAATTGAAATGAATAACAATAGAGTAGTTATTCATATATTTTTAATGAACTACCAAAACATCAACGTATACTTATACTTGTAAAGAACCTCCTAACTTGTAAAGTTTTATAATAAAATTTTCTTTTTTTTAGACGCATTCATATTTTAGTTTTACTCAAATTCTCAAAATTAATATTCATCAGTGTTGTAAGACCAGTATTAATTATTTATAAACATGAATTATGTAATATATATTTGTTTTGAGATTGGTAATCATTTGTATATTTTAGTTGACAGTAAATTAAAATTGAACAATCAAATAGGTTTGTAATATTTTTTGTACTAAAAATGTTTCTGATACAGGTTTCAGCTTTTTTAATATTATCTAGAAATAATACTTTGATATAACTATTGATGTAACATGATACACTAATTGTTCTGTTTTTGTTTCTAATTTACTAACTCTATTTTTATCTTCTTTCTTAATAATAAAAACACACATTTCTCGTCACTGTGTCTACCATAGGATGTCTGTCGCCATCTAGAGAATGTAATGTATAAGGAAATTTCCCTAATGAAGAGATTACAAGTTTAATTCATTAAGTTTCACTCTTAGATATTTTTTATGATTAATTATATTATGTTGTGAAAACTAGTAAACAGTTTTTTTCTTTCTATGTTTCTTTCTATTTGTCCGTCAATTTTGGTGGGCTATATACTAGTTTTAAAATATTTGACTTTTTAACACACTATCTAGGTACTCTGAGAGTCTCGGGTAATTATAAAATATGATTATTAAATCGCTATTTTGTATATCAAAGATCGGGTACAGTACATACATATATATATATATATATATATATATAGAGAGAGAGAGAGAGAGAGAGAGAGAGGTAGATAAAGCATATGAAAAAGTATTATTTATTATTTCAATTAGTTAATTTTTATATTGTTTGAATTCCGGATAATACTAAGTATCCTATTACCAATTATGTATATAAATTAATTTATTATAATAATTTATTAGTTTTTACTATTTATTCCTATTTATATTGATATTAAAAATAAAGATACTTAATACATTTATAAAAAATGAATTTATTCCATTTTAAATAAATAAATAATATAAAAAGTTATCTAATACTCTCAAATTATTTTGGTACTCAATTCTAAAAATAGAGCATAATATAAAAGTTGTATCAAAATAAAACTGAAAAATTTGGTAGTTTCAAACTTTAACGTACATAAATTCAAACATTTGTATTCACGTTTATTCAGTTAGAAATTTATTTTATATGAAAAAGTTACAGATACGACCCGGAGATTATAACTATTAGAATCACGAATAGATCGTTTCCTGAATAATACCAATTTATATCCTTTTCATGCAATCTCTTCAAGCAATTAAATATTCTAATCGAAAATTCATACTAACATGTATGTTTATTAACGTGAATCGTATATAAAGAGCTCATAATTTTATAAATAGATTCTAATTAGTTGATCGCAACCAACATACATACACGTACACACTTGTGCGTTTATATACATATATATATATATATATATATATATATATATATATATATATATATATATATATTAATAATTCGCATAACAAAATTTAAATTAGTTCTAAAAGTATGATATTTAAAAAATATCATTTTTATTTAATTTAAATATTTTTCTTGCCACTTTTAAAAATTATTTATAATTTAATTAACAAAAAGTAATTTAACAAAATATAGTTCATTCTTGGCAATGTTGTGATGAAAAGTGTTCATTAATTAATTATTGATCATTTTCACTTGTTAATTATGACAGCTTTCCTTCACCTTGATGCTGTGAATGCATATAATGATATCAAAAAGTAATCAAAATGCATATAAAAAGTAATCAAGAATGATCGAAAATTATTTATTGAACATTTTTAATGAGAATATTTTTGTGGTTTGTGATAAGAGTGAAATAAACATTTTTAAATGTAGATTTTGGTTAAAAAAATGAATTATTTAATTAAAAAATTAATATAATATTTTGATGAAACGATTTTTCATGTGTATAGAAAAATTAATCCCCGTAATTATCGCACAGGGGTTAATAAATCGCCGAATGATTTCAACTTTGAGGGAAAGATATTCAATTAAACATAATGTCTACTTTATTTTGTCTATCGCTAAGATTTATGGACGCTCTAGCATTTATAAATGTAACAATAAGATTTAATCTATATAGATAAAATGATGGTACATATGTAGAATCTTATTATAATTTATTCTATCTATCTATCTGTCTATAATATATATACACATACATTACATGTATACATTCTCTACTATAAGGTTAAAATAAATTAAATAAGAATGAGACTTTAATTAAAGAATAACGTGTTTTTCAGTATCTTGCATTATTTTTTATATTTTGATTACTTGAAACAAATATTAATTTAAATTATCTACTTTAAATATTATTTTATTTTTTTAAATTAAAATAATAATATATAACAAATTTAATAGGAAGAACAGTAAAACATAACACACACACACACACATATATATATATATATATATATATATATATATATATATATATATATACATATATATATATATATATATATATATATATATATATATATATATATATATATATATATACATATATATATATATATATACATATATATATATATATATGCACATATTATATATATATATATATATATATATATATATATATATATTTCGCTTAAAAAATGAAAAGCTGACCTTGGCATTAAGTACGTTTTTATCGTATTTTCTTATTTTATCTTACAAAAGTGGGTGTGATGACCTATTCTAAAAAAACTACCATCTCAGGTTTTCACAGTTCATCAATTTACAGAATAACGAAATTTTTTTTTCACTTCGAAAAAAAAACGAAAAGTTACATTGAAGTAAATCAAGTAAATAGATTGGTTGTTAAATGAAATCGTTTCCTACATCATCCAAGTAACGTGAATTCAGAGTTCAGTCCACTTGATGAAATGCAAGTTTATCAATGTTCACAACGATGCTAATTCTTTTCCTCCATTCTTACAATTATTCATTTTCGTATTTGATTTTTATTTATTATTTCGTAATGATGAAAGATTCGATATTTTTTTAGTTTATTAAGCAAAAACTCATTATTTAAGAAAAATCTGGACTTGATTAAAAGTTATCTTTCGCAAATTATTTTTATATTTAGTTCATATGCAAATGTGTACAAAAAATATTTTTGTCTCTTTAGAGAAAACGTGTTTTTAACTTTACATACTTGATAAATCATTATGTAGAGAAAGATATTTTGTTATAATGTTATTGTGTAAAAAATATGCTAGTATACTAAAGTTAAATACTAATCGTTATCCAATACTTAGCCCAAAAATAATAAAGCATATTAGATAATACAAATAAACTACAATTTGTTTCCAAAGTATGCATTAATTAAGTTTTTAATTTATAAGAAAAAATAATAAGAAATCATTTCTGTAATTATTTCATATTTTGATGTTGTATTTTTAAAAGTACTTATTATTTTATATTAAATTATTTATGTAAACGATGATATATTTATAAAAATAATAATACAGATAACCAACAATTTTATTCACACAATTTTATTATTATACGCATTTAAGCTTGACATTGAATTAATCGTTCACTACTGAATCATTCTAGATTTTACATTATTTTCTTCAACTTTAACACTCATCAAAATTAAGAAAACTCAACATAATAACACTAAATTACAAATATTTTTTCATCGCATTAACTTGAAATATTACGCATAATAAAATATAAAAAAATAAATCTATTCGACGTTATTGAATATTATTGTGTGTGTATGTATATATATATATATATATATATATATATATAAATATATATATATATATATATATATATATATATATATACATATATATATATATATATATATATATATATATACATAGCTCCCACAAAAACATTCCATAATTTTGCATACATATTTAATGAAAATAAACAAAAAAATTAATATAAAATTTAAGGGTGTTACAGGGGTTTTAGAGGTTGTTAAAATAGGGGTATGGTCTCAATTCTGCAGTTCAAGATCCATGGCCTCCCCCTCTTCTATACACTTTAATAATTATATAGAACTAGGGACTTGAATACAAAACATTTGTTTTTAAAAATAGTCATGGCAGTGCCAGAAATAAGGCACAATAAAAACTAACTGTTTATCCTTAACCATACAGTATTAACTGTATTATATTTGCTTTATTTCACATATATATTACACTATAATAAAAATTGAAAAGTTTATGATAATAAGTATATTGACAGATATTTATTAAATTTATTTATATCAGTTTACTATCATTTTAATTATATCAAAATTAATAATCTTTATAAATATATAAGAATTACTTGATCCCTGCGTAATAATCTCAAAACCAACCCATCATATTATTAAATTAACACTCAAATTAATTGTCAACACCAAAAAATCTTTATTAAAATTTTAATACTTATTTAATTTTACTTTAGTTTTTTTCAAAAAGCATGACACTACATTTATGAAATTCTGTCCGTTAAATAAATCCACAGTGAATATGCAAACTTCTATCTATTTTTATATATAATAAAATATAACAAAATAAACAAAAAATAAAAATAAACTTTATTTATTTTTCACCCTGAATTTATAAATAAATTAAACGATCATATTTGGTTGGAATCCTACATATATATATATATATATATATATATATATATAAATAATATATATGTGCATTAAAAAATTATAAATTCAAAATAATTTTGATAACTAAATTGGAAACACTTTTATTACAGTAATAATATAATATTGAAAAAATACAATACAAAATACCGACAACGGTTAAATTATTTGTGAATATGATGCAGTGTATGAAAATAACTAAAGCAAACTGTAATAAGATTCTCACATGTCAACGAAAATATATTTTCAGTATCGCCAGACATTTACGAAGTCTAATGAAGTTTGTTCATTGAAAATGAGACAAACGTGAAATAACACTAATGTCGAAACATAAGGATACGTTTATGATTCCCATATGTCTGTTGTCCGAGTATAAAAGAAATAGGTGTCATATCATTATGCCAGCATTTTTAACTGAAGCCAAGCGTACCCACATTACTTTGAGTCATGATTTTCACGAAAATTCGTACGTAAAATAATAATGGTTTTACGCCGGCTTTTTCACATCTTTGGTGATAAATATGTGGTATTTTATAACAGCTTTTTATTACCACGCGAAATACACCTTTTTTCTTTGCGGTGCATGAATGCCGCATATTTTCGAAATAATATCAGGTTTAAATATGTGAAACGTTGTTTATAGAATCTGTGGAAAGTGGAATGTTTCATTTATATTTTTGGCTCGACACCTATGTGTATTATTTATTCAACAAACATTTTATTGTGAGTCACTGGAAATTTTGTTATATATCTATTAGGTTGGTAAAAAAATAATTCCGATTTATGACCTTAAAATTCATATATTTTTTTTTCAGTTAAGTGGTTTTAAGTGGTCTAGAACTGTTTGATGAATAACGCCTAACTATTGTGCAAGCTCTCGAATTGCTGGTTCTGATTCAACTAACGCTTTCACAAAAAGCTTATGAGTAGTTTCTATTGCTTTACCACCCGTTTTGAACTCATACAAAAATTGCTTCAATATGCTTCTTTTTCATCTTTAATTCAATATCTCAATTTTAAGCAAAATTAATAATAAAACCAAACTCAATGTTACCAAATTACAGATCGAAAAATGAACTTTAAAATGATATTACCATGAACATTGAACATTGTAGTATATTTAATGTTTCATAAAAATATAATCTTAAATGTTATTGAGTTATAATGAAAACTATAAAATAAATAGCGATATTGTATTTTATATTCATACGTTGGTAATATATATCTGTACTAATAAGTTTTATATTAAATATTTTCTTATTTTTCACCTTAAGAATGGAGATACTAATCTGACGGTTCATGTTTATAATGTAAAAAATCAGATTACGCTTCACAATGAAGTGTAACACCATGTACTAATCAATTGGCTTAATTTTAAATTTTCATAATTGATAATATAAAGAATGTTTATTTAACAATATTAAAGCTTATGTAAAAAATAGCTATATTCTTGTTTATAGAAAAACATTTTTTCAAACTATAACTGGCTATAGTTATTAAATATAAATTTTACATATTGTTTAAACATTATTTAAATTCCTAATTTACGATTATAAATTATGTAAATTATATTTTTATTAATATTTTTTAAAAAAAATTTGTATAGAAATTGCAATTTAAATCATCTACACATTTAAATACAATTTCCAAAAAAAATGGAATGAAAACAGAAAATATTTCAAATAATAAAAACAATTTGTACTTAAAAGACTGTGTTAAAGTCACTCACTATTTTATTATTGTGCATTATGAGTATGCATGTATATATATATATATAAGTATATATGTGTATATATATATGGTGATGTGTGTGTTAATTTGTGTTTGCATGCATCTATCAGTGTGTGTAAATACTAATCAAATATTTTCTAAATTGATTAAATATATAATTCTAAATACATATTTTTATATATAAAAATCAATAAAATAAATCACTCCACCGAAATACACTACTTTAAATTCTTTTTCCACTTTTATAAACACACGTTGGTGTAGCCCCCCTTTCCTGAATCTGAATCACGATTTATCGCCATTGATTTATCACTCATATGTTCTCAAATCGCACATTGGTCATAAATATTTTGAGTTTTAGAAACTGAAGAATGACATTAAATTATAAGAAAATACCGGTTAAGTATAATAGAAAATTTTATTTTTATTTAAAAATGAATAACTAACCATGGTTATATGTACGTAATTTTTTTATGTTAACATCCACTTTCTGTTTTTCATATTTATGATTATTTTTAATTTATTTTAGTGCAAAAATAAATTATACTCGTAATAATAAAATTATTTATCTACTTTAATATAATTGAGAAAGAATACACAATATATCGATTGTCTATAATCAATGAAATCATTGCACATCATTTTAATATTGAAATAAATAAATAAAAACAGATCTTGAAAATATATAAGTATAAAAAGTACAAATCTCAGAAAATACTGAACCAAAAATTTTAAAATTTGATACAGAGAAAAGTAAATACCGATTTTTCAAACTCTTTTCATGAATGATCTTCAAACTCACTATGCGACCGTAATAATATTTGCCCAGTGGCATTTTGAACAAACCTTGTCTGTGTGTGAGTATGTTAGTTTACTCTCTCTCTCTCTCTCTCTCTCTCTCTATATATATATATATATATATATATATATATATATTTGTATATGTGTGTACATAAACGTAATATAGATATACTGATAATTTTAATCGAAAAGTTTTAAATAAAAGATTAAGAGTGATGCAAATATGTTTTCCTACAAGTCGGTAGTCTTCAGAGTGTAAACAAGTAAAGGTAAAAATGCGAAATATAAGGCTCTTAAATAATAATCCTTATTAGAATTTTCTGGAAAATTTCAGTTGATACAATACGATATAGAAGACAAATTAAATATATCTTAAATACAAAATACACCGGTCCCGATGAAAACTACATTTTGTGTTAAAGAGTAAAATAGAAATTTGACATTTTTTAAAAATCAAATCTTTCTTTCTGCTTCACGTAAATAAATTGTTTCTGAAATGCTGGATTTATTTAATTTTTTTACTTATAAAAAGATGTACATATGTATTACATTAAAAAAACAAGATACGTAGTAATGAAACCCTTTAAAATTGTCTTTTATATTTAATTAAATTTATATATGAGTTAATTTGAGTTAACTAACTACTATCATAACTATCACATAAACAACTTGTTAGATAAATATTAAGATATGTTCATACATTTAGAATCATTCCTAGTATATTGAAAAATCTGTTTGTTTATTTTATTTATTTTGTAACTAATGAAGCATTTCTTTCTTAATTATTAGATGCAAAAATAATAATTATTTCGCATTATAACTAATAAAAAAACTCTTCCAAAAATTTTTCAAACGCATGATAAGCTTATTTTTGGTCAAGGTTTAAGTCTAATAATAATACAAGTCAACATGTCAATATAAAAATTACAAATTTATTCTAAAGTTACGAGTATAATAAGTCTTTAAAAAATTAAAATAGCATGCATGAAATGCAGATATTATTTTTTTACATCTTTCAAATAAGAATCGATGAAATTTTTCTTCAGAAATAAAAATATCTTAATAATATTCTCAATCATTTTGTTAATGAAATCTGTTCGAAAAGGTTAATGATATTGAATTGGTGATTCAATTAAAAAAAAATTGTTTGTCTTGTCTATTTTGGTACAATTTACTTGAAGACATGAAACGAAATTATTTATTTTTTTAAAAAAAATATTTATTTCAATCAACTTTTTTATCTTATAATCGAATTAAAGACGTACTCCTGGTTTTACTTGTGGATTATATGTATATATATATATATATATATATATATATATATATATATATATATATATATATACGAAATAAACTTATTTTAAACTTTGAGTATAAACTTTATCACATAAACAGATTATTTTAAGGTACACGTCGTTCTGTTTTGTATATAAATTTGAAAGGTTTGCTATAAAGTTAATCATAAAATGAATTTAGTTTATTTCTTTTTAGTCCAAACACAGTATTTCAGTCTCGAATAAACTTGATATTGTAAACAATAAAACGAATGTATGTAAACTTATATATTATATAATCTCAATTTTACAAAAATAGTTATTGAACATACAGTAGTTTTTCTATTATTTTCTTCAATTTTAATTTCAGCTATTGTAATAGTCAATAAAAGTTATTATAAAAAGTTTTACTGGTTGTATTAACAAAAATTATTAAAACGAAAAGAAATATCATCTAAAAAGACGAAATACAAGCATTTTTGTTTCAGACACATAATCTTTTTCTCGAATAAACTTCAATAGTTTGTTCTATTTATTGTTCGTGTAATAAAATCGAATTCAATCTCGAACCAATATCACTTTCTGTTAAGTAAACAGTCAAGCAATAGTGAACTGAAAATTTCAGACTAATAAAAATCACTCCTAGTCTTAATCTTATTAAAACGAATAGATACAGTTGAGAATTTTTAAAATTGTGTTTTATGTAAACTTTTTATTTTATCATATATATTATTAATATTTTTTAATTATATTTAACAATATCACAAATAAACGTTTCACTATTTAAACTAAAAAGTAATTATTGTATTAATATTTCATAGAATTTTTTCGTATTTTTATTTTGGTGTTTATAATAATATACCTCTAAACGTATTCTTGTAATAATTATTGGTATTATATTGTTGATATTAAAATTTCTTCCTGTTTGTCTTCTAATAAGCAATAACATGCACACAGATACACAGACACAGACACATACACATAAATATATATATATATATATATTTATATGCATATATATAGATATATATATATATATATATATATATATATATATATATATATATATACATACATTAAAATCAATGAATAATCTATTTTTGGAATTTGTTAATATCTGAGCTTTACAATTTATCTGAAAAAATATAAAAAGTCCTTATAATTTTCAGTTAAATATAGAAAAAGTTGTGTGAAAACAAAAGATTTATTCTTTTAACACTTTGTGCAAAGTTACATTTGGAATAATTAATTTTGAACTCCCAAGAGAAAAGTATATCGATTATTGACCATGAATCTGAACAACCACATTTGAATGAAACACACATGTCACGCCACATTCTAGGAATTACATACATGTCTCATTATTGAACACTATTTTATTTTGTACAGACATCTCACAGAAATACAACAAATGTATTGCTCAGCGGAAAATTCAAATTGTCTCTCTAATAAACATCTGCAATAAACTACAGAAAATCAAATATTTTCCAATAATATGGCAAAATTTGTTAAAGCTATCTTAGCTTCTCTTGACACAGAAAATGCAATTAATTTAGCAACAGTATCAGAATAATATTGTGGTATTTAACAATATGTTTTAAAATTAAATACATGAATGTATAATAGGCTCCTTAAATGTAAGTAAATATATTTATTTTTATGTAGTGTTTTTATTATTGATAAATGTTGTTTTATTAAGGAACGGGTTTAAAATATTGAGTTTGTGAAAATAAAGAAACTCAAGAATAATTATTATAAAATATATATTAAATAATCAAAAGAAGATTTATTGTGACCAAAAAACTATAACAATTTAGTGAGCGAAAAATAATACAAGAAACGATGCACTCACTGGTCACGCAGGGACGATACTGCCGTTTTCAGTTGAAATAAATATGTACAAACGATGTGTCCTTCTGAGTATGACCTGCCTATTAAGATTCTTTCATCGATCCCATCCTTTATCTTTTCTTAATTTCGCAGAAAGGTCAGTACCATATACCTCTCTTACATTGTATACTCAGATAACAAGAACATTTGTGCATACACATAATCTAACAAAGTATATTTTTCTTAGACGATATTAAACATATAAACATTCGACAATTAACCCTCGTCTATCGCCACCGACAAACTTCAATGCCGACACTTTTGCATGCACATAATCCAACATCCTCCCACCATTGAGATGAATTATACATTTCATCTCAATCATATTATTACAATGCATAAAGTAATACATGTATATGCTAAAAAATACATAAAATCTAAAATACATTCAATTTAAATTACAAAAAAAATACAAAGTTATAAATTGCATGGAAACAAAAAATGATTAAAATTTAACATATGTTGATTCAATGATAAGAAAGTCTTCCTGTTTAACTTCTCTACCACTTCGCGTTACAACACAAGGCACATTTTTATTAACACAAGCACTATCATTTTTCACTATTTCACTTTTAACATTAGCAATTCGAGTTTTACATACGTTTTTTAACTTATCAATTAATACATCATTATTCTTCAACTTCTTGCAAAAACATTGATGGGGTTTCAATTTTTCAGAAATATCATTTAAAACTGGTACGTTCAATGATAAAGTATCGCGTTGTTTATTCCAAACAATGCCTAACACTACAGCTTGGTTTTCGCGAGAGTTATCACCATTATACTCCCACCCACGAAGGTCAAAACCAGCTAACTCCATCATTGTTTTTGCATCAAAAATAAACTTATTTAATTCATCCATCGAATTCACACTTGTAACGCAATTATCGACATAAAAACTATTTAAAAGTTTCAATACATTTTCCTTGCAAAAATTATTTTCTTTATCATTTACTGATTTCAAAATTTTATTTAAATGTATGCAAATAATAGCACCTAAAATAAAAGGACTACATGAAAGTCCAAAGACAACTCTACAGTGTCTAAAAATTATGCTATTTCCATTTTTATCGAACCATAAAAAGCGTAAAAAATCTCTATCTTTAACATCAATACCAATTTGCAAAAACGCCTTTTTGACATCAGAAATAACACCTATATTACCTTTTCTAAATCGCAGTAGAGATGTAGGTACAAGTTCAATAAGGTTTGGTCCTTTCTCCACGCACTCGTTCAGCGACATCCCACGACTATCCTTCGCTGACGCATCAAAAACTGGTCGTATTCTCGTTGTGCTATTTTCTTTAATGACGTGACGATGCGGCAAATAGTGACCCCAATTTTCTTCTTCATTTTCGGGCACACGTTCAATAATTCCTTCAGCAAGCCACTCGTTCAAAATTGCATCGTATTCATCATAAAGATTGTCGATACTTAATTTCTTCACTAAATTTTGAAGACGTCTCATAGCGATCTCTTTGTTATCACTTAACACCGGGTGATTTTCTAACCACGGTAACTTAACTTCGTAACGACCGTCTTCATTTACAATAACATCCTTTAAAAAATTTACGCTTATCTCAATCTCACGCTCTTTCTTCGTTTTTGTTTCAATTGGATCTTTGATTCCTAACACGTCCAAAGACCACAAGTCTGAGATGTTATCATTTTTCACAAACATCGAAATCGCTGTCGTCGTTGGATCACCGCGTTTCTCCGTACCGGGAACTTTACCCATTAAAGTCCAACCTAAATATGTTTCCACAGCGACTAAACCACATTTTAATTGGTGAATCCGACCTGTTAATAATTTACCAGCAACGTCGGCGCCTATTAACACTGAAACCGACCGATCGTCGCTGTAACTATCTGTGATATTAACATTCAACGCCTCTAATTCTTTGAACCACGCACCGTTTTTAACACACGGAATTTCGTTACAAATAACACTTTGATCGAGAGCAATGAAATTACACGCGTAACTGTCATCTAAACTTTTCAAATGAACTCGATACTTCTTATGTGACACTGCTTCACTTTTTCCACCGCCAAATAGAGAATGAGTCATCAACTGATTAGCCACATACTCGTAACCAACACGTAAGGCGGCTTCTTTAGTAACATAAGATTTTTGCGATCCCGTATCAATAACTGCGCGAATGTTTATTTCTTTATTTCCGTTGCGCAAAATCACACGAAAAGTTTGCATAAATACTTCTGGATCACTAGAAATACTCGCTAAACTACACTCATTTTTTACAGCATTTTCTTGCAAATTATCTTTAGTTTTAACTTTATTACCGGGACACATCAAAGATACATGTCGTCTAGAACAATTTTCACATTTTAAATAAACACGACACTGTTTAAACCTATGTCCGATTTTTAAACAATTAAAGCAAGCACGCTTTTTCTTAACAAGTTCTTGTTTTTCACTCAAATTTATTTTTTTCGCTTGTTCACAATTTACACTTTCATGCTTATCAGAATTACAAAACACACATGAAATGATTTTATTTTTCGATAATAAACCAGCAGCACTCGGTATATTTTTATTTTCAAAACCATGTTTCGACCTTTTAAATTTTTCAACATTTGAATTTTCCTTGTTACTTGTCAGATTAAAACCTCTTGCAGCCATAGACGTTCTGACGTCACCATCAACTTCACCTTCCAAAAACGACATTAATTGAGTCAACCGATGCTTTGAAATAGATGCTGCAGAATTTTCTCCATCTTGACCTGTTACCTTTCCTGCACTTCGTTGCCAGATTCGCAATAAATCATGAGGCAAACACGATTCTATAATCGGGAAAAGCATTGCTGCATATTTATCGGTGGTCACACCAAGTGTCTCGAGTGACCTTAAACGTGACTCAATTTCGTCGTATAAAATAGACAAATCAACATCTTTCGAAGGTGTCACTGCTTTTTGTAACACTAACTGCAATAGTTCTCTAACACAAACTTCTATTTGCAAGTCATCGCGGCCGAAACGACTTTTTAAACTGTTTATAACTTTATTATAATTATCGCCAGTTGGTGGATAACTACTCACTAATCGAGCCGCACGAGAGCCAGGAACCATGGACTGCTTTAAACATTGAAATTTATCTTCATCTGTAATGTTCACGTCCTCATGTATCTTTTTGAACGAGCTCCAAAAATCCAACCATTCATAAATATCACCACCATATTTAAACAATTCAATTTCCGGTAGTTTAAACGATTTTTTATTGTTACTTTGTGTGTTAGAAGTTGCAGCAACTACCGGTGGTGTACTTAATCCTGCTTGAGCCGTCAAATTATCCATTTTCACTTTTGCCGTGAAAAATTTGTTTCTATATTCGTCGGCGTCATCATATTCTTGTTGAATAACTTCGGTTGCTGCATCCGAATCAAGCACCAATTCAATCACGCTGTTAGAAATTACACTTAACTCGTTCATTTTTTCCTCTAACATTTGAAATAGAGCACTGACTTGATTCTTATCGATCTTTTCTGCAACAACAGCATCATTAAAAGCATTCAACGCTTTTGTAAATGCACGACGTTGAGCCGTCCTCTTCTTCATTGATTTATCCATTTTTCTCGAGCAAAAAAAATATAAAAACACAAAAAGTCACAAACTCAAAAAAAAACACTAAAACCCCCGTCCTGTCACGGTCGCCAGATGTTTTATTAAGGAACGGGTTTAAAATATTGAGTTTGTGAAAATAAAGAAACTCAAGAATAATTATTATAAAATATATATTAAATAATCAATAGAAGATTTATTGTGACCAAATACTATAACAATTTAGTGAGCGAAAAATAATACAAGAAACGATGCACTCACTGGTCACGCAGGGACGATACTGCCGTTTTCAGTTGAAATAAATATGTACAAACGATGTGTCCTTCTGAGTATGACCTGCCTATTAAGATTCTTTCATCGATCCCATCCTTTATCTTTTCTTAATTTCGCAGAAAGGTCAGTACCATATACCTCTCTTACATTGTATACTCAGATAACAAGAACATTTGTGCATACACATAATCTAACAAAGTATATTTTTCTTAGACGATATTAAACATATAAACATTCGACAATTAACCCTCGTCTATCGCCACCGACAAACTTCAATGCCGACACTTTTGCATGCACATAATCCAACAAATGTATTATCTAAAGACAATCATTTTTACATTACGAAATTACTAGTAGATTATTTTTTTAAGAAAAAGAGAATTTCATCTAATTAAACACAACTAATTTAAATATCCATATTATTTGTAAAGGCTCCTACAATTTTCTCAAAATAGGTGGTAAACTATCTATGTCTATATCATTAATAATTAAGTAATTAATTTTTCAATTTTTGTAAATATCTTATCCAAATTATTTATTTACTTTGTAAATTATCAATAAAAACTATATATATATATATATATATATATATATAACTAAAACAATAACTTATCAATTAATTCCCAATATATACCATTTTTTTACAGCTACTCTTTTCTTAAATATTTTTAATTAATTTTCTAAAACCTTTAATTCCCTTATTAATATTTTCTTGATATTAAAGGCATAAGAAAAAAATAAAATACTTTTATAATAATTACTTTTATGTACTGGTTGTCATTATATCAGATTTCAAAATTTCATAAAATCAACATATTTTATTGAACAATAATCCAAAATGTCAGACGGTCTGGTATTTTTTTTAAATACAGAATAAATACATTTTTTAATATTTAGGTATTTTTGCAACAATATTTTTTTGTCTCATATATATATATATGTATATATATAGAGAGAGAGAGAGAGAGAGAGAGAGGGGAAGAGAGAGGAAGAGAGAGATAGTGATTCAACCTAGACTTCTACACAAAAATATTAAAAAAACGCAAAAATAAAAAAAAAACATTTCATCCCTCATTTAGTATTTGAGTTCAATTGTATATTAGTATTAAATTGAATTAAAATACTACATAAAAATAACTGAATTCTTAACCTCTGCACCCCCTTTTAATATTCTATTTGAAAACCTGTTGCAGCACGTTTTCCTTATAACCCTCTAAATAATATTTATTTTTACATTTCATTTAATATCATGATTAAATGCATATATATATATATATATATATATATATATATATATATATATATATTTATATATGAAAAAAAATGAATATGTATCTAAAATTTCATTCTAATTTAAAAGACAAACACAGACCTTGTTTAGATTTGGCACGAATAAATCGTGACTTTGAATATAAACTATAAATTATGTCACTTATATTAGTTAATCGAGAGTTGACGCAATGACAACGTTTGGAACTTTAAATAATCAATCAATCAATTTATAAAACGCTTAAATCTCTACCCTGAAAAAAGTAGAGATAACGTTTAAAATTAACTTCATGTAATATCTAAATTAAAATTTCTGAATCACGAAATATACTTTAATTGATAAAAAATGTTCAATTAATGTTTTTTTCATTAAACATAAAAACATGTTTTATAAATAACAAATAATATATTATTCAGTTTAAATAATTAATACAGTTTACACATAATAATTATTAATTTATATCAAGAACACTTATTTATCATTTTTAAATGATAGATATAAACTGTATCTAGTAGTTTTCTACATTTTTCAAATTCATGGAAAATAATTGTACAAAAATAAAATTACTTATTTTGAGTTACAATTATAATTGTAGTTAATTTGAACAGAAGTTATATTCAATGAATATATATATATATATATATATATATATATATGTATGTATACATCACAATTAAATTATTATAAAACAAAAAAAAATAAAAATATTTCAGTATTTCTTTAAAACTCATTTATTTGATTTTTATTTATTTTATTCGTCTATTTTATAATTTTTTTTTATTTGATTGTATATATATATATGAGTGTACTAAAGCACTTATTATGAATATCAAGTAACCAAGAAAATTTTATCGTTCTGTCATTCGATTTAAATATCGACGAATTGGAGACAATGATTGAAATAAATTCCAGGTTAAAGTGTCAACATCTTGCAGAATTATTTAAAGTAAGTGACGAAATAATACGGAAGCATTTACACAAAATAGGAAAGAGATGGAAATGAAGTAAATGGGTGTCACACGAATTAACTCCCAATAACAAATTACAGCGTCTTACAATCTGTACATCTCTTATTTCACGACTGAAATCAGAGAACTGTTTAGATCAAATCTTGACCACTGATGAAAAATGGATTATGATTCCAACTACAAACGTATTCAATACTGGCTTTCATTAGGTGATTCTGTCCTACAAAGTCCTAAAGGAAAGTTAACATCGCGAAAACTTCTTCACTGGGTTTGGTGGACTTCAAAAGGAATTATGCACCATGAATATTTACGAGTGGGTCAAACACTAACGATAAACAATTATAATAAACAACTCTAACGAGTACACGATGCATTACAACAAAAACAGCCATCACTTGGAAATCGTAAAAAAGTTTTATTTTTGCAAGATATCGAACGACCACACGTTGCAGTATAGACCAGAATAAAAATTATGAATTTTGGGTGGGAGATCCTCCCTCATCCTCCTTATTCCCTAGTCATATTTCCATCAGATTATCATCTATTTTTACCTTTAGATAATCATATGAGTGGTAAACAGTTTAATAATGAAGAAGAATTAAAAATGGAGGTGTCTACATTTTTTGAAAATAAAAATAATCTGTTTTATAAAAATTGAATTTATAAATTATCTTCTCGCTGGAAAAGGGTTGTTCAATGCGAAGGTATATATTTTGATGAATAGTTATTTTATATAAATATACACAAGTGTTTTTTTCTCAATTCAAAAACGACAGAACTTTCTTGGTTACCTGATATAAATTGAAACCAACAATCTGAAGTATTAATAATTGTAAATCTCCATGTCAACAAAATTCACAAATATTTATAATTGAGTCTTACTCATTTAGAGTATATATAATCACATACAGTGATTACCATATAACAATTTTGAGAGTGAACAAATTATGCATGAAGGACGTTTAGATAAAAAAAAATATTTAAAAGAATTCACCAAGTGGTCTGTTTTAAATTTATTTGGGGACTTGTTTTAAATTTATTTTATATTTTTCAATTCTATAAGGAATATATTTGGAAGTAAATTAACAAAGTTACTGTATGTAAAATTTATTTAAAAAATCTTTTTCAAATATATCTTTTAAAAATTTCTCTTTATTAAAATATTGAAGACCTCGAGCCTATCTAACGTAATTATTTTATTAAAAAAATCTTTGATTAAATACATTTTACCAAACTTTAGAATAAAATATTTTAATCAAATTTGTCAAAGAGTTAAGATTCAATTAATTGATTTAATTAATCATTTTGTTTGTCAAAACCATTTTATTTATTGAACATAAAAATGTCTATAATGACGAAATATTATAATACATCGACCCAAATCACAACAGGTTTGTATTACGTGATCTTTTTAAAATGAATCACACGTCTACTGAACAATATCGCCAGTGACATAATATCATCGTCAAGTGTCTTTGTTCTGTCTGTGTACATACTTTCATTGGCTCGTTGTGAAAGTCTCTAGCGGACTTGAATTTACATTGACTACGCCCAGTGACAACTTTAAGGGGAACGTTACATCGTTGTAAAATATTAAACTGTGCGTGTATAACATCCACTTGGAGACAAAAAGTTTATGAAAGTCATTATTGAAGTTTCGAGGATTTAATACAAATTAATCCTAACAGATTTGCATGTAATGAATTTCTGCAGTTACAGTAAATATATTAATTACATTGCAAAATCACATAAGCGGATTTCTAAAGATTACACTTAGGAATATATACTACAATAAAATTTTATAATGCTTTCATTACAATTAATTGATTTTTTTGGTCAAATTAAGATTTAACTGAAGAATTAATTTATCTTAAATTTTAGGTTGCGTTGGTGTATCATGAACTATTAATTACAAGAAATTAATTAAAAATAATTACATAGTATCGTAAACTTTATGGTTGATTTACTATTTAACCTCAAACACTTCACAAATTTATGAACTTGACATATTTCAATTTTTTCAGTATTTCTTTAATTATTGTATGAAATTCCATAGTTAAGAATTAATTCAAATATTACAAATATTAGATAAAATTATAAATGATACTCTTTTAACTCTTAGAATTGTTAAATGTATGATATCTCCGATATTTCTATGATATGTCTATAATATTACCTCGGTAGGAATATAATTGCGGTTTTTTTATACGTATGATAAAGTGACAAACAGCAGTTATTTTTCTACTAATCTAATAAATATAGTGGTCATTAATAATGATTATATCTATATATGAAGTCAGCCCTTTTATAATGTTGGAAGTAAAATATCTCTCAAAATTCATTAATAGAAACGAATTGTGATTGTCATTCTTCATAACATATATTTTTGTAAATAATACAGGCTCGCATTTATGAAAAAATGTCGCGTATACCAGAATACAATTCGCAACGTGTATCTATTGAATGTTAATTAGACAGAATTGTTGGAGATAATTGTTCATGCTATTAAAATATTGTCACGGGTTAAAAATAATATTAATATGAAATAGTTCGTAACATCAGGTTCCTCTAAGCAAACTACAAGATCTGGAAATTAAAAAACTCAGAGAAATATATAATATGAGGAAAAAAGAAAGTGAAACATACACAGTTGAAAATAGAGAAAAAAGAGGTTAATATTTTGTCTGGTAATTTCTGTACGTAGAATAAAAATGAAAATATATGTATTTGAATCTAATTTGTAAGAGAATTTGAATCAAATTAAAAATGAGTACTTTTGAAATCTACATCACAAAATGTAAGCTAATTTTCAATCAAAAATTTACTCATACGAAATCAAAGAAAAATAGTAAAATTTTATAGAGAGGATATATATATATATATGGATATATATATATATAATTATCTTTTCTTTTAATTATTTAAATAAGATATTTTTCTTTTAAAGAATTAATGTATAATACAGAAACGATTGGTATCAACTTTTAATGATGAAGTCTACAATTGTACCTTATATATAATAAGTGGCATGTAAGTAATAATAGTATATATATATATATATATATATATATATATATATATATAGTATAATTTAAATATAGAAATTTGTCATTCAGTAAAGTTGTCATTATGTTATATAAGAATCTGTGATTATTCGATGTAAAATAATGTCAAGTAATAAGTTACAAAAAAATCTAGTTATATAGTTTACCGTAATATAAATATGAAACATAAAAATGTAATACATCAAGTTTCATATCTGATATGTTGCATCATGCTAAAAAATTAAAAATGAATTTTTAATTGAACATATGGTAATTACGCAAATTATAAACTATTTGTATGAACATGTTCGGTAAATTAACTTCTCAACTATAAGCACAATACAGTAGCAGTTAATGAATAGAACTTTAAATCATCAATCACTTTTTTTTCTTTACAAACAAATAAAAGTTAACACAATTAGTAGAGTATTTTTCTGTGCTTTGAGTATTATTATTTGCAGTTTTAACACTTTATTACATACTTGTGTTGACACTTCTACTTTAAACTCATTTATGTTTACACCACAAAATTATTCAAAGTAATATTTATATTGAAGTTTTCTTAAAATGAAATCTAATATATATTTACACTATTACAAAAATGAAGTTGATATATAGAGTAAGTGAAGAGTAATACATAAGATTGACATTATTTTTCTATTATAATATGGTAAAACATTTTTTTATTTGAATTATATTTAAAACTCTCTTTCTCTGTCTCTAGCTATATATATATATATATATATATATATATATATATAATTAATAAATATATCAATTTGGACTTTTGTCACTAATTTAATATGAAATGACTAATTTTTACAAAATCATAAATTAGATATGTTTTTATAAACTAAAACTATTTAGAAATATTACACGCTCTATATGAAATAAATAGATTGTAATAATGCTTGTTATTTGAGTATAAATTTTGATAATTCCACAGTGGAAACTTGAAATACTACTATAAAATTTTATGATGACATTGCTAGCAAACTGTCATAACGTTGGCTTAAAAAAAATCAAATATGTCTTTAAAATAAGCAACGTGGGCGGTCAGAAAAATAAATAATAGGTTACAATCTTTAATTGAATATAAAGCAAACCAAACTATACGAGATGATGCAGAAAAACTAAATGTCCAATACTTAATACCTAACTATTAAAACTAAGAGACTTTAATAACTTAGAACCGATCGAAATTGAGATAAGAATATTGACAAATGAGGTTTTCATGAATTAATGTCTGACAAAGAAAATCTATTTAAAATGTACTTTTTCCTTATTTAGTAAAACAATTCGGATTCTTTTTTGTATATGCTGTAATCAGTGATGAAAAATAGAATCTTTATGACAATCATTGATGATCGTATTGAACTGCCACTAATGAAGCACTAAAATATATCAAAATTCATGTCTTCAATCAATAAATTGATGTTGATCGTTTGTTAATCTTTAGGTGGTTATCAAATTATTTTTTTTAAAAACTAAGTAAAACCATAAATACATAATAATACTTATCAGGTTTCTGACAGTTTTGTCGCAAGTGCCTTTTTTCATGTTAATTTAAGACAATCGGAGATATTAGAGATTTTAATATCTATTGAAAAATAATAGATCTACCGAAAGTATTAATAGAGAAAAGACACTCAAATAATTCAAAAGAAAGAAGACTATCAAGATAATATTTTAAAATAAAAAGTAATTTTACAACAGAGTCAACTTTTTCATCTGCAACAATCTATAAGGTTGATAAGAAAGTAATTATGGTTTTTGTTTACTGAATTCTAACCTTTTTTTTCGATGAAATTATTATTTCATTGTGTTCATGTTCATATCATTTTAAAGTGCATTTTTCTGTCTATATTGTGGCAACATCGACTTTGGTTTTAGTATTAAATTTGTTTCAAATTGGGCTATTAATTTAAAGACGAAAAAAAAGTCAATAAGAGCAAAGTTTTTGTATGAGTTCAAAACGAGTGGTAAAACAGCACAAACTGCTCATAAATTAAACGATGCTTTTGGTGTGGGTACTGTTAAGAAATGTACAGTGCAATGGTGGTTCTAAAAATTTCATGCTAGGGACGAGAGCCTTGAAGATAAAGAAAATCGCGGGTGTCGTTCTTCAGTTCATAACGATCAACTGAAAACGTTAGTTGAATCAAAACCACCCACAACAATTCGAGAGCTTACACAAAGGTCGGCGTTAGTAATCCAACAGTTCAAGACCACTTAAACAGCTAGAAAAACCAAAAAAGAGAGAAATGTGTATGAAATTGAAGGTCATAAGCCGCAATTATTTTTCTAATGATATTAATTGATAAAAACACGTTTTCTTTTATTTTTTCTAAATTAACATACATTTTTGGACATATAAACCCTTTTTTTCATTTATTTTACTTTAAATATAGCCTTTTCTATTTTATTTATATCATATTTTTTGGAATGTGCCTTGACATAAATCGTAAAACTATTATATATATATATATATATATATATATATATATATATATGTATATATACACACACATATATATGTATATATATATATATATGTATATATACACACACACATATATATATATATATATATATATATATATATGTATATATATACATAGAGGAAGTAATTAAGTTATTTTTTTGTTAAATGTTATATACAGCGAATATAAACGTTGTTAATGTTTTTTATTCAAAGAAAAATTAATATTTCGAATTATATTTGAAATGACTTTAATTTTATTTCTCTTCATACGCATACAATGTTTATCAAGTATCGCATAAACTAAAAAATGCAAACTTTAGTATGTTTTCATTACCGGGTAGAAGAATTTTAACTTCTAATAAATGTATTAAAGGACTGTTGCAAATTTATCCTCTACAGGTCTCTACTTTTATGATGTTAACACAAGTAGGTGTGTGGGTTTCCGAATACGTCTTTTGAATATCATGCAGACTCAATTGAATAGTACATACGCAATTCTGCACACTGTGATGTATTTATGGTAGAATGCTCACAATTCAGTTTTATGAAAGCATTTGAACTTTAATGACGCAATGAAATACAAATAAAACAAGTTCAACGAAAACAGAAATGTTTATACGTGTGAAATTTTGCAGCAGTGCCAATTTTGCGCCTAACAGAATCATTTTACAGACAATTAAATATGTTTATAATAATCCAATACTTTTTTATAAATTTTACTTAATTATATATACTCATTTTATTGATCTGATACAAATATTTATTAAGAATGGGTCCGCTATTACTAGAACTAATTATAAGTTTATCTTTTATGAAAAAAAAAGTTTTTTCTGTCTGTTAGACATTTATTAAATTATATTAATTTCTAGAATTAAATTTCGTAATTTTCATTTGAATACAATTTATTTAAGCTATTTATAAATTACTTATAAATAATTCAAATATATATTTAATAGTAATTAAATACTAATAAATTTATATCCGATTCGATTTTCGTACAATCTAACTTGAAAGTATAAAATACAAAAAGAAAAACAGATAAATAGAATTGAATTTTCGATCATATTTTTTGACTGACAGATTGATAAATAGGTTCCTGTTAGAATAATGGACGAGTTTCTTCATAATATTTGTATTATTTTTGTATGTACATTTTGTTTTAAAATATATTCTTAATAGAAAGAAAAAGTTAAATATCTCTAAAAAATAGATACATTTAAAATACAAAATATATGATTAGGTTTTATCTTATGTAGTTGATTTAATTTTATTTTAATACTTAAATTGATAATTTTTGTAAATAAACTAAGTATTATTCATTATTTTTTCAATAGAATGTTGGATAGATAAATAGATTTCCACACCTATATTATTGTCATTAATACATATTATAATTCGTATAAATTACTTACATGCAGATATATAAACATTCTTCACATTTCAGCACTCACCTGAAAAATAAATATCTTTATTATTTTAATGATTATAAAAACTAGGCAATACATTCTATTTGTCTAATAAAAATTTAGCAGAGTTAAATTTATGAGAAAACTAAAGGAATATATTAATTTATTTCATATAATAATAAAAAGTAGACGTAGGTAATAAAACAATATGTAAACTTTCTACCAAGCTACACACAGGCATAATTTAATATTTTCTGGAAAGAAACTTTGTGCGACACGTTGTAATTTCAGATACATGTCAAGATCTTAAGTTAAACAAGCCACAGATGTGCCTTCTGTTTTTATTGACTTGAAATATTCGACAGAGCAGTCTTTGGTGACTTACAGGAACATTTTAATCTCTTTTTAGATACACCCACAATATGTTTTTTAATAAAAGTTTTAAATAACTATATATGAAAAAGTATTAGGTTGATGTAAAAATAATTTCGGTTTTTACTTATCGAGTATATACATACATATATTAATTAAAAATTATATTGATTATTATAAAAATAAAGACAATATGCCTGCGCACATTTCTATCAACGGGAAACAAGTTTGTTTATTCTTACAAGATAGAATTTTGTGTCCTGGAATTAACGAATTTATCAAAAGCATTGATCTGATACTTGATCTTTGAAAATCTTCTCTTATAGGAAATTACTCAAATGTTTTAAAAATGACAATTTGATGGAAACAGGTCCGGAGAATAAGGTGGGTGAGCTAATGTTTCTTAACCTAATTCATTTATTTTTTTTCAAGTCGTTTGTGAGACATGTGGTCGGGCGTTGTCATAAAGAAAAATTGGTCCTATTCGATTGACCAATACTGGCCGTAAACGATGCAACTTCTCATGCATTTCTTCAGTTTCCTGACAATATTTTTCTACTGTTATTTTTTCACCGGGATTTAAGAAGTTGTACTAAATGATTCCTATTTCCGATCATCCAACAGTGTCTATAATTTTTTGTTCGTGAATTTTTGGTTTAGGAAAATGTTTTGGTGCTTCTCCTCGGTCTATCTACTGTGATGAACGTTTATGATTGTTGTAGAGAATCCACTTTTCATCACATGTAACAATGCGATCAAGAAAGGGATCATTTTTGTTACACAAAAGAATCTCAAAGCAGACTCCGTATCGCCGAATTGCTTGATGTTCGTTTAGTTTATACGACACCCACTTATCTAGCTTTTTTGTTTTTCCAATTAGGCTTAAATGTCAGACAACTATTGAATGATCAATATTGAGTTCCCCTGCCACCTCTCGAGTTGTTTTACGTAGGTCCGCTTCAATAATGGTTTTTAATCATTATTGTCTATAGCTGAACGACGTCCACGACCCTTCTCATCTTCAAGGATTTCGTTTCCATTACGAAATTTTTGGAATCAATGTTGAGCTGCACGTTCACTAATTGACTATTCGCTTAAAACAAATTTGATTTTTCGAACCATTTCTGTTATTTTACGTTCCAATTTAAACTCATGCAACAAAATCGCGCGAATTTCCTTTTTTCCATGACTAATTTAACAGGTTATATCCAACAATACTAAGGAAATCAAAACAATAGATATAAGCTGAAGTCAATAGTGATAAATTCATTGTTTGCATTGATGTATCACATGACTATAACTAAAGACAACGGTAATTAGAAAAATCGGCACCAAATTTAAAATGATAATAATCGCAATTATTTTTGTACCAACCTAATAATATTGAAATTAATACACGTTCATTGTTTATTAAATGTTTATAGAGTTTAATTTTTTCATTGAGTTTAATTTATTTTCAATAAATTAATTTAATAATAAATTACTGAAAAAAAGTTTTAGTAAATTATTTTATTTTCCTGATTACTTTATTAATAACTGTTTTAGATGTGTGAAATAATAAATAATGCCTGATTCTTACGTGGCATTATTCGAAATACGTGAAAATGTGTTGAGAATGATAAAGAGTAGCGAAACGAATGGAATTGTAGTGTACTGATAGAGACTAATGTTTCACAGTGAAAAGTTTTCTAAAGTTACAGACATAAATTTATCACTAGGAATTTTTTACAGAATGAAAACGAAGGTTACTTAATTGAAATACTGTTTTCATTAAAATTTTAATGTTACTTGGATTTTAATTAGTAATTTATTAATCACGTTAATTTATACTCTGATTAGCAGTTAGTGTAATTAGTTTCTCAGTACAACATTACTAACTACGACACAATTAGAGAAGTTTGGATTGGAAGTTAAATAACAAGAGGAATAATATATCCACTAGGATATATTTTTTTATAAAAACAGAATATTTAATTTTAATCATTTTTTAGGTTGATACATGAATGTTCTTTAAACTATTTAACCATTTTACGGACATATATAGAGTTTAAAATATCTATATGAATTTATGGATTTATATACATGTATACACACACACACACACACACACATATAAATATATATATATGAACATTATTCTTTTGTGTAAATATTTTCATTAGTGTAGATTTTGTTCGAATTTTTCATACGTTGAAAACTCGATATTTCATATGGAATTAGTCAATATCTTACATAAACTCTAACACTTTTAGCTGTATAATACATCATTAAATCAATTTTACACACCCGAACGCTTTAGTTCACTCGCTATTATTGATTATAAGAGTCTTTCACGGGAAATTGATCATAAACTCGAACCATATATGTGAAGATTGTAACAGAAATATTTCTAAGAGCGCTATAATGTAAGAAAACGGATTTCATACACGATTTCCTTCGAAAAAAGGAATAGATTTTCGTATGCAGTTAAGAGTATCATTAGTTTTTGTAATATACAATCATTTATGGAATATTTTCAATATAAATAACTGTTTAGTTATACATTGATATAATTTTATTATATATTATTAATTTAAATTTAATAAAGGTGTTTTATAGTAATTAATTACTTTATTTTTCAATGAAATTTTAAGCACTTTATCGTATTTATTAATACACTAATCTATAGAATTCATTCAATTATCTTTTTCGATATAAAATTTATTTATTGTTTTAATTAATTTTTTTTCATTTTATTATTACCAAGATTTATATATATATATATATATATATATATTAAATAAAATATAATTAATTTAAAAATTTTAAAATAAATATATATTTTACAATTTTATTTCATTGTTTCAGAGTTTCTAACATAATTTTATGTTTATATTGGATTTATTCAGAATAAAATATTATCAAAAAAAAATAAGAATATTAATATTTAGTATTAGCTTTTTTTACATTATGAATTAAATACAAATATATTCTATACATAAATTCTTTCCTTAACTATAATAAAAATAAAAAAAAAACAAATTCGTGTACGAAATAAATATTTTTCAAATTATTGATGAATGAAACTGAATTTACATTGAAATACAAAAACTTTCATTGAACTTGACAACGAAATTTATGTTCTCTTTGGCAACATTCCCAGAGAAACCTTGGCAAGTCAATAAAATAGACAACTATAAATATATGTGGGAAAGACTTATATCTACGTTGAATATTAATATCTAGCATTGTATATATGGAACGACTAAACCAATAAATTGAAAATTCTATTACGAACAAACTGCTCTGCAAGAGACAAAATACTTTCTTGAATATATTGAATTTTTTGTTAGTCTTCAAAATATGTAACAGCAACATACTTATGTTGACTAAGATATACATATTAGTGAACTTGCCTATACATACATAGGTTTCAGTCTCTGTCTCTCAATATATATATATATATATATATAATCAATAAAACATATTTCCAATATTTTTAAAATAATATTAAAAAAAAATTCATAAATATACAGAATAACTTCAAATAAATATTGAATCGTGAGAGTAACAAATGCATGTACATTTGTTATTTCTGCAACAGACTGGTAGAATAGAATAATTAATTAGTTTAGTTGTTATACATTAAACCACAAAAACAATACTGAACATACTGTATCTCCATTTTTATTGCCAAATGTTTTCACTACGGTACAGTTTAGTTAGTAAATCATTTTTTAACTATTTTTAAATTAAAACGAGGTATGAATACCCTACACAACTGTAAACAAAATAAATATGCAACTGGAGACTGACACATTTTAGCTTACATTAAATACAGTTGTATTTGAATGAAATAAAATTTAATTTATGGAATTAAACGTTGATAATGACAAATATTAGTTATTTGAAATTCCACAACTGTTTATTATTTATAGTTTTGTTTACTATATTTTGTACTTTATCATAATTTATTTTTATGAAAAAATAATTGATTAAAAATAATTTTATTATTTTATTTTTCACACTTTTTGTAAATTATTAATATAAATACAATACACATACGCACACACACACACATATATATATATATATATATATATATATATATATATATATATATGTATATACGAACAGAATAATAGATATGAATACCTATTTTATCTAGTGTTTTTTATTTGTTGCTGCAATATATGAGTCTTTCCTATATCCAATACTAACTTATACATATAAGATAGAGGAAGTCAACGATTGAACATAAATACTTTGTCCTTACTATTTTCACAAAGTAATTAGAGGATATTAATAGTAAGTTATTTGTCATTATCTAGAATGAGGTTATACGAAAATAGAAAATATATGCAAAACATTGAGAATAGTAATGGCGTCACATATTTAATAAATATATATATATATATATATATATATATATATATATATATGTATATATGTGTATATATATATGTATATATATGCATATATATATATACATATATATATATATATATATATGCATATATATATATATATATATTTAAATTCGATTTCCATTCAAATGACTTATAGCTTCATATTTTTTCTCTTTTTCTGATAACAAAATGTAAAAGACTAACAAAACGCACTATACTTCTATAGATATTATCAATTTATATTCTTTTGATATTGGAAAAACATTCTGCTCATTTCTTTAACAGTTTATAAAAATATAAATTAGTCATATGAAAGTCTACCATAATAACAATAGTTTTTATTTTGACATCACATAAAGTAGATAAACTAATATTTCTGACAGAGCTACAAATATTTACTTAACCCTTATGCTACGGCTGAGCTGGATGTGGAGCTACGCTGTTGTACATACAGTTCTGCTGCAACGCACCCACGATCCGTTTTTGATATGTTAAACAGATCTTAACAGTATATCTTTTTTTTAACTGTAGTGTAAGCCGCTGACGATATCACATAATACTGTCGTCAAAGCGTCTTTCGATTAAAAACATGTGAAGATTTTCCCATAGTAGCGAACAGGCATATGACTTTCAATGCGAGATAAAGAAGGGAGCCACTATAATGGGCATTTTATCCCAAAATATGGTTTAAAGAAAAGGTACTATAGCGGTTCGTAGTAGCTAAAGGGTTAAATATATTTTTCCAATTATTAAAAAAATACAGTATATCAAATGATGTAATTTATTCACTCTGCTGATTTTGAAGAGAAATTATTTTCTCTTCACAATCAATACCATATTATATGTCTTATAATGTTCAATTAAATAAATACTAAATTAGTTTCACAAATAAATGATTATTTTTCACAATTCAAAATTTTTTCTAATCATAATGTTCAATATATTCAATAATTGATTATTATTAAATCTCTTTCGCACATTAAAAGGTATAGAATGCATTTTTTTAAAAAAAATCTATTTCGTTTAAAACTTCACTCTTTTCCTGATTTTTATTAAAAAAAATAACCTACCAATAAAGAAATATGAAATAGGTATTGAGAGTGAGTTAAAATAAAACAGGACTATTATTTTAATTTTGTTTAGATTTTAAAGTCTTATTTAAATTCATGTTAAATATTAACAAATATTATTAACAAATATTTTACAACTACAATAAAATATTTTTATAATTGAAATAATTATTCAAAAGATAACCAGGAAAATCGTTCTTATTCTTTACCAATATAAATAATCAAATTTACAACCACGTTTATATATATATATATATATATATATATATATATATATATATATATATATAACACTTTAAATTGCGGTAAATCAAAACTCTATCCCTGGAAAATGACAAATCGATTGATTTGTCATTTTCTTATTACAATAGCTCAATGCGTGTTTTTATGATAATAGTTATAAACTTAATAGCGTGTTATAATGTCTTCTTAAGTCAATTAAATATTAAGGTCAAAATATTTATATTTAATATTTATAATGCTTTAGTCAAATTTTAAACAAAACACGAAAATAAGACTTATTACATTTAATAGTTATATTAATGTTTTATTATGATACACTTGTTACAATGCTTATATATATATATATTCAATCGTTCAAAACGGAAAATCATGGAAGAGGCCTTTATCCAATTGTGGATTGACAGTTCTGTTGCTACTGCTGCTGATTTATATATATATATATATATATATATATATATATATATGTATATATATAAAGTTACAACAGAACATTCTTAAAGTTGATATCAACTTTAATAATATACCCTAAAGTGGAAAAGTACAATTGTGATAATATTTTAAAAAAGATACAAGACAGTATATACGTTCCTATCAAACACACTTCCCTTGACAGTTTGCAACGTTTAAGTTCTTTTCTCTGTAGAAACGAATCAATATCGACCCATTTAAATATTAAATTTTCACTTTCTTGAATTGAAATGACACTTGATATTTAAAAATTAAAGTCAAGCGACATATTTTATTAAATGCTTCCTTTTGCAACGTAGGTGAATGTTTATTTCAACATCACCTTTAATATATATCAAACAAGAACTTTTGTGTAGAGCATTTATGGTTTTTGAAGTATTTAAATATGAACAAATGAAATATTTTTCTTTGCGAATAGAGATGCATTTTCATATCAATTAAAAATTGTTTAATAAAAAATTAAATAGAACTCTTTAACAATAGCAACCATTATTTAATAAGAAATTTTAAATTTCAAACACCAAAAATTTGTATAATATATATATATATATATATATATATATATATATACATACATATATATATATATATATGCGTGTTTGTGTGCATACAATTTTATTTCATGAATTATTTAATTCTTTTAACAAACTTTATGATAATTAAATAGAGAAATAATTAAAAATAGTTCTTAATATATTCATTTTACGCATACTAATCTACACACACACACACACATATATATATATATATATATACATATAGACGAATATATATGTATATATATATATATATATAGATGAATATATATATATATATATATATATGTATTCGTCTATTTATGAGAAAAAAATTGGATAGAGTTTTAACAGTTAAATTATTAATTTATTTTAATGAATTTAAATTTCATTACATCGGTGTATAATAGGGTTTGAGTTTGTAATTATATTCTTTTCTTGGGTGTAAAAATTCTACGTTTTTTTTAATAAACATACAAATTCCACCCCCATTTTAACTTAGTGCTAAATTTTATTTATTAAACATTAAATTATTATAAACATGTCTTACAGTTATTCACACTTTTTTATGCAAATATTTATTACACATTCACATACCTAAAGCTAATAATTTTTATTGAACAAATATTTAGTTCTTTCCATTTTATTTTAATATAAATAAATTAAATTTTTTAAAGTTTTCATAATATTATTCAATCTTTCTTACGGACAACAAATTTATTTATGAAATACAGTTTTTTTTCATGATTACGTTTGTAATCAATATTATTGTTTAATGTTTTCCAAAAATCATGAAAGAAAATTTATAATTAAGTATAACTTTACTGATAAATTTTATTCTTATTTAAAATAAGTTATGTTTTCATTTCTATTTTTAAATATTTTTCTCCTTTATTTTTCCTCATATATGTATATATATATATATATATAATTAGAAATATATATACAATATGAGCCTCAGAGTATTTTATAAACGTATATACGAAGTTAAGGATTCGAAGTAAACAAAAATGTTTATATAGACATTTAGTATTTGACTATATTTAAAAAATATGAGATGTATTTCTTTCCTCTCAATGTATAAATTATTGCATTTACTTAATTTTAAGTTAAGTACACTATATTATTGTACTTAAAACATGATATTTAAATAAATGCTAGATATTGAATAAATTTACAATAAGTGCAAAAAAACACACTCTATTTTTAAAATACAAGAGAGAATATATTACTGATGTACAAAAGCACATTTTTTTCATAGTATATCTATGTTTACACGAAATTACGGATTATATACAAAATTCAGTAGAAATGTATCAAAAATCAAAAAACTTATTTTTGTCAAAGAGATATAAAAATATTACATTATTTCGATGGTATAAAAGCATCATTATGAAATGTATATTAATATTTTGAAGAGAAAAACAGATTTGCTAATGAGTAAATAATTTAATTAATAACAAATTATAGAAAACAAAAAAACTATATATATATAAACTATTTTCATGTTTATTATAAAAAGTATTTACAAGATAAATGCCTTTAAAAATTTTTAAAAATCAATCGAAAAATATATACAAAAAATGTAGATTAAATATGATATAGTTTTTTGATATAATAATAAAACGTCTTCAAGTAAGCTTTGAAACGCCGACCTACTGCATTTGTGTTTAGTGACGAAACCACTTTTCACCTAAACTTCAGAGTAAATCGCCATAACATTTGTCTGTAGGGAATTGAAAATCCCAAAACGTCACAATACATAAACGGGTTTCCTTGCAAGTTATTTTCTTTCGAAATTTAAAATACAGGTGAAAGATATATTCTCTTTATAAAATGTACATACTGAAAATAATTCATTTTCTAAATAGAAAAAATAATTAAATGCTAGTATTTTTTATTAAATAAATATATAAATATTTTAATAGATTAATTACAAGTACAAGTTGCAAACCTGTATTTAAAATGTATTTAAAAGGCATACGACATGTGCATAACTTACACTTCATTAATAAAATTATTGTTTTAAGCAAGTAATGAGTTTTGATTTTCGTAAAAATTTGAAATACTATAAACAAAACAAAGAAATACCTGAATTATTTTTTTGTCAAGTATTATACTTTTTTTAGGAAACTGGAAGCCATTCTTTTTATTTCAATTAAATAAAATTTAAGTTTAAAAATATTACGAATTTCGTACTTCTGAAATTTATTTATTAATGTTTTGTAAACGAACATGACTCATTAAATATCTCAGTTGATAATGGCATCTGAATGAGTATATAACGATAATAAAAATGAGAAAGAATGAACAATTAATGATTATTTTTGGTTAAGAACCATTTTTATAATATGTAAGAGAATCAAACATTTATTTGTGAAAGTGAATTCGACCAACGATATCGTGAGAATATTTCTGGTTATGTGTCTTACTCTCTGCAAATAATGAACTTAATCAACGAACCTTGACACTTAATCTTTAATTAATTAAAAGAAATGTTGCTTGTATATAAATATTGATTATAAATATTTGCTCCAGTTACAAGTCATATAAATTCAACCGGTGTTCTATGCAATAATAATGATATATGTATAATATATGTATTTTAAAAAAATATAGAAATTTTTTTTTCGTATCATTTGTATGAAGGTAGTTTATACGTAATATGAATTTAATTAATTAATAAAATATAAGAACTATATAAGTGAATATAACATTAAAAACCATAAATATCTTGATAAAACACTTATATAATTTAAATGTGTTTTTCAACTAAACAATAATCGTATTCATAATTTATAATATTCTATGAATAAATATTTGAACTAAAATCATTTCTCAAAAATGGAATATCTCTTAAAGTACAAAAAATCGTCGGTGTTAAAATATCATAAAAGAATCATACAAAATACGAATGAAAGTTTTATGATCATGATTGTGTAAGACAGTAAATGACAAAGCGTTCACTTTTTAGAATCTACATAACTATATAGTAACTTTACTATACATCAACTAGCTATAATCAACGAAAACGTTAGATCAAATTCGCATATATACTATTTGAAGTTTCAAATCGTTTTCTCATGGAACGGATTCTTGATACTGGACTTATTAAAAAGCATTGAAGTAAACATTATATGTGATATGACTTGAATCATTTCATAAAACAAACTTCAACCATTGTCGGAATTCATTTGATTTTTATCACACTTATTAAAAAAAATATTAGAAATTTTGTTTGATATTTAGTAGTAATTCTACAAGAATTTATTCGTATTCATATATTATGTAAAAGTATTATTATATTATTATGATAAACTATGTATATGCATTCTTTATAATAGACAGGAAACTGTCTTTGAAGTACCTTAAATATATCTTGAAATTCTAATAGATGAATAATTTTTTTTTGTCAATAAAAATACCATATTATATATATATATATATATATATATATACAAATATATATATATATATATATATATATATATATATATACACACAAATTTGTATATAAATATATTACCTTAATTTTTTGTCCACAGAGAGAAAGCATTATTTTTAATCTTCAAGTTCAATTATTTACCTACAATTTCTCATATCTTTCAATTTAATATTCTAATGTTATAAATGCAAGTAGTCTTTGGTCATTGAAAAATATATATGTCTCTTTGTGTGTATTCAATCTTTATAATTGAATGAATTGTTCTCATTTTAAGATTTAATACTCTGTGACGATTTTGTCATTTTCAAACTACAAAAATGTGACAGAAATTTAACATTCCTTGATAATTAATTATTTAAGTAGAAACTTAGGGTGTATCATTTTTCTCTAAGCAAATGTCTTGAACTCGTAATTACTCCTGGTCTTGACAGAATTTCAAATAACTTAAATATATACATAATTCACATTTTTAGTTACTGATTATATATATATGTATATATATATATATATATATATATATATATATATGTATAATATATATATATATATATATTAATAGAGATATCCTCTACTGGATAAATGTCTTACAAAATTTACCAATATTACAACTTAATTAATAAATTTTATTTATCCTTGTACTATATTTACATGTCATTTTCTTACATTTATTAAATTTCATTACTCAGACGGTAATTTCTACTATAAATATGTTATTTGATCTTTTCAAAATATAATCCGCCTGTACTTATTTCAATATTTTTGTTAATTTTAATATTTTATCTAAATTATGTTTACTTTCGTATCCATTTCGTTTCGTTTTATTTTTAACATAACCTCGCCCATATAAATAAAAAATAGGCTATTGGTATTAGAAAACAATTAGTTTTAAATAATGTAAATAGATGTATGTCAAAAAATATTTCGGTACAAAAACAAATATATATGTATATATGTAAATATATGTATATATATATATTAATTTGGTGCAAAAATAATTTCGATTTTTACGTATCGAGTATAAGGACGCATATATCAGTTAAAAATTATATTTATTAATCAAAGTAAAGACCATTGGCCTGCGCACATTTCTCCCAACGGGAAACAAGTTTGTTGATTCCTACAACATAAAGAGTTTTAAATGAAAATAATGGAAATTTACAAAAAAGAAAAATAAATGTTTGATTTATAGCTAATTAATATATAAAGGACTACGAAAAATATATGAGAAAAAAAGCATTAAAATGGATGGAAAAGAGAAACCTTACATTGTTTAAATTATAAACAATCTAAGAAAAATTTGTTACATAGTACATAATAAGATAAAATTTTTGGTCTACAAATATATATACATACACCACACACATATGCCAGTTACACCACTTCGTATTTTTGTGATTACATATGTTTATGCGCCACGTTCTGAAAAACTACACATCGCGTTATGCAAGGATTGCTACAATTTATAAACCGCGTTATATAAGTACCGCGATATACAAGGATTACTTTTATATATATATATATATATATATATATATATATATAAATGATATTGTTATTAAATATGAAATTAATGAAAATATATATATATATATATATATATATATATATATATATATATATATATATATATATATATATATATATATAACCAGTCTTATTTATTCGAAAACGGAGTTAAATTTAATAGAGCTTCATAAGAATCTAATACTATTCATTCCAATAAAAAATAATATATATATATATATATATATATATATGTATGTATATATATATAGTAAAATAGTAATTAATAGAATAATATTCAAAGATCACTTCAATACTGATTTTCATTTGAAGTAAAATAAATTGTAGTTAATTTTTAAAAGTATAATATATTATAAAATAATATATAACTTTAAAAAATATACAAAAACATTTTAATACGTTGTTTATAAAATAAGTATATTTTATACATTTACTTCTCAAAAATGAAAAAAATATTTATAAATGAATTTCCAATGCAGTTGTTGACTTAAAAATAAATTCAATAGCTTATTGATGTATCAAAATATACAAGATTATCTTTACAAAAAAGATGTTACTAATGAAATAAAGTCCACAGGTACGGTAAACAAATTTGTAACACGATACAAATCGATTGTATCGTAGAAGAAGACATTTCGATGTTGCGTTCGTGACTACTAAATTCTTCAAATCGCAACATCCGTGCTTTACCTCGTGTCGTTCGCCAACATTGCTTTCATTACAGATAACGTCGTTGCAAGATGTAACGTGGCACAACCCCTACTTAGGTCTGTTGAAATAGAACTTTATCAACTTTCAAGGTTTCGAAAATTCATTCGTCTATGTACTGAATGACTACGAACGTAGTGATCATGTGACAGGCTTTGTGTAGGCTTTAACATTTTGCAAATCGGATTACAAAAGTCGAGTTAGCAGTTCTGACCAGCACCATGTCAAGCCGTAGCTTTTTATCTGTATGTAATTGACCATTGGTAAATGCTAATGTTATAAAAAAGAATCGATAATGTACGCTTTGTTTTTTGCTGTGTTGTTCAGAATGTTTGTATCTAGAATTATCCTTATTCTGTTTATTCAAAAAATTTGTATACTATCCAACGTGTTGTGTGTATAACAATTTTGTAAATAATATTTTTTATTTTATTACCTTTTCTCTTTAAGATTACTGTAATTTTTTTATATTACAATTATTTAAATCATCAAGAGTACAATCACTTCAACACTTTTTTGAAAATGAAAAGATAAACTTTTTTTGAATCAAAACAATGAAAATTACATAAAAGTGTAAAAGTAATTATGGTAGGCTAGTAAAACTAATAAGTGTTGAAATTTAGTGATTATTTTGGTCAATCATATTTTTATAGTTTATGTACGAAACATTTATAATAAAATTTTCTTATTGAATTAAAAATTTACACGTTTTTTTATTTACAAAAAATATATATGATATTAAAAATTTCGCTCTTTATAAAAATCTCACAGAAAGCTTTTCTGTGGAAAAAAATATATTGAATATTTCTTTAAAATATTCATATAATTAATTATATTTAATTATCTTTAGAATAATTTGTTTTTTTGAATAATTATATATATATATATATATATATATATATATATAATATTGTTTAATATAAATGTATAAATAAAATAAATGTATTGTTCATGCTTAAAAAGAAAGACTGTCTTCTAGATAAAACTGTATAATGAGTTCAATATTTAAAGCGTTGAGTTAAAATGCATTAAATAAAAACTATATTCAAACACTGAAACATTTTTTTTTATGTAGTCATTTTATATTTAGATTGTTTTTCTTTAGACTTTTCTGATTTTATATGTCATAAAAATATCTTTTCATATTTATTTTATATTATTCCATTAATATATCCTTGACATGTGATAAAAGTTATATATCAATTAAAGAACATTCTTTAACAATATATATATATATATATATATATATATATAGAGAGAGAGAGAGAGAGAGAGAACAGAATATATATTATAATTATATTAGTGGTAAATAAAAATTCCACCTAAATAAATTATATCAATTTTGTAAATAAATCTTACTGTAATCGTAAATTATACTAAAAAATAACACATTTATTAAATAATAAATAATGAACGGCCTCTTCACCCTTGTAACGTGATTGTTTTGTATGCAATTTGGATTGGTGGCATCATTGGACCAATTTTTTTTTAAAGATGCTATTGAAATTTTTTTACTGTCACTGGTGAATGATATCATGCGATTCTGAAAAACATCTTCGTGCCCGAAATTAATAAACAAGATCTACAGCACATTTAGTTTCAACAGGACGATGCCACATCGGAAACAATTCGCGCTACAATGCAAATTTTGCGCAGAACATTTCCTGCCGGAATAATTTCAAAATTTGATAATCTGATTTTATCGTCGTCAAAAAGTTAAGATGTAGAAATATTCATTTAAAGAGCTTCAGGTAGAGAAAACCTAATTGACAATCTACAGTGAATAATGAAAATACATAATCAGTGAAGTTAGCCTATGAAAATTTGGTTTCGAATCTCTGATAAAAATCATATGTTTTTATAATTTGCTTAAGTGTATTAAAAATGACTAGTCAACGTACTAGTCAGAAATAAAATATCTAAAAAAGGAGAATAAATTTATTTTCTCAGACATTTATTTTATTATTGTAAATGCGAAATTATTAGTCTATCTACATGTGTGTGTGTGCGTGTGTGAGTGTGTGTGGGTGGGTGCATACATATATATATATATATATATATATATATATATATATATATATATATATAAATATAAATATTAATATAATATAACATAAATAGATAGATAGATACGTTTATAAAGAGAGTAAAGAGATGATGAAATTTATATAAAAAAAAAACATTTATATTGCAATGAAAAAAGTTTTATTTAAAGAATCCAATAATTTTAATAGTAAATAAAAATGATCCGTGCAGAAATAAAATGTACATCCCTGGCAGTAGTTTGAAAACTTCAATAAACGATGCTCATTCTGGCGGTCGATGTATCTAACTAAACGAACTTAGCGAAGAAACACACAAGCACCGTTCTCTGTATTCGTTTATCTGAAATACGTTTGAAATGTCGCTTCTGGTATCGACGTCTGATCAATAACTGTTCAGTATTTGTTATAAAACTTTTAAATATATTATAAGTACTGACGCAAACTTCACTTAATCCGATATTCTAACGTGAAAGTAATGTGTTGGGTTTTTTTTAATAATGTTATTCATTAAATTTAGACTTTTTGGAAAACCTTAAATGAAAATTATTCGATTATATCGTATTTTATTTATATACATGGATATATATATATATATATATATATATATAATAACAATTTAATTATTTTATGATTTATTACTAAAATCAAACAAAATAAAATATTCATTAAAAACAGTGATGTTTATTATTAGGTTGGTAGAAAAATATTTGCGGTTTATGAACTTAAAATTCATATAGATTTTTCCATTTTTGGTTTTCCTAGCTGTTTTAAATGGTCCAAAATTATTGGGTGACTAACATCTAACTTTTGTGCGTTATCGAACTGTTGTGTACGGTTCTGATTCAACTAACACTTGCAGTCGGTCGTAATGAACTCAAGAAGGACTTCCACGACCTTCTTCATCTTCAAGACCCTTGTCCCTAGCACGAAATTTTTGAAACCACCATTATACCGCACGTTCCTTAACAGTATTCACACAAAAAGAATCGTTTAGTTTACGAGCAGTTTCTGCTGCTTTAACATCCGTTTTCAACTCGCACAAAAATTACTTTTATTTTTTCTTTTTTATCTTTAATTTAATAGCGCAAATTGAAACAAAATTAATAATAAAATCAAAATCGATGTTACCAAAATACAGACCGAAAATGCATATTAAAATGATATTAACATGAACACGATAAATTGACACTCATTGAAAAAAATTGAGGGTAAAATTCAGAAAACAGAAACCTCAATTATTTTCCTACCAACCTTATACAACATATTTTTAAATAACGGATGGAAAAAAAGTATTTTTATAAATATCAGAAGTTATTTTCCTACATTTCAGTAATAATAATTATATAGAATTAGGAATCAGTTTTTTGAAAACAAAAAAATTACATTGTAATTTCAAATTTTCATATCTCACACTTTAATGCTTTATGAATTATGTATCTTATTTTGTTCCAAAGAATAATGTGTATCATCGTATTAAAAAGAAAATATGAACAATCAAATAATATCCTGTACTAAGCCAATTAAGTAATACACTTTGTTGAAATAGGTATTTGTGGTATATTTGAAACATGTAAGTGTTTATAAAATAAGAAGACAGTCGAATTATAAACATCAAGATTTCTTTTATTCCATTTATATTTTTTCTTACTGATGTTAAAATAATATTCTAAAATGTATTACATTTTATAAAGAAATAGATAAAAAATATATAGAAATTTCTTTTCTCTTCATATAAAATTATAAATATCATTTAACATTAAAAATATAAATAAATAAATGCGTATAGAAGTTAATAACAGCGTAGTATGTTTATAACATACCTCTAAAACTTAATGTTACAAACAAAACAAACCATAAAATATTGTTCCGTACAGTAAAAGTCTTATTTCCGTGAGCACTTGGAATAAAATATACAACTGTTGTGCAAAGAGGGTGAAATCATCGGCTGTCTTGTCTTGTTTAAATGTTATCTTTTCGTGCCTTCTCTTCTAATTGTATTCTCTTCACAGTATACTCTCGTTTCGTGTATGTAAAGTAGCTCTATCGGCTGAATAAATGCAAATTCTACAAGCTAATTATATCAAAAATCGTCATCGCGGTTTTCAACGGATTTTAAGCAAAGATTATTAAATATCGAGTACGCGTGACATATTTCATGATTCAAAATTATTTTATTAGCGTGTTTTTTTTCTATTACACTATTTTCGTACATATGTAGTACAGAATATTAATTAATTATTTATATACCAAAATTAAAACATAATTTTAACTTTTGTCAGCAGAGTTTCAGTATAATTAAATAATCGAACAATGCATCTAAAAATGTAAGAAATTATAAATGAACTATTTTCCGGTTTACTTAAATTATAAATTCTTTTTGTTTTAATATATATATATAATCAACCTTCCTATAACGCGATTAATTTCTACCTCGTTATATGGAAACCGCGTTAAGTAAAACTCAGAAGTACACATAAATCAGGTTAATTCGTTCTGCATTATATGAAAACTGCATTCTCAGAATACCATGCTATTAGTTTTGATAAAAAAACAACAATACTGAATCGTTTTTGCATTTAAAAGGAAATTTCCTGACAACTGAAATTGAAAAATGGTGATGTACGTGCATGAAAAAAACAAAGGAATTCCCTATTAATTTCAGCCGTAAAAGTGTAATAGTAAAATTCTTAATGACTTATTGTCCTTATCAAATATATTTATAATTATTTTCTTTATTTTCACTACAAATATATAAAACAGGTCCATGATAATTTTAATGCATTTACTTCTCAGTAAGTGTAACTTGTTTACTAAATCGTTATAAGTAAACGGGTTTTTTTTAAAAAAACATAACTAGTTATTAAATTAATTTGGCAAATAAATTAATTTTTTTTCTTCTATGAACGAATGTAAATATAAAAAATATTCATTTTTAATTTAGTACTATTGTGTTTCATTCAAATAAAATTATTTCTACATATTATATATATATATATATATAATATTATTATTATATATATATATATATAAATTAAGGTACATTCAATGTAATAATAGTTAATGTAAATAATTGAATGTAATCTATTTTGTTACATATTTAATCAGATAATATTTCTTTAAAATTTAATATTTAAGTTTATAATTTAAATCCATCGTACATTATATGTAAACAGGAAATAAGCAGTGCGTTCAGTTTTCCAAAAGTTAACAGCACATAACAAGCGTAAGCCAGAATTTGTATTAAGTTGTTCAGTTGTACAATTTATTGTCCAAGTTTGTCGGTAGCATTAATATAGTTTTGTTCAATAAATAACATTATTCGTCAGTACCGCACAATTGAGGAATTATATTATTCAAGTGACATTAGTTAACATTATGAATATATATATATATATATATATATATATATGTATGTATGTATGTATGTATATGTATGTGAGAGAGCAAATCTTACTTTAAGAATACTTCGATATAATGTAATTAATTAAGGCTGTTTATAATTAACAAATGTATATAAAAAAGTGGAAAATTTGTAACAAAAGGAATATAATTAATAGTATTAAAGAGTCATAAGTAAAAACAATATGTTACCAAACCAAGAGGCTTTGTTCCCTACTCACTACGCTCGCGGACCCTCGGGAGGACTTTGCTTCCCGCTCTCTGATACTCACTCACCCCTAACAAATAACAGAAATTAAATTGTACGCACAAGTAATCTGCGTAAAATTTAACCAAAATATGATATTATGTGAATACGAAATATAAAAAAATGATGGGGGAAACCATACATGTTAATATTTATATTAACAACTAAGAAAACTTTCCATTGGGAATTAAATATCTAAAAGAAGCTAATGAAACATTATTTTTCTATTCATAAAAAATAATTCCATCTTAAAATTTCCAAGAAACAACATTTTTTTTAGAAAATTTTATATAAATTAACAACAAAATACAATGCTAAATGTCTAATAATTTTTTTACTCTAACGCTTCAGCGAATACAATATTTTGAATAAATGTTATCAGTTTTACATTGAAATCGTGTACACCTATTTCGTTGTTCATCGTGAAAGAGCTACATACATGTGACTGATGTCAACCAATCAGAACAGAGACCACGCGATATTCGTCACCCAATCAATCGGGAATGGAAATGGTTAACATGCTACTTAGTGAGTGTAGCGGAGGGAGATGCGTTGCGAGGAGATTTAATAGACTATAAATTAAAAAAAATGTTTTATGGAAATTTTATAATGGAATTATTTTTTTATATATAGAAAATAATAGCCAATACATTAATCAACTAATCATATAAACAATCGGCGGATTTATATATTTATTTTAAGTAGTTTTAACCAAAATCTGTAAAACTCATATTTTCATGCGACCGGCTTAAAATATGTTTATGAAATTTTAATAAAAATTACGAAAATAATAAATATATTTTTATAATATTCATTTACCCAGGTCAGAATCCAGAGCGTTTTCCTGTCTAAAAATTGAAATATTTATTTTCCGATTTTCAAACATTTGGTAAACACAGACAGGGTAACAAAGTTTAATCCATAATTTTACTTAAAACGATCAATATTTTATCAACTAACAAGCCAATTAGTGACAGAAACGATATTGTATGTCTACTTGGTTATTTATGTAGAAGTTAAGAATCAATATGTCTTTAATACTAAATAAGCTTTGTTGCTTAATAATTGAACACATTCAAATGAGCAAGATTATGCAAATAAAACCTAATTAAAATAAAAGTAGTAATCGATATACTTAACGGACAATTTAAAATAGATAAATTTGTACGGGTATGGTTTTTTTGTAATCGTAATATTCGGTAGAAAATTTTAATATTGGTAATATTAAAATTTTAATATTTAATATTACCAAGAAATTGATTTTATGAGTTTTTTAATATATACAATTTAAATAAATATAAGTAATGTTATATTTTATGCATTAAAATTTATAATCTTATAATTTGATTGTCATTTAACAAATTTGTCAGTATTTTTTATACGTTTCTGATTTAAAATTATTTTAATTAATACATTTTAAAAGCATATAGAAATAATTAACTTTAAAGGTTTGATTAATCGGAATATTTTTAAATATATTGACAAATAATTATATTCCTTTTTATTTGTCATTATTTAAATACACTTTTTCGAAAATAAATGAATAAATTTAATTTTTTTATTCTGAATCACTAAATTTTTGTAAAATAAATATAATTTTTGCAGTCTAGAAATCAATCCTTTTGGAAACAACTCTGAATAGGTTATTAACAAAACATTGGTTCACCGTTGTTTGACAATAAAAAGTCACAAAAATATGATTTACAGATGTTTCGTGAATAACAATTAATACCCACAATTAAATAATTATTTTACATAAGAATGCTTTTCTATAAAAAAAAGGCGAAAAATAAAATTTAATTGAACCCTATTATATACACACTCAGTGAATTTATTTTATTCATTTAATATTTTTTATTAGTAAGTTCATATTTATATAAGTTAATTTAAAAAAATATTTTTTATTTAATAATTAATTTTATTTATTTTTTAAACAAGTCTCTTCTCATCAATAAACTGTTCAATTTTTGTATACTAAATATTTTAAACATAATAAATATATTTATGATTATGTCTACTATAAAATGAACATTTCTCATTTAAACATTCGTATCTTTTCAATGATATTGAGATCTTAACAGTCCAGTTCATTCTAAATTTATCTTTCAAAGTTCTCGACTCTATCTTTCTTCCCTTTAACTTTATAAAAAAATATTTTGAACACTCATAAATCACGTTATAGTTTCAATGTAGGAGGATTCTGATGGCAACATTAAAAGTTTCTTAAGTTTTTATTTTTCAGTACGTATTTGACTGTTAATAAAATGCTTGGATCAACTTTCATTATAGTATTATTAATTGATAAATAATGAAAAACATAATTACCATCAAGTTAAAGCATAAATTATTCTGCAAGTACAAAGAGTTAGTTATTAATTTCATATATGATACAGCATTTTTAATTAAAAAAAACTGTACAAAAAGTAAAGTGAATTTACGAGAAGTAAATAAATTTTATGAGTAATTATGTAAAGTAATTTAATTAGCTAATAAAACGACTAATTTTTATATTTAATTAATATATTCGTATATTTGGATATTAAATGAATTAATATGAAAAATGTATTTGAAGGTTATGAATGTTATGATGGTTTGAAGACAAGTAGGTTAATTGTAGAGCTTAACAATATTTTAAATTGTACTATAAAGAATCCATCAGTCCATGTATCGAAACCATCAAAAATTTGATTAAATATTTGACATTAACTTAAAAAATTAATAATTTTTCTTACTAAACAATTCTTTTATCACAATGATTTTGCTGAAAGTAAGGTTATCTCTTAAAAATATTTCCTAAAATAGTAAATTTATTGTTTAAAAACTTTAAAGTTTTCATGGTTTAAACTTCTATTATTTTCCGAAATCTGATAATAGATTAATTGAAATTATTAATAAATTTATGGTAGAAAAATTAGTAGTAGTAATTTATCTATCCAGTAGTAGTTAATAGTAGTTGAATGAGTAGTTTAGTTATTAGTAATTATTTATTTTTTATGGGGATCTCTTTACAATATGAGTTATGGAAGAAAAGAGAAAGAGTTTGTTAAAAATCAACACAGATATCTTTTAATAGTGAGAAATGTGTATGAATTTAATTATTTTTCCTCCATCAATGAAAATTTTACTTGGTTTTATACGAACATATTTATAGATTTCTTATAGTCACTTTTATTTTTACGAAAACTTGCTTTATTTTAAAACTTGCATTTAAACAAAAAATTTTATCTAAAATAAAAAAATCGAATGATTTGATAGTAGTATTTTTATCGGTGTTAATATATTTAACTTTTTTTCGCGATTAGAAATAAAAAAGTCAACCTCTCATCTGATTTCTCAATAGTAAATAAATTTTCATGATTTTTATTAATTTTCTACTATATAAAACTCAATTATTTAAATCACTTTTTATATTTTTTTAACTATTTATAAAAGTTAAATTTTTAAGTGGTTAGAGAAGTTTTATATGAACTGCAAGCACTTAATTTTCAGCGAAACCATTCACTATTTACTGCATGCACCGTTTACCACTGAATGTTTTATTAGGTGATTTTTTTTTGTAATTTATATAGATTTATAAATAACGCATATAACATCGCTTATAATTTTATGTTACTTTGAATCAGTTAATTTAAGTTAAATGTTAATATAAAGTTAATATTTCAAATTTATTTTCATAAACACTATTTTAATAGCAATGTGATTTACTAAATAAGTTAAATAAAATACACCTAACTGTGCTTACAAGAAAATAAAAAGAAACGTTTCAAGAAAACTTGATTAAATATGTTTCGTTCATATTTCATCTTTACTATAAAATAGACATATGATACTATTTTAATGTTCAGCAATTTATCTAAACAACAATCTGTTTTATTGAAACACTAAATAAATTTTATTACGGTATTAACGTATTGAATTTCTCTCATTACTTGTACATATGTACATAAACATTATATAGGTTTCTCTCTATCTATCTTTATGAATATTATATTAATTTACAGATATATGAACTTGAAATTACTAAGGGTTATATGAATGTGTTTATTTATAACACCCCTTTACGATATGTATTTCACTCGTTGGATTCGCAAATTGTAGGTAATAATTTTAAATGAATATTACATTTATACATATGTATATATATATATAATTTATTTAAACAATAATATTCCTACGTAATATGACGATATATTATTAAATAAGATAATATTATTTCATTAAATTATGCTAATTTATGTTAAAAAGATTAATTCATTTTATATGTAATTCTTTCAAGTGTAAAATTCATTCATTAGTAATTAATGTTCTGAATTGAAACGTTTGAAATCATTTTAATAAAATGTTGAATTCTGTTATTTTATTTTGTTAATAAATACCGGTTTAAATCAGTAATTGGTAATCCAAAAAATGTAACTTAATACCAGTTTTAAATAATCATAAAAAAATAATTCACTAAGAAAAAAGCTATTTAAAAAAATAAAATTCAATTCTGGTTTATTTTTCAATTTAAAGTAATTTATTTAAAATAAATTCATACAGCAAAAATCTGTTCAATTTTTAGTAGTTATTATTCTATTTTATAAAAATTTGCAAAAATTATATATTTATATATATATATATATATATATATATATATATATATATATATAATATACATATATATATATTGTGTATATATAAATTTTGAATGAATGTGATCACATTGGTTTTAACACAGAAACGATTAAAACATATTTAATGTTGAAGACTTGGAGACAAACTTGTCAAAGAAATTTAATTAAATTGTGAAATCTCCTTTGTACATTCAATTTTTAGTAATTAATTTCCATCTAAATATAAACAGGTAAGCTACTCCTAAGCGTAATGAAGTCTATTTGTATTAAATACATCATTAATAAAGTAGATGAAACGAACGTATTTATTAATGTGTAACATTAATGAATAGTATTATTAACAATATACTACTTAATTGTTAAATTTGATAAGCTTATGATAATTTCACAAAAAAAATTTAATTGATAACAAGATATCTTTGAGATACATAATGAAACTTCCGATTAGTTAATATCGTGGCATATTTTCACATGTAATGAGTAGTGTAGATGTTTTAGGATATGTTTTAAAAATAATAAAATAATATATTTAATAGTAATTATTGGTAATGATTTCATACAATAAGATTTTATTGTTACTTCATTTATTTTAGAGACAAAAACGATGACTTTATCCTACTTATATCCTCCATTTATTGTCTGTTGAGACTAGTATGATTTTTCTTCAGTTTCTAAATGCTATTTACGAATGAGTAAGCATCAATTAGTTTTTATAATACAATTTTCAACGTATTTCTAAATAAAATAATTTTCTCAAGAAACATAATAAAGATATGAGTAAACATCCAGATAAATCATGCAGCTTATTAATTTATTCATTCAACTGTCTCCTTCTCTCTTTATATATATATATATATATATATATATATATATATATATATACATATTTATATATACACAAAATATCATTTGATAAGTATGGCAAAAAAGAAGTTAAATATCTTTTTTTGGAAAAAATCGATTTTATTTCTCAACATAGTCTCCATTGTGGGGTATATACTGGTCCAGAAAGAGAAGATAAAGAATTCGCTTTGGGTCACGTCTGGAGAATAGGGTCAGTAAGGAATCAATTCGAAACATAATTCATACAATTTTACTATTGTAACGGTCGGTTTGTGGACGGTGCATTATCCTGGAGAAAGGGCACTTTTTTGTGCGCCAATCTTGGCCGTTTTTGTTTCAGATCTTCTTTCAAACGGTCCAATAATGTTGCATTATAGGTTTTTGTTATCGTTTTTATCTTCGTTAAGTAGACCATCAGATTGATTTCTTGAGAATCCCAAATGACAATGGTCATCACCTTCTCATCTGACAAAACGGTCTTCGCCTTCTTCGGCGTCTTTGCACCAGTTGTTGTCCATTGCTTTGGCTACTTCTTCAACTCAGGTGTGTAGTGGTGTATCCATATTTCATCCACGGCGACGAATCGAAAAAAGTCTACTCTTTTTTATATTTTTGCGGCAACTGCTACAATGCTCTCTTTAAACATCTGCAGAACGTGAACAACGCATCGGTTCTGGCTAAAATTTCGTCTATGCTAGTTTGAAAAGTGGCACTTGATAGTTGTGGCGTTACCAAATGAATGGTAGTAACATCTCATAGAAATTACCAAACTTATCAAACGACCCTCTTATATATATATATGTTTGTCTGTTATATATTCTTATAGCATTCGAATTACCAAGAATAAACTTCGAATTTACTCCTTATAATTTTACGAATAATATAAGATATTAACGAATCTCATCAAATATGTTATTTCAATAATATGAGTATTTTTCACACAAAACTACTTATGAACATATATTCAGACTGAAAATGATATTCCAAAAGAACATAAGAATCACGATCGAACAACAGCGCATGCTTGGTGAGCATAATTGAAATCTCACTTAGATTGAAATGGACACTCCGAACAAACAGCGCAAAATTTATGTAAATGTCTCACACGCAACAGCGAGAACGTGTTTAAACATCGAAAACTAATATTAAGGATGTTCGAGGAGATGGTTGTTCTTCAAAAGAAATTTGTATGGCCCTACGAACCTTGATCTGTTTACAATGTTTGAATATATTCTTATTGTTGCATGTAGTTCAGAATGTTCTTTTCGGTTTAGTGTAAGTTCGGTTTCAGACATGGATTCTAAATTTACGCTATTTGTTCGCCCCTGATTTTTATATTTCCAATCAGAATATTTATTTTAGTTCAAATCCACTTTATTATAACGTTTTTATCACCCACCAAGTTTATAATGATATTATCAACTTATACAATAATGGTTATTATTAAAACAATTTTAATACTGAATAAAAAATTATTAGTTCGGCAGGAAAAAAATCGCGGTTTTTTTATGAACTTGAAATTCATAAAGCGCAATTATTTTTATAACAACTTAATATAATTGTATGTACTTATTCCTGTCATTTCGTAATGCGTTCTCTTAGTATTCTTTGTTCTTTTGTATCAAACGATTTTCGGTTCTCTGCTTCAAATTTCGGCACTTATGTTATCTTCACATAGAATTTAGATGATCTTTAGTAGCTAAATTCTATTTTAACATCGTGCATCTTCCGAAATAAGTCGTACAGAATAAAAACTAAAGTGAACCAAAAGAACGAAGATCAATAGAATAAGTTAAACATAATTTTAAATCAAACTATGAAATATAGCTCTATTTAGAAATCTATAATTATAAACAAATAAACATAAGGAATCTATAATTGATTTAAAAAAATGGTGTAGAATTAAATAAAGAAGAATGATAAAACAAACAATTTGAAATCATTGCATAATAAATTACAATTAATTTTAAATGATATGGTCTGTTCTAATAAATTGATAACGTTATCTAAAAAAATAATTTCAATAAATAATCATATTGCGTATAATTTTCATATATATGTGGTTTATTAGAAAATTAACAATCTATTGAAGTAGTGTGTTAAGATAAAAGTTGGATTTTTTGATTTCATTGCTCGTAATATGGTTAAAGTATAAATTTTATTGTAAGGTACATTTAGTAAAAGATTGTTATATTTTATTTTACAATTAAATTTTTATATTCTAGTATTTTTTATGTCTGGACTATATGAATATCCATATATACACTCATGTATACATGCATATGTATATATATATATATATATATATATTATTTTTATTACATGAATCAATGGTTCATAAAAATATTCACGAAATATGAATACAATAGAAAAAAAATAGCGATTTGAAATAAACTTTCGAAGGAAAATAAAATATAATTTGTATTCAAAAATAACAAAAATTAAATATCATTTTTTTTTCATTAAATTGTTGTTTTGATTTCGTATGTTTTCATTGTTTTAATTAATTGAATAATATTTACTTTAGTATTTAAAAAAATAATTTATAAGAATAAAATACTTTCACTCGCTTATTCATTCACGTTATATTTGCATATTGATCTTTCATCAATATGTAAAAGTTCCAAATTTCATTAAAATCGGGTTAACGTCTATCGGTCACTAATCGGTTTAAGAACTAAAACAAGTCACTGGCACAAGTTCAGTATTTGAAATTTTCTCATAAATTCTGGAAATGCCATGAATTAATTTTTAATTTAGTTTTAAAACTTCCTTTCATGTAATGAAATAAATCTATGTAATATATATATATATATATATATATATATATATATATATATATATATATATATATAGTTATTTTTAGTAATCTCTTTATTTTAGGTATTGTTTTATTTTATTCTATTTAAAAAAATATTTATTTAAAGTTATATATATATATACTGTGTCATTTTAATCAATATTATTACATATTTCGAAAAAAGTATATATATATATATATAAAACTCAATTCATAGTATGAAGTATATAAATAAATAAAGTAATATTTATTTGCATAACGTTCACAATGATTACTATAAACCAGTGGTATTCACAACTTGTCTATTAATGGATCCTTTAAGATTATAATTTTTTTCTGAAACCCTATCATCTCCAGAAAACTCAAGATGGGTTATCACAATAGTTTTGAAAATCAGTCATCTTGCAAGACCAAATTTTATTATTTACATCTGATTGAGCAGGGTCGTAATGTGTACTCATAAAAATAGTTTTACTGCATAATAATAGGTATTTATAGAAATAAAAGAAAATATTATAAATTAACTACTTTGAGTTTTTAGCTTTTCGGATTTTTTTTTCGAAAATTCATTCAAATTTTGACTTTGACTCGTAGAATCCCTGAAGGGGTTTCGCGAAAGCCTGTTGTTCCACGGAACACAGTTTCAAGAACAGTTGATATAAACAAATAATTTTATTTTTTTACTTAAACTCATTCTGAGAACAGCTAGTTAATATAATGTTTAAAAATAATATAATGTTTAAAAATAATATAATGTTTGAAAATTTATACACATGAAATTAGGAATCGAAAATTAGAAAACATATTCAAATTTTTATGAAATCTATATTATATTTAAATCTGTTTTATATTTAATCCATTTTCAAGTGAGTGAACTACTTTTTTCAAAATATTAAAATCGTACAAATTTGAATAAATAATAATAATAATAATGGAATATTTTGGACTTTTTTTATTTTTATATAAAATATGCTTACAAATTTCATGAAATATTATTATTTTTAATGATTATATAGTATCACAAATTTAATTTGATTACTTTTGAATGACAACGATATCAAAAAAAAAAAACATTAGTATATAAAGAATACCGTCATTAATGCATGTACATCGAATGAATTCATTATGAATTGATTTCATTTAAAATCAGTTGGTTTAAATCAGTTTGAAAGTTGTATTGTTAAGATTATATATTTGATTACTGTTCCTCGTATTAAGTGTCTCGATGGTATTCGCCTAATATTTTTTTATGAAGTATTCACTTCTTAAACAAATAAATGTAATAAGATCCTTACTTATATTTAATTCTCACTTTGTTGAAAATTCGTATCATAAGAGTAAACAGTATACACTTAGTGATAGCAAGGCCCATTAGATAAAGTAGTCCATCCCTATACAATATAACAGACCGAACACCTCTTGAGATTTTAATATTGCTGAAGGACGAATAAAGGAAGGACTGCTAAAAGGACGCAGCGGTCTCATTAAAGACTAATTTCCTAATGTATTTGTATATAAATAATACTAATAGATTTTTTATTTGGAAAATTATTATTACAACGATATTTTAGAGAAATTAGTTTTATTAATAATGTAATATTTGCTCGAAACAATATTTTTAGGTATTTTATTTTAAGATTTAATTTATTTTTAATTTCAATAAAAATTAAAACTAAATATTTTATTTTCAAAATATTAACAATTTTAATAGATATGTATGAAGGAATGATCTATAACTGTTAATTAAAAAAGGGAATAAAATCCAAACCAAACGATTATATTTATAGGAAAATATATAAAACGATAATTAAACATGTAAATTTTAATTATTCCTCAATTTCGAAAATACCAAATATTTGTTTACAAATACAAATGTAGCTGTGCTTGCTGTATCTGCCTTTGAATAAGAAATGTAAATTGTCACTAAAAGGTAAAAGTATATTCTATCAAGCCTCATTCGGTTGATTATAAATTATGTGAGTCATGGCTGAGCTTATAATCTAACAAACATAGAGCAGATATAGGTATTTTAAAACTGATGGATGCGTCTTGTCGCAGGCACGCAATTTATAGTGAGAAATATCATTCTTCATCGCGATCTCTATTATCGATGTGATTAATCAGAAAACAGGCGATTTTATTATATAAATCAGTCGAGGTTGTTACTAATGGCTTTATACAAAATAGAAAAAAACTCCTCGATTTCCGAGTACTTGCGATACAAAAGAACTAGACTTCTTGTACTAAAGGAAAAAGACTGGAGTGCTTTAGCGAGTCGGTCACTACTGACCATTACTTACAAGCTATTTAGAGAATACTTTTCTAAGCATTCTGGAGTTCTGCTAGCGAAACTACAAGAAGTAATCTAATCGATGCTTACAACAATGTCTCTGCTTTTAAGCGAAAATCACTCACCTAAAATATAAACAGGTATTTTGTAATGCCACTGAGAGTCTTAGTACCTAGTAATTACAACACGAATGTCTAATGATCACCCAATTACACATAAAGGGGTAGAATTATCCCTATCTATAATAAATTATAACTATCCACATGATCTTATAACAGCATTGCTATTAATTTGAATAATACAAAAATATAAATTAAAAATATCAGTATAGTTTTATTTTCAGTTAAATTATTTAGTTGGAGCAATTTTTTAAAATATTATTTTAAGTAAATGTAATTTAAGTTTCATCCAATATACTAATTTGTAAATATACCATAAAAAATACATATACATATATATATATATATATATATATATATGGGGTGAATCAATTTAGGCTTCCATATTAAAGTACTAAAAGAGGGTGCAGGGGTTAACAAAAATCATGTTATTTTTTATTTAGTATTTTAATTCCATTCAATACTAAAATACAATTGAATTAAAGTACTAAATGGGGGATAACATGTTTTTTTTAATCTTTATGTTTTTTTGATACTTTTATGCTGAAGCCTATGCACCTATATATATATATATATATATATATATATATACATATCACCTATATATGTATATATATACACAGACATATATCACTTTCAAGATGGTAATTTTCTGATATCGGAATTTCCATACTTGTGCTATCATTTCCATATACTTTGTTGAAAGAACTTCTTTTATGTTTTTTTTTTAAACTTTACATTAAGAATTGTTTGTTTCCGTACCGAACGCATGTTAAATGACACTCGTGATGAAATAAATTCCACATTTCTACGTGAACCGTAATAAAAACGCGATTAAAATTTCTTTGTTCTGACTTTAATAATAACGAAAATCGTAAAGTAGTGAGAATACTTTATAAAAACATGTGAAAAATTTAATCAAACTATAAAAAATCACAATCTTTTTTGATAATAAAAACTAAGAATGAAATCTTTTTAAAAAGAACAAATATATATATAATAGAAAGTTAGAAAGTTTATTTACTAAGATAAAAAGGTTAATTTCCTTCTACTATATGAAAATTATTATAGTTTGAAAGAAAATTATTACAATAATTATTATAGGAATATAATATTTATTATAGAAATATTTCATTTGCATTATTGTGATCAATTTCTTGTCATATTCATTGTGTTCGGACCAAGATAATATAAAACTTGTTAAAATTATATATTTTTTGGATAAAAATATTTTTTTTACAGAAAACATTTCTAATCAAAATTTTAAATAAACTTCAAAAAGAAAAATACTTTAATGATTTAATACTTACAAAAAGTACAAGAAAATGAAATAATTAATTAGCAATATAGATTTGAAATATAAGAGTAAAGGTTAATTTGTTTCATTGAAAATAATTAATCCCTCTACGACAAGCAAAAGAACATGCATATTAAATTTTCCATCGTATTTTATTTTTAAATTAAAAAAAATTCTTTGTACTTGATTCATACAAATTATAAAGTTAATTGTATTATTTTTTAATCAATATCGATGAGGTCAATTAATAATGTTGAAATTATAAACATTAATATTCTGTTGGTAACTGTAATACCATTGTCGAAATTTTAGAGCATTACAACCAGTCACGATTTCTCTTAATTTCTTTTTATTACCTTCTTGCTGAATGTTGTTATTAAACACAATTAAGTCTGCTAATTTATACTAATTGTCTTTCATTTATTTCTCTGAAATAATTTTTTTCATCGATTTGTTGTTTTGGAGTTGTTTTTTTTATGAATACAAGCCAAAAAGTCTTAATTTGTTTCTTTTTAAATAGTAACTAACTTAATTTGTATTTTTATAAAACATTAAAAAACATAAATAATATGTTAATTCTTCACTTGTATTTAGGATAAGAATTTACATGTTACAGTAGAAAAATATTAAAATACTTATGAAAATATAAATCACACAACACATATTTAAAGGTAATTTATGTATGTAGACATTACATAATAATATTCTGTCTATTCCTAAAAAAAGTATAGTGAAATGAATTTTTATACCTTGTACACGATAAAATTTTAACAGTCAACATTTAATCTATTTCTGTTAAAATAGTCAGTAATTTTGATTAGTATACTTTCAAAATTTTACTAATGATATTTGTTATACAATAGATTATTTATTTTCTTTAAAAGGCATTGTAAAATTATTAATAAATTGATGAAAATTATTCCTTGATTGTTGTAGTCATATTATACAATTAGCAAAAAAAAATTAATTTATAAAATTCATTTTATAAAACCAATATTATATATATATATATATATACATATATATCATAACATCAACTTGGTAGAAATATTACATTATTTGTACATACTTTGTTTATATTTCTATTGAAAAATTATATTTTTATATAAAAAATAGCCAGTTTGAAAATAAATCCACATTTTAGAAAATATTCAATTTTATCAAATAAGGATACATTTTATAATCATACATGTGGAATAAATTTTGCTTCTGAGAAATACTTTACACTAATAAAATATTTTATTTTAAAATAATAAAAATATAAAAAAGTTATATTAATCCGTCTTGCAGAAAAGAAAATTAAATGTTCATTAAATCGATTATAAATAATATTTTCAGGCATAAATTCACAATGTAAATTGTTGAAATAAAAATTCGTTAAACACAAAAAATAATCCATTATAAGTACTTTTAAAAAAAATAACGAAAATAAGAGGATTAATTTTTAAACGATTTAAATCAGTATAAAGGATTTGATACCAAAAAAGTATTTATTCACATTTATACATTTTATCACGTATCTAGATTTTATAAACTGAAAGTTTCTTCAAGCGAAAATTATTTGAATTTTTAATTATGAAATGTTTCATTAAAATGTTTCTTATATCACAGAATATATACATATATATATATATATATATATATATATATATATATATATATGTATATATACACACACATATAAATTTGTATACAAATGTATATGCATGTGTGTATGTATACTCCCGTAAGCACACACAAGCATATTTATATATATATATATATATATATATATATATATATATATATATATATATATATGTATGTATATGCGTTAATAATTATGACAGTGGACTAAGTCATGCGTTTTCCATATTGAGATATTTAGACCTTTACGTTTGTACGTAATAAAAAATATTTTTCCATTATGTAACAAAATATTTTCTAAAGTACTTACTGTTATAATGTGAATATTTTATGTTATTATGAATTTCTACGAGTATCATAAAAAAATATGTGTTTTTTAATACTTCTTCTGACTTAGACTATTTTCAAAATTATTCAAATATCTTAAAAATGACATATAGGAAAAAATATTTCACTTTTATTCAAAGAAGGAAGTTATAAACAATAGTATTCTCTTACATTTTGTCATGATAATCATGCAAAATTAATTTAAAATAATACTAGAGATTTCTTCTTCAATAACGGTATTTTCTTTTTATGATGTTTTGAGACTATGAAAATATTCATGGAAAATTAGCAAAATGTATGGTAACAAATCCATTATATCCTTGTTTTTCTTTGTTGTTTATAAATAATTGAATACTTGCGAAAAGTGGAAATAATTGATTTTTTTGTATTATATATATATATTTTTTTGTATATATATATATATATATATTATTTTCGGCCTTCTTTTTTTGGGTGAATACATCACTATTTTCATTAAAATTAATTATTAATCATGTCCATTCAATAGAATATTTTTTCACGAACTTCGCAGATATTTAAAGGTTTATACTGATTTGATCAAAATATGTCATCAACATATTTATCATCGACATCATATTTTATTTGTAACTGACATAATTGACTGTTATGAATCTATTTTTTATACATTCATCAGCTTCAAGTAAATATGATTTATTTGTCGAATAAATATAATTATATTTTGATGAACTCATTACACGTCTGATTTTTTTCATGTGGTATAAATAAAATTTTAATTAAAAATGGTATTTTAAATTATAAGTATGTCAGTTATTTATTAATATTATATTGATTTACTACTGATTAATTGTGAAAATAACTAAATAAAAAATAATACATTTTTAATTCTCAATTACCAGTAAAAAAGTTAATTTCTGTCTAATTTAATCTTGTATTTCCTAGAATAACAATAAAATACTCCGAAACATATATTTATACGGAAAGAGTTTTTGTTTTATTTTATTTTTTACTATTCCGAAGTCTATTTTAAATTATGACTAAAAGAATTGACAAAAAAAGACAAGTGGTAAAATGCAAAAACTTTTCTTATTGTCAGTTAAGTACTCCGATAAGAAATAAATATTATATTTTTATTACCTTCTACGTAAAGTTTAAATATTTAAGTACGTTTTAAATAAATAAGTATATAATTAAGCAATTTTTGAATAGACCCTTCAGAACAATTTCCATATACAAGTTTAATTTTAGAGAATGGTAATACGGAAGATTAATTTAATTAATGGAAATTTAATTTAATTCAATTAATTGCTCATTTTATTCAGACTATCAATCATTTGTGTCAGTTGATTTAATATACTTTTGAACATAATACATTACTTTTATTGAAAAAATCATCTATTTTTAAGGATTCTTCATAAGTGCATAAATTATAATTCATTCAATTTGTATAATGTTTCTATACATTTTTCATTTGTTATTAAAAATATATAGAATTTATTTTGTTACCTTTTGAATAAAGGTCTTTAAATCAAACTTCAATTACGAAAATTCATTAATTTACATAAGTAATAGTACATGCAATAGAATTCAGTTCTCAACTTTGCATCCACTTTGCCGGATTGATGTTCATCAAACAATAGAACCTTTCACAATTGATTTTCTACGAGAGCATACACGTCATTCCGTTATGTATTTTGAATAATTGTACGTAAAACAGCACAAAAGATAAATTTGATTTAATTACAAAAATGTCCATAACTTTTCTATTAAGTTGATGCAAAGTACATCATTCATATATGAATCGTTAATGTGTAAGAGACATTAATTTAATGTTATCATAAAATTACACATGTTATGCAAAGATAATTTTCATATCATGAGACATTATCATTCATATTATATGTTCATGTTTACAATGTGCATGAAATATACATGAAACAGGCGAAATTTCAAATTTTATTCTCTTCGTGTTTCGTTTTTCTATCATTCTTTCATACACATCCATTTTCACAATATAATTGAAACAAATCGAGTTAATGATATAATTGATTTAAACATAATAGTAAACATGTTATTTTTTTATCTGTTATTATACAAAAACGCACATACATCATACAATATATATGTATATATATATATACACATTATATCATTGAAAAATAAAGTTATAGGTAAATATTTATTAATTTAAGTTTATTAATCATAAATATTCTCCTATCTCATTCATTTAATATAATTTTTTTCTTTTTATAAAGGTTTAAATGTAGAATTAAATAAAAATTCCCTCTAAAATAGGAAAATGTTATTTGGTGTGCATAAAATTTCCTGCAAAATTGATTTTTAAAATAATTTAAGTATAAAAAATATTATTCTTACTTTATATAATAAAATAAAATATTAAAACAAATCTCAGAAATTCAGTTAGTAGATGTTCTTATTACAATAAAAAAAGAAAAGAAAGTATTTAAGAAGATTTAGTAAGTAATGATAATTATGAATTTGTATTATAGTAAGAACTTCACCTTTTTAAACTTTAGTTACTTAAGCTCGTTTAAAAAAAATAATTATTAACTTAATTTACTTTTTACACTAGATCGATAAACATCAAAAATTAATACAAATGAAGCCATTCAAATTGTATGAATCATTTATAAATGCAAATTAAAGTATTAATATCTATACTTGAAATATTTCCCATATCTCTTTCTCAATTGTTATTTTTTTAATATATATAATTTATATATTTGTGTATCAAAAGATACTATCAAACATTTTCATCTGAAAATATTTTTTTGAAAAGCATGTAATTTGTTTTAAATATTGTCTGAAAAATTTTGAAAATAAATATTTTATATTGTTATATTTTATATATATATATATATATATATTAGAATTTTATTTATATGATTATTCAAATAATATATTTTATTCATTAAAGAAAATACTCTAACAAATAACTGTTAGCCACTCACACCTTAATTGTTACTACAAATTGAAATGTATTCATAATTCATATTCAATATAATTTACTTATAGTCGAGTTTAAATTATTGAAAGATTTCTCAGGTTCTAAAAAATAATTTCTTTGCAAAAATCGAATATTAATATATAAAACACTATTGTAAATAGTATTGAGTTAAATTTGAGTTAAAAATAATTATATTTTAAAAATTCTTTAGTAATTTTAAAAAGAATAAAAAGGTCATTACGAAGCCTTGATCGTTGAAAGTTTGTTATATAGTAGAAAATTCAAATTCTTTAAAAGGACAAGAAAATATTATCAAGTTGACTACACTTAAAATAATATTCTATATGTCCTAATTAATAGTTTTTTTAATTATTTAAATAATAATAGGAAGACAAATAGAAATTGATAATAAATAAAAATCTAGATAATTCATGCTATATAAAAATAATAGTTATGAACAAAATACTATAGTTTTTCTCAACAATTTAGGAAAGCAGTCTTGTAAAAGTATTCTGAAACTTTTTATAAAGCTAAGTATTAATAATAATTATAAGTGGTTTGCCCTATATTTTGTCATCGTGTGCCTTCATCAAATAGATATTAGAGACTCTACTATCGACCTGAAGATGACACATGTATTGAAATAAGTAGTGAAGAACAGCAATACAAATAAAAAAAACAACTAGGTCAATTGAAACCAAAAAGGTTCAATTATAACTGATCATTTTTTGATTGTTGTTTGTAAATATTTTATTGTGATACCATCGTCTTTAGAGAAGATAAAAATATGATGAATTCTTGGCATTTTAAGGATGATGGTATCGCTGTCGAAGTATATATATATATATATACATATAAAACAATCAAATTTATTAATAATATTTTATTGAGAATTTTTAATGAAAAACATTTTGTGGGTAGAGAAATTAAAAATTCGTATGTAGAAAATATGTTTCTTTTATAAAACAGTAATTCTATAGTTGATAAAACTAATATTTCTGTTTTTTTTCTTGTTTTCTTTATAAATAAGTTTTACATAAAATTAAGTCACGAATATGTATATTTATTTTGAAATTTTAGAAAGATTAATTAATTAACGATACACCTTTGAATTAGAAAATATATTTTGTTAAAAAAAATACTCATGATGGAAACCAAAATACTGTTTATAAAAAATGTCTATTATTTTTCAGGATAAAAAATTGTTACAAACAAAACTGTTTTACTCCAACTACAATATTTTTTTAGCAATACCGGAAAAATAATAAATTGACTTCGAGCAAATACCGTTTACAAAATGATATATCTGTATCTAACATAATAGTCTGTGATCATTGTGTCACGATTCTGAAACCCATCTTACAATATATGTCATCTTTAGTTAAAAAAGAGATTTTATTGAACGTTCATAAGCTTCCATAATAAAAACGTTCTTACATATTAACATTTGACAAGTAACATCATTTTTCATACGTCATTTTTTCAGAACAATCTATTACTGTCATTAAAAACTTCTTTATCAGGTTTGAACAGGTAGTAGATACGATATTTATCAATTTCAACAAAGTTATTTTCTTAAACCTTTGACTAAACATTTTACTTAACTTTAAGGTATGCACTATAATAAATATATTTATAAACTATTTTTGATCAAACCGTTTTCTCTTGAAGAATATTTATTCATATGACTGATCAAGATATTATATAAGGTTGGTGAAAAAATAATTGCGGTTTTTACGTATGGAGTATAAAGACGCATATATAAGTTAAAATTATATTTATTAAACGAAATAAAGATCATTGGCGTGCACACATTTCTCTCAACGGGAAACAAATTTGCTTATTCCTACAAGATAGAATTCTGGAGCACTTTGAGCTGATGCTTGATTTTTGAAAACCTAATCTCATAGGAAATTACTCAAATGTTAAAAAAAAATGATAACCTGTCGGAGACAGGTCCGGAGAATTAGGTGGATGAGATAAAATTTTATAATCCAGATTATTTAATTTTTTTAAAATCATTTGTGGGACGTGTGATCGGGCATTGTTATAAAGAAGAATTGGTCCTCTTCGTTTGACAAATGCTGACCGTAAACGATACAACTTCTCATGGATTTTTCAATTTCCTGACAATATTTTTTTGTTGTTATTGTTTCACCAGAATTTAAGAAGTTGTAATGAATGATGCCACTTGCCGATCACCAAACAATGACCATAATCTTTTTTTCATGAATCTTCGGCTTAGGAAACTGTTTTGGTGTTTTTTCTTGATCTATCTACTGTGATTAACGTTTCCGATTCTTCTAGATAATCCACTTGTCATCACGTGTGACAATACAATCAAGAAAGGGTTCATTTTTGTTACGCAAAAGAAACGTAGAGCAGACTTCTTATCGCCGAATTGCTGGATGTTCGTTTAATTCATTCGGCATCCATTTATCCAACTTTTTTGTTTTTGAAATTAGATTCAAATGTCGAAAAACTGTTGAATGATCAACATTGAGTTCTTCTTCCACCTGTGGAGTTGTTTTACGTGGGTCCACTTCAAGAATGGTTCTCAAAATATTATTGTCTACAGCTGAATGACGTCCACGACCCTCCCCATCACCACGGCTTTCGTTTCACTTATGAATAGCTATCAAAGCGACCTAAAATCTCAATAACTAACAATCCATTACGACATTTTTGCAACCAGTGTTGAGCAGTACGTTCACTAACTCTTCACCAAAACAAATTTGATATTTCGAGCAGTTTCTGTTACTTTACGTCCCAATTTAAACTCATAGAAATAAATCGCACGAATTTGCTTTTTCCATGACTAATTTAAGAGGTTATATCCAACAATACTAAAGATGAAAATAATAGACATAATCTGAAATCAGTCGTTCTAATTTCATTGTTTATAATTATGAATCACATGACTATAATAAAAGATGATTGTAAAGAGAAAAATTGTCCCCAAATTTAAACTGATAAAAAACGCAATTATTTTTGTACCAACCTAATAGTAAGAATCATATTATTTTAAAACCTGAATTTATTTTGTTATTAATTAAATATTTATTTACATATAAAACAACTATTTCTAAAATTCTAGTTATATTTCTTTTTATGTTCTCTATAATTGTTGATTCATTGCATACACTTTCAGTTATGATCCCATAAAATGTTGTTTTAAACGGAAATATTTACGAAAATACGTATTTTTAGCTTTTTAAAAGTAGTTTCATTTATATCAACTATTTTGTATTTTATTTTACTTTTATAGCCAAAATAAATTTATAATACATTTACATCGGCAATGAAAATTACAATGTTAATAAAATAAATGATGTTATGGATTCAAATAAGATCTTTTCTTTTTAAATGTGTTTATCAATTATATATATATATATATATATATATATATTCAAGTAAATCAAAATTTAAATTTTTTTAATGATTCTTGTGAAATAAACATCAAGCAAGTTTAATAAAACGTAATTTTGACTATATAAATTTTATGACTATATTAAAGTATAACTATTCTCTATTTAAACTTAACTCTGTGTCATAAAAGTACTAGCATATGCGTGTCTACTAATGTTTCCTCAGATTTGAAAATCTTCACGCGAGATGTTTAACCCTGATTATATAAAATTTACCGTCAAAACTAAAAAATATTCGATAACTTTCCGAATTTATTAAACTTAATTACTAGAATTTGTTAAAATTTATTCGAAAATAAATTTGTTACTTTTAAATAAATTACATCTAATCTGAAAATTAATCTGAAATAAATAAGTATTTTACTACAATTTTTATAAAAAATATGTTCTAATTTATAATTAATATGTCAATGTTATTCTGATTAATTAAAGAAAATTTGTATGTTTGTTTTAATCTCATTATAAATAAACTTTTCCTTATAAATAAAAATTCGAAGATTTAAAATTATAATCTGAATAAACAGTTCTTGATTCAATAAAACGCGAACTTGATTCAAGAATATGTGAACACGATTAAAAAAACATTAAATAACTTCAAGCTTGATTTACTTAAAAATCTAACATACAAACATATTATATATATATATATATATATATAAATGGAGAGAGAGAGAGAACTTTTAATCGATTGTAACGAGAACTGAGAGAAACTATATTTCCTCGTTACAAACATTACTCGTTATTTCATTCCTAAGTATTATCTTTTTAAAAAACAATCCTGATAATACGCTTGTAAATTATTTCAGAAACGAATACATGTATTTAATGATACGTACAAATATAAATGAAAATTTTAACGAAACATGGATAAATATCTTGAAGCAAGTAAACAAATTCATCAATTTATTTAATATTGTAAACTTAAGACCTTAATTAAATTACAATTCGACTTTAAAAGCGCGTTGACAACTAGTCATTAGTGACTTTTATGAAAGCAATAAAAATATATTAGGTTGGCAGGGAAATAATTGCGGTTTTTATTTTCTGAATTCTAACCTAAATTTTTTTTACTAATAGCATCATTTCATCGTTTTCATGTTAATATAATTTCAAAGTGAATATTTCGGTTTGTCTTTTGGTTACATCAACTTTGGATTTATTATTAATTTTGTATCAAATTGGGCTATTGAATTAAAGATATAAAAAAAGCAAATAAGAGCAATTTTTGTATGGGTTCAAAATCGGAGGTAAAGCAGCAGAAACTGGTCGTAAACTAAACTATGCTTTCGGTGTGGGTACTGTTAAGAAATGTACGGTGAAATGGTGGTTTTAAAAATTTCGTGCTGGAGACGAGAGCCTTGAAGATGAAGAAGGTCTCCGACGTCCTTCTTCAGTTTCTACAACCAACTGAAGGCGTTAGTTAAATCAAAACCACGCATAACAATTCGAGAGCTTGTACAAAAGCTAGGCGTTAGTCACCTAACAGTCCTGAACCACTTAAAGCAGCTAGTTGAGAGGAAAGTATATCACTTTGAATGTCATAAACACACAATTATTTTTTATAAACCTAATAGAAAGACATAAATATTTTTTTCATTTGAGAATGTGCAGCATCTATAAACCTGTTCTAAATATAGAGCTTACTGCCAACTAGACAAATAGAACATTTCTTGAAGAAGAACAGCTTTTCTAGACCTTTTCACGAAAAGAACTCTTTATAAAAGAGAATGTCTAAACGAAAATATACAAGAATTAATGTTCATGAAAATATTTTATCCTTATAGCTCATTAGATCTTATTTTGGCAGTATAAATACAAACACAAATTTATACACACACACACACACATATATATATATATATATACATATGAATGTATATATACATATATATATATATATATATATATCTATATATATATATATATATAGAGGTATGTATATGTATATACATATATATATATATATATATATTAACATAAATATATTTAAGCAATTAGAAAAAAAATACCTTCAGAATATTGTAAAATCGTGAATCGTGACACTCACTGTGGGAGATCAAGGGTCATTCAGCTACACAACTGAATATTTAAAAAGGAATTGATGTAATTTTAGTCTACAATGATATTTATTTTGCCGAAAAAGCATTTTTTTATTATTCGATGTAAACATATAGTTATCTTTGTTACAAAATGTTAAAAATAGAAAAAAATGAGAAAATTAATTACATATTATGTATAACAACGCTATTAAAGATTGGTTTTATTATCTTTAATAGCCATCATTATCAGCTAAAATGTATATTTTTACAGTAGCATTTGCAGGATGAGTTTTTGAATATTTTTAAATTTTTAAAAAAATATCATATAAAAATATGGTTTACTGTTAGGTGATGAAAAGCGATTTAAATCAGAAGTAATAAATAAATCAATCATTAATCAATTCTATCTTTTAACAAAATAATAAAATGTAGTAAATATTAATAATATACAGCTTCGTGTATAAGATTTCAATCAGTGAATATTTTATTCAATTTTATGAAAACTGAGACATTATATCATCAAATATATTTGAAATATAAATAATAATAGTCAATATGTTAAATTCATAATAAAACAATAATGTTTATATTCATAAAAACATTTATATTAAAAATTATTATATTTAGAGAAATATGAATTCAAACATTTCATCCAAATTTGATATTTAATTTTAAAAAGGACTAATTGTTTATTTACAATAAATATGGAATTGAATAATTACACAGAGTTGATAATGAGGCAGAGAAACGTTTAGATGCTTCTATGTATGCAAATACAAATGATTATGTTTTCACAGGATGGCAATTATTTTGCTCCATTTCTCTGTTATCGATAGGGAAATCAACCGTAAATAATATAATTCCGCATTAAATAACTATTTCGAGCGTAGTTCAAGAAATTACTAATAAGTCATAGAAAAAGATATAAAAGTAAATCGTTTCATTAAACACAAATTTCAAGTACAAATATTTCACATATTTTAACCAAATTACCAATTAACTGTTTAAAGGATGTTTTAAAAAGAATTACAATAAGTCAGTTACAAGATATGTCTTTTAGTTGTACTATGTTGATTAAAAATTTCGGGAATTTATATTTTAAAGAAACCAGGCAAACCAAAAGTTAAAATTTAAACGATATTTTTTATAATTCTTCCTCTATAATCTGTATAAAACATTATTGTGATCTCTCAAACCATTTGTGAACAGCTAATGTTTTTTTATAAAATAGTGTTCGGCTTGTTCGACGATTTTTACTGTGTTTAAATTTATCGAGCAGCAAGTTTGTATTAAATTTTGTATCAAAAACGAATTTTTTTGTGCTGTATGTTTAAAATGTCGAAAAAAGCATTTGGAAATGAGTGTTTATCGAAAACGTAGGTATACTAGTGGTAAATTTTGTTTAAGGAGAGTGAGGTGAGGTGTTAAATGATCAATAATAAATTATTGATCATATTAGCAATTTTTTGATCAGAATTCTTTTGCTACGTTGATTTAATGTTAGTAGCAACATTTTACTAAGCTCATGAATTAAATAACAGTAGTTTAAATGGCTCACTGCAAATGTACATATACATATATATTGTAATATTGTTTTTATCTAGAATAGCTTTATTTATACTTGAATAAAAGCTAAATAATAAAACACATATCAAATCGAATGAGTAAAAATAAAAATATGATTTATTTATAGAAAGTGACCATTAATAAATATCGAAAAATAATAAAGATGTTTATTACAGTACATAAAAATAATTTGTTACATCCAGTTAAATTTGTAACTACACGTTCTGTAAATTTAACAGTAAATCTACTGTCTAAACTTCTTAACGACCGTGTTGTTTCATGAGGTTTACGACTCTCTGATCACTACATCGTTCACCCTTAAAGTTTTACCTATGAGATGTAACTGGAAAGTAAACAACTACTCTTAAATAACTGGAACAAAATATTAAAACCTAAATTCATGTAACAGAACATATACATATATTACAAATTAAATAATATTAAAACAATTAAGAGAATAAACATTTGTTACACATTTATTCATATATAGATATTATAATTTTTAATTAGAATTGAATGTTTACTATATAATTTTTAATCAATGTAATTAAATTGTATTTATATACTATAATAGAGTTTTAATGTAATAAATGTGTGCATATAGTATATATATACATACATACATACATATATATATATATATATATATATATATATATATATTAATAATTATTTAAAATTATGCCACGGGTTAATATTTTGAATAGCAGATAAAATAATGAAGAAAATATAATAATTATTTTTTCTCAATGAAAAAAGGACAACTTTCTTGTTATATTTATTTGTATATAATGCCATATATAAATGTAATTCAAGATACGTTTTTATTTATTAAAATTCAATTCATCCAGAGAAACAAATTTTTGATAGCAGTTAATTCGTTGTTCTAAAATTTGAT
>CM068316.1:38836570-38916570 GCA_034766995.1 Acanthacorydalis orientalis
TCAATTTATACAGACATTTTCTTTATCACAGATTGTTAATAAAAAGTAAGTAAATAATAAAACATTATATATATATATATATATATATATATATATATATATATATAAAAGAAAGTATATTTATATATATATATATATATATATATATAATTTCTTACATATGTTCATGTTTAACTTTTTACCGCTTTACTTTCATTTTGTTATGAACTCTGTTTAGTCTGCAAAGTTCTACATTATTTGAGTTCTGATGAAATTCTCTTTAAATAGTGATACACACAGCACTACCGTACAGAAATGAGTATACTTGAGACATTCAATAGTTAAACTATTTATATGTTCTGAATACTAATCTATTTGAATAAGAAATTAAAGTCTTCATAGACATTAACTGAAGATATATAATTTGCCTATAGCATTATTGTGAATGAGTCTTTGTAAATATAATTATATATGTCTATATATATATATATACGTGCATATATATACATATATATATATATATGCATTTTTCATATACCATTATGTATCATTAATAAATAATTAAATAAACATTTAGTATGAATATTTTGATCAAATTGTTACAAAGTTACATTAGAGTCTTATGAAATATTGAAGCAAAATTATATTTAAGTCATGATTTATAAAAGTAGATATGAAATAAATTCATTTACGAATGCATGACAAGTTTCAAAACAAATATGAAAAGATATAATTTTCTTTATAACGTCAAATGTAGAAGTTATTTATAGTCTAGAATATTTCACGGATTAAAACCTATTCACAACACAGCATGTAATTAAACAAACAAAAATATAGGTTTTAATTGAAACGTGTTTTATATGCTTACATATTGATATTTCATACAAAAGTACAAGCATAAAGTACATTATGAAATAATTACAGGAATCACAAATGAATGACAATTATTTATACATTTATTATATATATATATATATATATATATATATATATATATATATATTATTATATATATTATATATATGTATATATATATATATATATATAATAATTCAGATTATAATATTGTTAAAAAAATGAGTTTTGTGAATTAATACAAACCCTCGTTAATTCATGGATGAAATTAGATTAACGGATTAATTGTAACTAATTACTGAATGATTGATAAAATTTTAATTTTTTAACACTTTTTTCTAGTAACACATAATATAAAATATAAACCCAATAAAAGTGATACGAACATAATAAATATTTTTTTATTTTTTACAGAAGAAATAAATTCAAGCAGAATCATATATTACTACGATACTACATTAAATAAATTGTCATATATATTTTAAATAAAAATATATTTATTAAAACAATTCAATAGTAATTAAATTAAAGTGTACACATAAAAAAATTAACAGAAAAAAATATGTATTATTTATTACAAAATTATAACGGAAAGTGATTATCAAAATGAAAAATAAAATGTTTTAACTTGGGTGTATTACAAAAGTAATATTAAAATTGGAAATTGGAAATTGTAAATCTGTTTAGTTAATTAGGATTTTTACAATTATTACTTATAAATTTATTTTTTAATTTGCTAGAACTCTTATATAGGTTCACCAAACTTTTCAAGTTTTAAATCATAAAAATGAAGTTGTTAATTATTAAAATTGGTAATTATAATATTTGTAAGTATAATTTAATATAACTAACATTAAATGTAATTATATATTTTAACTATAATATATTTATATATTCAACTGAAAATTGTTGGACTTTAAACTAAATAAAAATTCTATGTTAAATAAATTTGAATTTTAATGTAAAATTGTGTGATTCGTATCATTATAATACTTTAATCATAAGTTACTATATTATTAAGTAATCATAAATTTTGAAAAGGAATATTATGAAAATAAAAATATTTTAAAATGCATTATATTTAAAATAATATTTTTAAATTTTATTTTTCATTTTTATTTGCCTACAATAGAAATAACCTAATAAAATAATAAATCACGGGCAATTATATATAGAAAAAATATTATTTGTAATTTGTACAACATACATGCATACACACACATACATATATATGACAGATAGATACATAGATAGATATATATCAATAACCAAACAGAACATCTTAATTAATTTAAATACTACATATATTTATATTCAATCACTTTTAGAAAATTGTATTTGATAATAAGTAATCAAAGTTCATTTAAAGAAAACATTAGTCAATAAAACGTATTATTGAATCAAAATAAACGGCATTATCTTTTTGTATTCGTATATAATGAAAATTTAACTCAATTGTCAGAGGAATCGAAATATACAATTTGTTAATCATGTTGATTTTTAATTTACGAATTGAACGCTTCATTGTCGTTCATAGCCTTTTTTTAAGAGAGTTTTTTTTATTTAAATATTTGTAATAAAATTTATTACTTTAAATTTTCATATATATATATATATATATATATATGTATGTATATGTTTATTGATTTATGTTTCTTTATAGTATATGTGTAAAAACTATTAACTTCCTCTAGAATTTTGACTAAATTGTAAAACATAGTATTTGGAATAAAATATTTACATGTATAACAGTAGTTGGTAGTATTTGTGCTTAATGTTATAAACGTTTCAAATCGTTGATGTTAAATGAGTTTATAGTAATTAATGTAATGACTTCGTTATAAATACTTAATGTATTTTAAAATAAACACAAAATGCTTAAGTAATTAACGGGATATTTTGTGGGTATATATATATATGTGTGTCTGTGTGTGTGTGTGTGCGTGTACTAATAAATACATATATATATATATATATATATATATATATATATATATATATATATATATATATAACATATATATGTGTTATATATATACACATTAGTTGTGTGTATATTATATAGAATGATAATCGAAATATATTGAACAGAATACAATTTATTTTAAGAAATAAACGTAATATAAATGATTAAATATCGTTACAATTTAATTAATTAATTTGTTTATGTTTTTTCCTGAAAATATTACACATTCGTTTAATATTTCGAATAAAATTCTTGGATTTTGATTTTTTTAAATGTATTTTAAAAAATGAAAGAATATAATTAATTCTTCTGTTAACAATTTAAATATATATTTTTACTATTATTTAAATTAATAATTTTAATACTTTTTATTTACTTATAATACTCTTAGAAGAAAAAAAACGATAATATTTTTCTACCATTTTGTTGAAGTTTTCAAGTCGTAATAATTTTAATAATTTAATAAAGTTCTTCGTCCAAAAATCTTCATATTGACATGTTACAAAATTATTGATAAATTAAAATAATGATAATAAGTAAAAATATCAATATTTTTTCTTATCCATCTATTGTATATAATTCACCCTTATATATATATATATATATATATATTGATAATATTTTATAAATATTTTATTGAGTTACGGTCTTAATATTTGCATATTTTTCGGTATAAAATAATTATTTCCATTATTTAATACGTACCGTACACCATTTTATTGTAGCTTAATTATATGAAAATGCATGTACCTTTACGCATAGAAACACACACACGCACATACATATATATATATATATATATATATATATATATATATATATAAATATGTGTACAATTTGGCATTGAATAGACAAATTAAAGTTAAGTTATAGTTTAACTTGATATATATATATATATATATAATATATATATATATATATATATATATATATGTATATATATATATATATATATATATATATATATAGGTAGATAGCTAGGCATTGCTTTTAACATCAACAAACACTTACTTTTATATATCCATAATATTAATTGACAACAAACACAACGTTTTGACTAGAATTCTGTGGTTTTATTAATATATTTCAAGTTAATCTGCAAATCATATGTGATTTGAATAATTACCAAACTTCAGAAGTAGAGATTAACAAAGTTTGTATTTGTTGACAATGTACCTTGAGATTAAATGCACACAACTAATTAAATACCTGTCTGTTGCACATATGTCTGTAATACAGACTGCATATTCAAAAATAATAATTAATATATAACACTAAAATGAAGAGTATCTCTATATTAAACAAATGTTAGTAGAAAATAAATTCTATTGGAAAGTATTTCCGTGAAATCTGACAATTTTTTCTTAATAAAATAATAATAGCTATTACTGTTTATAAATAATTTTTCTTTAGTAATAAAATAAACTATTATTTTATTATTATTTATTTTATAAAAAAAAGATTGCCTTTATTTCAATGGTATTTGTATTTTCAAGAGAAACTTTATTCACAAATTCCATTTTGTTTAGCTGTACAAAAAAGAATCATAGATTCATTATGAATGTAAATAATATATCAAAATTGCTAATAAGTTAATACTTAATCTTTCATAAAGACACTTCTAATTGTCTTCTTGCATGTTAGAATTTTTGTCTTCGATGAAAGAGTTTTTTTAGTAGATTGAAAATATTAATAAGAAAAAATTGAAATGGCATTCTTAAATAAACTTCTTCATTTACATTCGATGAATATATATATATATATATATATATATATATATATAATAATATCATTAAATTATGTAAATATTATATATATATATATATATATATATATATATGCGTTTGTTTACTTGAAAAATAATAAACATTTACTAGTGCAAATGTAGAAATAGACAATTACAGGTTTATAAGAAGCAATAACGGAACAAAGAAAAATATCAGCCAATAACAGCTGTATTATTTACAAACGAATAATTGAAAGTAGTGAGTCAAGAACAGATATCTACTATTTGTCAGAAATCGATATTCTATATTTAGATTACCTAGATTTGAATTACTTTCCGTAATGTGAGAAACGAATAAGTAATGAAAATATTGATTTTATTTTCACTCTATTAAAATAGTACATTTAAATATTGAAATTAACATCAGTTTGAAATACAATATATCTTTTATATATATATATATATATATATATATATATATATATATATATATATGTACATATCTAAACGTAAAAATTTCATCTATGCTATTACAGTAAAGTCAAGGTTCTTTCTTTCATTATATTTATTCTTGAAATATACTTTATTTTTAGCATGTTGAAATATAGATTGTTTAAATATACCGTATTGTATTCGTGTTTGAAAAAAGAATTATATTTAATGTTCTATTAAACTGAAATAGGTACTCGTTCTTATTTCGTTTCATTAAAAGAACTGAGTTGTGATGAATAGTACTTTAAAATAGTAGTAGTAACGTAAACATAAAATTAAAATTCTGTTATGTCTTTTTATATTTGCTTTGATACTATTCATATTTACATTTTTATGTAAAAACAAGACATTCAAATAATCTTAAATCGAATTATTTTTTACATTTTCAAATTATGAAATAATAAAGTTTAAAAACATTTAAACAAGAATGTAAAGTTATAGATAAAGTTGTTTTAATTTATAGTTTAACATTTGTTTTGATATATATTTTACTATTATTATTTCATAATAAATCTTAATGTAGAAATAGTTGGATTTGAGATTATTTCATGAGCGTTTTGCTTTTTTGAGAGGAGCGAATGAATTTTATAATTGATTATTTAGTATATATTACATACACTATATCATTAATCAACTGTTATTAAATGATGTCTTCCCGATTATATACTTCAATTTAAAAACATGACTTAGAGCATAAGAATTGACATTTAAATATTATATTAACTGTTAAATTGTAACATAATTTGTATGAATATATATATATATATATATATATATATATATATGTGTGTATATATATATATAATAATCTTTAATTCGAAGTGTTTTTTAAGATCAAAGTATTTTATAAAAGGTATACTTTTAGGAATTTACGAATCGATAGCCTGAAAAAGGGGGTACATCAAAGATTACTGACATCAAAATTATTACAAATTTCTATATTTAATTAAAAGTATACCCAATTCAATAAAACTCTACATTAAAACAATAAGATTCTTTTTATCTTACACTCTTCTTTATTATTGTATTAACTTCTATATAATTTTTTTCCACAGTTTACAAAGCTGGCAACTTATGAATCATTACTGAATATTATTGTAGTATTTTTACGTTTACCACTTCAAAAATATGTTAATTATCATAACTGAAAATGTTCAATGTTGATTTTTTTACAAATATAATACACATTTATGTTTCCTTTTCATTTTAATAATCACCTATTTATTTGAATTATCACTTATAAACGATGCCATATACATTTAAAAAATGTAGATATAGAATTGAAATCAATGCATTTGCTTATAATATTGTACTGTCGTTAAAAATAATGAAGTAAATAAATTAAATCAGAATGATCATCGGAAAATAAATATATTTTTAAATAAAAATTTAGGATACTAGATATATATGTCAATAATAATATATTTTACTATTTACAAACTGTATATATATATATATATATATTTATTTATAAATTTCTCATTTAAGATAATTTGGTCTGATATTATATTTTGAACACGTTTCTTCTATTTTTAAATAAAAAGATAATATTTTTTATTCATTAATGAGTTTTATTAATTAGTTACTTTTAATTCTTACTAACATAATAAAAACAATTTTATTATAAATTTATATAGGTTCTGTTTCGAAAAGAAAAAGGTTACTGGAAATATATAGTATAAAAATATAAAATGATTTATTCTTAACGAAAGAATGTTTATTCACAAGTAATTAACTTTTGATTGCAAAAGATCCAACAGAGTTGTTCAATCAGACAACCAAAGATTACACGCAAACTTACTTATGTTTACACACTTGTAGGCAACTGACATGTTCAGAATAAATGAAATGCTGTAAAATAATAAAGTTGCGAAACTCGGTAGGAAATGGCACTGGCTAGAACTATAATGGTGGCGGCGCCGGGGAATCAGTCATACAATCCTACAACTGCCGCAACATTTAGGGTGAACATATAAAAGACCCATTGGCACGCACCAAGTTTCTGTGTCAAGCACGAAACAGTAATATGCTTACCACTCATTATTTTCAAACATATTTTTATAATATATATATATATATATATATATATATATATATATATATATGTATATAAATCCAATTTTAGAAATAAGTCAAAAGTCGAGATAACCTCCAGTAAAACGATTAAAAACCAATTTGTTTTTGTCGAATAATAAATGAAATCATAGACAAACCTGAGTAATATTAGTTGATTCGTATCTAAGTTTATAAGTTTAACCGCAATAAATATTTATTAAGTTTATAAATATTTTAGCTTTATTTCTTGATTATGATTTCGAACATGTTTTATCTCTTAAAGTCATATTTATGGAGATAAATCCAAGTTTCATTGCATTTCACAATACGAGAAAAGAAAGCTTTATTGTTAATCAAGACGGGGAAAGTTTCAACTGAAAAAGATCTTATTCACAAGTGACATTGCTGCACGGAAATGAAATAAAATCATTCGTACGTAATTTAAATAATAAATCTTGTAAAAGAAGAAATTAATATCATATATAAATACTAATAGAATCTGCATATAACGAAAAATAAATATAACGAGTTAATAAATATTTTACAGGAGAATATATATATATATATATATATATATATATATATATATATATATATATATAAGGATGATGTTAAATGATTAGAATGTTTCTTACCAAATTGTAAGAAAAGAACAACGGCAACGAATATTTGTTTACTAGGAGAAAATTAACACACCTAGCATACTCCTTAACTAAATTTTATAATTTTTGTATTTAATTTGGGTAATTGAAATGCAAAATTTAATTAATATTTAAATTATTAAAAATTTTCATAGTGTATAACAATATAATTTATTTAAAAATATTGTTCTACACTTACTTATATTTTTAATATATAATATGTTAGTTATTTTCTTACGAAATTAAGTATCTTTCTTGTAATGCAATATTATTTCATCACTAATACAGATGTTGTAAAAGATTGAAATTCCAAAAATCACTCATATAATGTTTAAAATATATATAATATTTATAATATAATGAAATATTAAATATAAAATATTATAATATAATATATAATGTTTATAATATATAATATATGTTTATAATGTTTAAAATATATATAATGTTTATAACTTTGCCAATACAAACGTTATAGATTTATATTTTTAATTAATATATTATTTTTACAATACTTGTTCATTAACTTTACGTTATCCCAAATATATATATATATATATATATATGTATATATATATATATATATGTATATATGTGTGTGTGTGTGTGTGGTTATATATATATATATATAATACTTTTTTTTTGCATAACATCAACACAAACATTCAACATTAAATTACGTTTGCCTTAATACTCAAATGCACAATTTTTTTTATCAAATGTCAGTTATTATTAAATTTGATCAACATAATAAAAATTGTCACTAAACTTATAGGTATTAGGTTGGCGAAAAAATAATTGCGATTTTTATCATTTTAAGCTCTGATTTTTCAAGTTATCGTTATTTTTTGTTATTTCCATGTGATACATCATTGTAAACATTGAATTTATCACTACTGATTTCATCTTATATCTATTGTTTCCATTTTTTAGTATTGCTGGATATAACCTCTTAAATTAATAATGGAAAAAAACATATTCACGCAATCTTGTTGTACGAGCTTAAATTGGAATGTAAAACAACAGAAAATGCTCGAAATATCAATTTTTCTAGCAAAAAGTCAATTAATGAATTTAGAGCTCAGCACTAGTTCTAAAAATTTTGTGATGGAAACGAAAGCTTTGATGATGAGGATGGTTGTAGACATCCTTTAGCTATAAACAATAATGAACTAGAACCATTATTGAAGCGGACCTACGTGAAACAACACGAGAAGTGATAGAAGAACTCAACGTTGATCATTCAATAGTTGTTCGATATTTGAGCCTAATTGGAAAAACAGAAAGCTGAATAACTGAGCGCCGTATGAACTAAACGAACCTCAAGCAATTCGGCGATATGAAGTCTGTAATTTGCTTCTTTTGCGTAACAAAAATGATCACTTTCTTGATCGGATTGTTACATGTGATGAAGTGTAAATTCTTTACAACAATCAAAAATGATTATCATAGCGGATAGAGTGAGGAGAAGCACAAAAACAGTTACCTTAACCGAAGCTCCATGAAAAAAAGATTATGGTCACCGTTTGGTGGTCGATAAATGACATCATTCATTACAACTTCTTAAATTCTGATGAAACAATAACAGCAGAAAATATTATCATGAAATTGAAAAAATGCATGAGAATGTACATCGTTTACGGCCAGCATTGATCAATCGAAGAAGACCAATTCTTCTTTATGACAACGCCAGACCACACGTCTCACAAATGATTTTTAAAAAAAGTAAATGAACTGGGTTATGAAACCTTAACTCGCCTATCTTTTTCTCCGATCCTGTCTTTCATAGATTATCATACTTTTAAACATTTGAGTAATTTCCTACGAGAGAACGTTTTCAAAGATCAAGTATCAGATCAAAACCCTTTCAATGACTTCGTTAATTCCAGGACTACAGAATTCTATCTTGTAGGAATAAACAAACTCGTTTCCCGTTGGGAGAAATGTGTGCAGACCAATGGTCTTTATTTTGATTAATAAATATATATTTTAGTTGATATATGGCTTCTTTATACTCGATACGTAAAAACCGCATTTTTTGCACCAACCATATATATATATATATATATATATATATAAATATATATATATATATATATATATATATATATATATATATATATATATATATATATATATATATATTCAATATAACCTATTTAAATAACGTCTATTGTGAAATTAAAAAGTATTTTTCCGAAATTAATATTGGTCAAATACGTTTTTAACTCTGATTTTAAGTATTCAAATCCTATATAGTATTTAATTTCCGATCAGTTCTAAAATGCATGTGTTATTGAAATGTTTTAGCAGAATATAAACGTATTATAAATAAAGAATACAAAATCCTCAAATGAATTTATTCAAAAACAGGAAATTAGTAGCCAGTATTTTTTAAATCAAATCCTTTGATATTCTCTTTATAAATATACTATCTCTATGCATGACAGTTAAATATAGAATAGTATATCAGAGAAGTCTACAAACAAATATAACGGTCAAGGTTGCAGTACATAATAGAATTTGTGAGCAACTTCTCGTGAAAAGATAAAACTTATTTATATTTTATTAATCAACGTATTCATTTCAACTAACCGAACTCCAGTCGAGAAAAAGCTTGTATAGATTTTTTTACAGGAAAATACTTTATTGATTTTATTTTTAGATTTTATTATTTGAATGTTGTTTCAAAAGAACTTGATACATGAATTTTTTTCATGTCTATAAACAATCCTAACAAAATGCCAAATGTAAAAATAAACGTAGTTACTTGTAACGTTACGCTTTTCATTTTCATTTCATTCCTGTTGACAAAAGGAAAACGAATGTTGTCGTCCTCCACACGTGATCTATTTTCCATGATTTTGTTTTCATTTATTTTTATTTTTCTTCTATGTTTTTATACATACATACATAAACAGAAACACACATATAATACATACATATATATATATATATATATATATATATATATTGTATGTATAAACAGAGAGATAATTCTCTTGTATAATTACTTTAAATTTACTAGAAATAGAAAATTTTAAAACAAAAATAATATAATGAGTTTTTTTTGTTAGACATATATTCAATAACAAATCTTACACAATAGCCTTTGAACATTTTGATATTAAAGAAGTTATTTTGATATTGCAGAATTAATTATTTTGTTATTAATTAATTATCATTATATTGTTAATGACAGTTATCTAAAAAAATTTTAAATGTAAAAAAACATTGTATTTTAATAAGAACAACCTTTTAATTTAAGAATTAATTTCGTTTAGTAAATTGAATTTATGCGTTAAATGAAATTTTAACTTATTTAAATAGCTATTAAATTTATGATTGAATCTTTTACAAAAACGTATATTTCATTTTGAATTCCACTTGTTAAATTCTTACACATTTATAAAAAAGAAGTATGAGTACATATTTTTGTGTCAATTTATTTCACATCAATTCTTGGAAAAAGTATCATTGTTCGAACAAGCATCGTAATAAGTGGTATCAATCCGGAATTGAACTTAAAAGGTATTATATTGTATATACGAAATCAGAGAAGTTATTTTCTTTTTGTAATATTTCTCTACTGTAATATTTTATATATATATATATACACACATGTATTTCTGTAAATATTTATTTATAATTGGTTATGATATATAGCAACAAAGAAATATAACAACGAACATATTTTAAGGTTAATGGCGATAATTCATATATAATTCTAATAAAATTATTATATTCAGTAATGAATTTTCTATACTAAACATAGAATTAATTCAAGATCCATAAAAAATTTAATAATAATCTCTAAAACAACTGATGGAATGTAAATAAATTATGATTTAACCTATCCTGAGAAATATTCACCTATTTTAAGTTAATCAAATTTAATCTACTCTAACCCATTTTCGCCCTATAATCTATTATAGCCTATAATCTCATCTGACCAGTTTCTCCAATTAAAAAAATAAAATATTTGGGTGTACACCACGAATATATCTTTACATTATTCTCATTTTATACAAATTTGGGGAATTGTTTGTAAATATATACAATAGCTTATGAATATATAGAAAATAGGTAATTTTATTTAATTCTAATTATACAATAGAATATTTCTCATACTTACTAAACATTCATATAGAATTGCTGGTTCCTGTGTATAATGTTTGCATTATATACACTAATTATATATACTCGTGTATAAGTATATATATATATATATATATATATATATATATAGGTCAGTTGTAATTAATCTTTAATTTAAAATTAATGATTACTAAATTTTAATTCAATAACTGTTACACAGAGATATGAGTAATTTATCTATAAAATTATATTTAAATCATTAATATTAATTACTATATTTGTTCCTTTTTGATTATTTTTTTTTCATTATAAAACTAATCAAATTTTATGTAATCAGTTTCTGATTTTTAGTCTGATTATACAATTCTCTTCACTAACTTTTTATTAATTTTTTATGTAAATATTTCTAGAAGGTAATAATATTCATAAATCAATGATTCATATCTGTAATTTTATTTCTGTTCTTTCTTATTTCGTATAAAATTTTTAAATATTTTCGAAATGAAATGTTCGATAATATCGAAAAAATTTTAGGAAATGAACTCTCATTTCTTTTATTACCATGATGCATAATTCTGTATATATATATATATATATATATATATATATATATATATATATATATATATATATATATATATATATATATATGAAATTATATATGTATATAATTTCACTCAATGAGATTATAAGTTCTATTATATATTTATTTGTATTATAGAAGTAAAGAGACATCTTGAGCATTTATTGAAAATTTTCTTAATGTTTTTTGCTTTTTATTGAAATGTTTTTTTAAAAAATAACATAGCAGATACTTCAAGAGATACTTCAAAGAGAAGTCAAAAAATACTTTCCTGTCTAAAAAAAGAATATAATAATCGGTATCTCTTCATGAACGTACAAAAGACTGTATCTCTCTCTTTCTCTCCACACACACACACACACACACATATATATTATTTATTTTTAAATTTAAAATTCTTTTGGTAATATTCAAAAAGAAAAAAAATAATTCATAATTTTCGATGTGATGTATTTTATTATGTTATATACATTATCTCACATATAAATGTAGAGTAAGAATAATTCACGACAAGTGTTTTTTTACTATTTACAAAAATAGTTATGTAATCTTATTAATCTTGTAAATTAGTTATTACGATATGAAAATCTTACTCTGAAAACAAGCTGAATTTACATAGTGAAACTGATTTTGCAATTGTGTGTCATTTTGTTTATTTTAATGTTAATTTTAATTGCGCGTCTGTTAAATTATTTCACAAAAATAAGTTTCTTAAAAGTTGATTGTTTTATTCTTCCGACTTTCAGTTATAATTTCGGCGAAACTATTTTGTCATTTGTCAAATTAATTTAAAAATATTTTTTTTTCTGATTGAAAGTCGTGAGTTTTTTTAAAAAAAAATCTTTTACAAATTAATACGAATTGCTGAGGATCAAATTAGTAAATATTAATAACTGATAGCAAATAGTGACGCCATTGTTCCAAAAAATTAAATTTAATATGTGTGTATAATACTCAAAAAAAAATACATTTCAAGAAAGTACTTGTATAAAATTATTTTCGTAATCTAGTTAATTATATAATCTAATAATGCACACTAACTCATTTTAATTAATTAATTTTCGTAATAATTTATGTTTAATACTTTCATGTCTTTTATTTCAAACACAATTATTTTATAAAGAAAGTACCCGTAATCAAAAATCTGTTATACCAATTAGTTTGCTCAAATATATTACTTTACATCCAATATTTCATTATGTATTTACATAATACAGTTTTGATACTATAGCTAATTCACTTTCATAAATGAATATTTCTCTCGCCTCCCAAACTAGAAAAATGTGCTGGTCTAAAATGTTCAAAAGGCGATTAATCAATTATTGAATACTTTTAGTTAGAAAAATTTTTTCGCTTTGTGGGGAGAGAAAGAATCATTTTTGAAATATTTTTTCGATAAATATAAAGATTTTATTTCAATATTCCTTTTGAATTATTTAAATAAAAATGACAAATATAATATTATTTAAGATACTATTTAATTTTTAATGTTATAATATGGTTTTATATCCCTTTATGAACTTTATAAATAAAAAAATAGCACCCATTAAATAAATATATTTATTGTACTGTACATCTACGCATCTGTTGTTCATTATTGTAAGCGAATCCTTTAGTCATATATGAGTTCATTTCTTGTAAGAGATATTTCGGTTTCGCCAGCTTCGAATATATCTTTAACTCAGTTCAAGATTCACTTTAACATAATGAAAAACGAAACTAGTTGTAAATGGAACGAATGAATATATACATTCAAACAATTAGATTCTAAAAACATTTAAAATTGTGTTCTCATTTTCTGTCAAAATGTGCTCTAGTTACAGTCAGAATACGATATGTTAAATATTTTAGTAGATAGTCATATATAATAAGCATATTTAATTATTATACTGTTTAAATTTTCATTACAGTGAAGCCAATAATCGATAACGTAACCATAATCTTGATTTCAAACAATATTTCGGAACGTTATGTCTAAATTGATAAAGATGGTGAAATGTCTCATGTCCTAAATATTCATTCGCGGATTAAAAGTTGCACGCTAATTTTAAAACTGTTCTCTTTTTACTAAACTACTCTATTTTACTTAAGCTATCGAACTAATTAGATCTATTTAAAATTAACCAAGCAACTTTTTTCTGTACTAACTCGTACCCCATTAATTTCCAACACTACTGCAGTACTCCATATAATTACCTTGGTAGAAAAACAAATGAGGTTTTATACACCCATTTGTCAAGCTTTTTTTATTTTCGTAACTGTTTTAAGTGGGTCAGAAACTATTGAATGACTAACGACTAACTTTTGTGCAAGTTCCCGAATTGTTTTACGTGGTTCTGACTCAAATAACGCCTTCAGTTGGTCGTTATGAACTGAAGAAGGACGCCCACGACCTTCTTCATTTTCGAGGCTCTCGTCTTCAGCACGAAGTTTTTGGAACCTCCATTTCACAGTACGTTCCTTAACAAAACCCACATCAAAAGCAGTGTTTAGTTGACGAGCAATTTCTGCTGATTTACCACGCCTTTAAAACTCATACAAAAAAATTCTCTTATTTACTTCTTTTCCAGCTTTAATGTTAATATCATTTTAATTCAATAGCCCAATTTGAACCAAAATTATAATAAAACCAAAGTTGATGTTACCAAAATATAACATGAACACAATGAAATGATCCTATCATTGGAAAAAATTAAGGTTAGAATTGAATAGGAAACAAAAATCGTAATTATTTTTCTACCAGCCTAATTTAACTCGTTAATTTTATGTAAACTGTTTTATTTTTATCTTATCTCAACATTTAATAATTTTTTCTGCAAAATGTAAACTATTATCTTTACTAATAATTATATTATATATATATATATATATATATATATATATATATATATATATATGTATATATATGTAAAAACACATTAAATAAAAAAGTTGTGTTAATATTTATGATAATCTGATGGCTTTATCTCCGGTTTTTCGATAAAGGAAAGTATATTAAAATTTTATTTGTAAAATTAATGAAATTTCTCTTCGATATATTCAATTCCAAAGTATCACTTTTTAACACTTCTTGAAATCTTATTTATATCATCTTGGAATTGATTGAAATTACACTTTAATATGATTTTTATTATGTATAACATAGTATCAACATTAAACTCCATATTTAATTAAATAAGATTTAGAATGTTAATAATATAAAATGAACATAAAGGGGTCAGTTACACTCCCTTGTAAAAACCAGTATTCAATCTGACACACATATATTTTAATTCATTGTAAAACATTTCCATCATTTCTAACAATATACTCGTACACAATATTAATGAGGAACTGTACTCAGTTGTGTAAATGAAACACCTTCTAGACTTAATAAAACAATAGAGTATTAATTATCAATGTAGCACAGTAAACGAACCGAAATACTTTGTCATCTAATTAAAATTGACAATATCGCTTACAAAACACCATGTTATTCTACCTAGCGTGAAGTTTCGAACCACAAAAGCTACGCTGAGGTTTTAATATGAAATGATGATTTCTCTATGGTTATATCTTCAGTTACAATTATTTTATTCTGACTGTTATATAATTAATTTACAGAAATGATTGTTTCTCTCTTATTATCATATTTGTATCATATATATATATATATATATATATATATATATATATATAAGAATAATATTAATTTAAAATTAAATATGAAGAAGATAAAATACAATATTAGAAAAAACGTAAATATAATTATTTACAGATTAAATTCTCATATATGTAGTTAAACCATTCAGTACCAACTACAAGATACCTCGTAATAAGGGTATGTACCATGAGTGCCGGGTACGAAATATCTTGTAGTATGCGCTATAAGTTTGAATTGAATTGACTTGCTTTATGGGTTTTCCCCGCGAAGATCATTACAGATCTGTATTATTAATTATTGCCAGATGAGATTTGTTAGACGACGATCATTGCAGAATGTATAAAATGAAAAGATAACTTCTATATGAAAAGCTTCATAAAATAAACATTTTGAGATATCTCGTAGTCGGCACTCAGTATAAGAATTTTATTCAGTGGTGCTGACTGCGTGATATCTCGTAGTTTTTTTTCTTAAAATCATTATAAATGCAACTCAAAGACTATATCTGCCACTAATTAATATCAAATTTTAAAAAAATTCGTTGTCTTCTTTAAAATAAAATTTTGGCATCAAGCGAAAGACGTGCTTAATTTTCCCGGAAGTGAATGGGTTAAACAATTATAATATACATTTTAATAATAATCATAAGAATATCAAAAATTCATAGTAACAAAATTATTTTTTTCTCTGTTTCTTTCTTAATATTGAATTATATTTTTAATCAATTTAAACTTACAGCGTACTATTGTAATACAAATTGATAAATATAAGTCATTAAAGTTGAAAATTTCGTAGGCAAATAGTTTTAATAGTTTGTAACAATTAAATAATGACTTAAAAGTAATAAAAGATATCTATTCCAGACGTGCACGTCAAAAATTTTGAACAAAATTTCAAAAAAATCATGGATTTTTATTTATACCCTTCGTTTATGTTTTTAATTTTGTATATTATTGTATATTATGAAATAAAAATATTCTATACTCATTCGAAAAATAAGTTATTTGTATATATATATAATGTATACTTTATTTTTATTTAATTTCACACATACTAAGCAAAATTTATTGCAAATCTTAAATAGAAATCAACCACTTTTGTCTTTTTGTTATTACCGAATTTTAATCCATTTTAAAAGAACCAATCTTTCTTGTATCATTTAATAATTATTAATAATTCAACGTAATAACAGAACAAATTTTTATATTTTCTTTAAAGTTAACTGTTATTAAAAGTTAAACATTTCATATTTGCTTAAAACGAAAAATGAAATTGTATTTTGTGTAGTATTTAGTTAATATTTTTCAATAATTATGAAATAAACAAATAAATAATCATTATTAAATTATTTTTTCACTGTTTTTTTTTTAAAAAAAAATATATAATAACAAATATGTGTGAAGCTTTAGAAAATTAAATAATAACCCATAATAAATCAAATAAGCACAATCATCTACAGAAAAAATATAAAAATTCAATAAAATATAACATTTGATAAACTTTTATACATTTCTTATTAATTTCAAAGTATATTTTTAACTAAATTAAGTGTGTACGCGTTCAGTAGACATATTATGTTCCAAAATATTTATATATTTGTTAAATTAAAAAGATTAAAATTAAATTACAAAACAGTATAGAATATTTTATGTTTTACACACAATTTTATTACATGAAAACCTTATTCGATCTAAAGCTTTTAAAATGTTAAAGCATATACACTTGCAATTAAAATAACAGACAAGTAATAAAAAAATTAATTAATCTAAAATGGGCGTTGATGTTAAATTTCAAGTCGGCTTGACAACTGCGTAGATTTTTAATTGAAAGTTATGTGTTACAGTTGAAAATTAATTCCTTTTTCATTATATTGTTTTCTCTTCGAGTTAATTTGTCACACGATTCGGAAACTCAATCTACTTAAACAGATTTGTATAGACGGATTTTCGTAAACTGTACGATAAAAGGATGAATGATAAAAGAAACTACTTTCATTTGATTAGAATTAGAATTTTAAATCAGTAACAGGATTTTAGTGTCTTTTAACCATTTGACTGTTAAGCACTTTGTAAATTTAATTAAGAAATTTTTAAATATATTACAATTTAATGTGATTGAGACTACAATTTTCTAAGCTGTTTCTATTTATAATATATTATTCTACTGTTTATGAAGTAACATCATTGGGTAATATATGACAGATAGATTTATACTTGAATTATCTTTCGACATAAAAATTTATATATTGAGTGATCAGTTTTTTGAAAATAAGTATTGAATCCTTTGACTTGATTCTGAATACAATAATATATATATATATATATATATATATATATATATATATATATATATATATATATAGTGCACGTGTGTGTAGTTATAGGAAAAAAATAATAAATGAACTCTTTTATCATTAAATGAATAATAACATAATATCTTGTAAAGATGAATTTATGAGCTAATCGTCCAAAACAATTATTTGAAAAAAAATATTTTTATTTCATTAACAGTTCATGAAATTTTATGTAATAACTAAACCTTAATTATTTCGTGATCAATCAAATCAGCAAAAATTTCAAATAGCTGTACACGAAAAATCAATAAAGACAAAAAAATTTAACCCGATAAAATTCAGTGCAAAAACTATTATTTACGAATCAAATAGAATTGGATACATAATAGTTATAAATATGTGTTTATTAACCCCTTGTGAATGAATCACGAGTCTGTTCTTGAACTGCAGTAAACACTTTATGAGTCAATCACGAGTTAGATTCGTGAAATCTTTATATAAGTTAATTACACATGTTTTGTGTGTCAGCTGTTAGTTCATACTGTGTAGTGAACATTTTTGAAATTGTATCAGTGATGAATTAGTTTTTATTTTTGAGAAATAATTTCTTGAAAAAAATGTAGAGGAAAAAACAAATATTTGAAGTTGATGACGAAGAAAATGAAAAAGAAAATAAGTTCTTAAGTAATAAAAGTATTGAAACTGAAAAAAGAAAGAAATTTGTAAAACGACTAATTAGATTAGAGATTGAAGAAACTGGCAATATTTCAGTTGATATTTCTTGGTTAGAAAAAAACGCAAATGATTGGTAGTAGCAAGATTGTAATAATGAAATCAAAAGTATGAGACAATGAAGAGGCAGCAGGAATAAACTCAATAGCCCTTCGTAGATTAGGAAAGAATGCTTCAGTTTTAGATATATTCTATGAAGTCCTAATCAAAGATTTCTGGGAAATGATAACGAATGAAAGAAATAGATATTTCCTTCCAATTTAAATAATCATTTTGTAGGCATTACTTTTTTTAAAAAGATACAAGTACAGTGAGTTAAACAATCTTTACTTATAATTATTAATAATAACTATTTTTTAAAAAAATAGTAATGATTTTATAATCATTTGTATATGAGTAATTTAGTGCAAATTAATATAAAAAATAGGACATTTTTTTATACATAATTGCTATTCTGTCGTGTTTTAAAAATATTCATTAACATTAAAAATTTTAAATATTTTTTTCATTTGAATAATCGTAAAAAAATCTTTTCAAATTAAAAATCATAATTAAAAACGTTTCTCATTTCTCGCTAGACTGTATTAAAAAGTATTTTAAGAAAAGTATTTAAATTATTAACAATTTGATTTTTTTAAGAAATATGTTCTACACTTATAAAAGAATAAAGTATTTAAACAAATCATTAAATAACTGAATAAAAATTAAAGTATAGTATAAGTTAAAAATTACCAAATATAAATTAATAATTTAAAGATAAATAAAAATCGAATACAGTTAATAAACACATACACAACTTTCAACTTACATTTGCATTTTTTACATCCAATTAAGTAAACGAAATTTGACATACCTGCAAAAAAAGAAAAATATAAATAACATTTATTTACAAAAAAAAATTATAAGACTATTTATCTAAAAATGTATATATATATATATATTATATATACATAATTTTGTGTAAAGCAATTTAAAAACAGTCGTTTATCACATAGTGTAATCGGAATGTAAATTCTTTTGAGTTTTTTAACATATTTGGAATAGATATGAATTTTTAATTTTAGTGAAATTCTGCGAAATCGTTTAAATACATATATAAACAGAGATAGATGACATTTTACACAAAAAATGAAACATTATTTATATTTGTTTTTTGAATTTAAAATAAATTTGTAATCTGTAGTGCTGCATAAAATAATGCACAAGTACTGTCCATTTTATTTTTTTTGGTAAATTCTTGTGAATTACAACACAACAGGTGTACTAAAATTTTTTTGTTCGATTATCAATGATTTACATTTTATGCATATTATTTGCGTGTATTATTTGTTAATTTCTGTTATTTGTTAGGGGAAGCAAACGTTAGAGGGCAGAGAGGTGATGGTGAGTGTACCGAGCAGGGGGCACATCCCGCTAGTCCTCCTTTAAAAATTAAAATCTTTGTTGAAATATATATATATATATATATATACATATTTACTCGTATAGATGAGTAACATATATATATATATATATATATATATATGTGTGTGTGTGTGTGTATGTAAATGTATATACACAATAAAAGAAAAAAATTAATTTATATTTAATAATATATACTTATGTATGAATTACATAATTCGCTGTATGGTTGTGTTCTTATTTATGTTCATCCAAATTGAATTTTGTAAATTAACACTACAACTTTTCAAATTTTACAACTGTCGAACCTCCGCAAAGGTGTGAATATCACTACCTGTCGTTATTTGTACAAACTTCTCGTCATTTCAAGTGAACTAACTTTAGCCCACAAAATATCACCGAATATAACTAAAGCTGTCAAACTCAAACAAACTCTTTACACTCAATAGAACTTAAATCGTTTGAAAAAATAAGTCCGACATAAACCATATAAAACAAAACATTTATACATACAATATATTAAATTTACTTTATATTATAAAACAAAACAAGTAACAATTTTATTAAAATATCCGTAATTAATACATTGAATCAAAATAAATACAATAAGACATTGAAACTAATATTCCTATTGAAAGTAAGTACTTCGTTGAATCTTTTGTTACCGAATTATTTTTTGTTGCAAATCCAAGATAATACCGTAAACTTTATCTTTGTTTTTCAAACACAATAAACTCTTGAAATAAACCTATTATAATCGAAGTATAACAAAGAACGTAACAAAAGAGTAAAGTTGACAATATTACAAAAAATGTTTTGTTTTTATTTTCATCTTGTTAACAACTTTATATATATATATATATATATATATATAATATTGTTATTTTGGAGCTTATAAATCCTCTTTTACAATAATAACTCATTTTAGTAATTATATATTTCAAAATATCGATGTTTATTTTACATTAAACCGTACAAATATTTTTGTTTATTTATAAAAAATATCTCAATATTTTCATTAAACGTTCCATTAATTTTCATTAAATTAATAGTACTTTACAGAATATTTATCTTTTATAGGCGTAGAAATATAAGTACCACTGTTGAGAATTCAATTCTAATATTTTTATATGGTTTATAGAGGAAACGCATTTTTTTTTATTAAAATCACCTTTAACATTTTTCTCCCTTCCTTTATTTTATAACATGTTTAAAAAGTATTTTGGTAATCACTTTATTAAATATACTTAAATATGACATTTTCTTGGAAAAACAAATTACAGAACTAACTCAGTTTTAAACATTTACTTGAAAAATAAAAAAATAATAGTTAAATAGGTAATGTAAATAAATAAGTCTTTTCAATAAAAATTTCTAAAAATATTCAATAACTGATTTTTCCTTTCTAATTTCTTTCTTAGCGGAGGTTACATGCTTAAATCAAAAATTTATCTACTTATGAAGGTATAAGGAAAGATTCATTTTCGAAAAAGAGAATAATCTATTATACATATTTAGTAAATTGTAAACAAAAAAGAGAAAAATATGTGACATAAATTTTGCTAAATAATTATTTATTTGAGATAAAAGTTATAGCACAAAATTAGATAAGTACGTAAATGTATAAACTATGTCGAAAAATAGTTAATTTTCTGGTAGTACAATTTGTAGGATTTTTCTGTATCTTCATGCTTTGAAAGTGATGATATCACCATCAAAATGCGTATGAGCTACAATAAAAAATTACCAATAGTTATTTATTAAACATTTTTGTCGTTTGTCAATAAAAAAAATTATTTATGAAAGTGAATTTAACCACAGTGATAAAATTTTATTATGAAAATTTATGTATTTATTTATTGAAATTTCAACTTGTGTGTATGTATAAATTCTGAAAGCAAATAAATTAAAATTATGTTACTTAAAAGTAAATTAATTTTCAACTCACAATAACTAAATATGTGTCCTAAATTTTGATAGAATAAATGTTACTCCTACAATACTATAAACCTTTTATTAAAAATGTTTATTCATTTCTACAATACCGCTTAAATTAGCAAACGAATAACAATGGTACGAAAAGTACAAAGTTTCAAAAAGTACAACATAATTATCGTTTACAATTGGATACATCTCTTTTTCAATTACTGACATCATACAAAAGAAAAATGATTTTATATCCATAAAACGTGTCTAAATTTAGTATTATATGTGCAGATGACAACAAATAAATAACGTATTTTACAGTTAAATCATACAGAGGGAATACATTGAATATTGTTCGTAGCCAACCAATGAAAGATCGATGAACCACAAAAGAATATGTTTACATTTACGATTCATTTTAGCTGAATGATATTTCTATAGCACGCTATCATTAGTTTTTTTTTTCATTCTGCTGGTGGATTTACTCTGGATATACATACATCTACACAGACAGCTATATATATATAACATATATATATATATATATATATAAACATATAAACATATATATATATATATATATATCCCTCAATTTACGCAGAGTATCCGTTCCACGTGGATTCGTTTTACGCGATTGAAAATCGCGTAAATTGAGTCTGCCAGTACAATTAAAAAAAATAATGGAAATAAAAGCTAGTAAAGTTGTAGAAACACATTTATTTCACATAAATTAAAAAAAATAATGACGTTTGAGAAAACAAAAGTAGATAAATTTTGTTCGGTGCCACTATCGCTACTGTAATTCAAAACAATCAGCCTTTTTCTTTTAATTGGCACAAAATTATCATCTGCATCGCTTGAAATATTTGTAAGTTCGACATCATTTTTATTGTTATGTTAATTTTTTCGGATGATTTGTTCTCTATCTTTTCTTTTACTAAGTTTTCATAAATTTGATATATAATAAATACAATGAAAAATTATATAAAATGAAATCTATCTGACCGCGTAAAATGAGATCGCGTAAATCAATACCGCGTATAAAAAGTGCAGCGTAAATAGAGGTATAATTTGCCGCGTAAAAAAACTCGTGTAAAAAAATTCCCACGTAAATTGAGGGACGGATGTGTGTGTATATATATATATATATATATATATATATATATAAATATATATATATATATATAATATATATATATATATATATATATATATATATATATATATATATTAAATATGCATGTATATTCAATTATAGAAACATATCTATTATAAGAAATCATACTGAAAATTTTATTTTGAATCATTGATATTTTTATTTTCGTATCTGTATTGTAGACTTTAAATGAAGGAGACCATATATAATAATTATGCAAAAATGAAATTTATTTTATGATCAAATACCCTCTTTAAATATGTTTTAATTTACAGTTTTTAAAACTTTTATTTTCATTTTAATTTTATGACTTCTTTTTCCAATAAAAACAAAAAAATTTTCTTCCAGAATATTTCCCTCTACTCATTTTTTTATTAATTAATTATTGGTAAATGTTACTATTGACTACTAAACTAATATAGATTATAAATAATAGTTTCAATATATAAACAGTTATTTTTCATTTAAAAATATGAAAAGGAAGACAAGTTGATAACAAACAAAATATCTAATAAATCATAAATTATTGTAATATAACACAAATATAAATTCATATAGAAAACAAACGTGTTTACATAAGTATTTCTATAAACACAAACACTCATATTAACCAATTTTTATATACGCATCTTCATCCGTTGTTTTGAAATAACGTACATATATATATATATATATATATATATATATATATATATATATATATATATATATATATATATGAATATTAATTCAGTTTCGCCTAAAGTTATGTTTATACACACTTACATGAAATTGAATTCATTTAGTATAGATATAATTATAATTTCTTATCACATATAAGTGAATTGCAGAATATGTTTATATATTATTTATTTTCTTACAAATAAGAATTTATATGTTTCTATACCTTAGTTATTGCTGGAATTATTTCGAAACGTGCTGTTATCTAATTTGAAATAACACGTTCACCTCCAGAAATATATTTATAAAGTATCTATATTTACTGAACTTAATTTACATTTTGTTGAATTTTATTTTTATTTTTATTTGTGATTAGTAGAATAACGAAAAAAATGACTATTAATAGAAAAAAATTATAATATGAATGTAATATTTATTTGTGTCTTAAATTTTAAATGCTATTAAAACCAATTCAAATGTAATTTGAGATACATAAAAGTAACACACACACAATACACACATAAATATATATATATATATATATATATATATATATATATATATATATATATATATATATATGTTTGTATTTATTTAAATTGCATTATTTAATTTTTAGTTAATATTTAAAATTAAATTATTTACAATTTAATTTTTAATGAAATATATAGTTAAAAATTTTTCATATTTTTGTTTAATAAATGCCCAAGTGTATTATGCATGACTTTTACATTGCAAAACCCATGCACTATAATTGAAGTAACTAAATTATGAATGAAGTCGTTTATATTCATTAATTCCACTCATTGCCATAATGAAAAATGATATTTCAAAATAATTTGATTTATTGAATCACTGAGTTTCAGTTAGGCATATTAAATGAAGATTCACTTTTTTATAAACAATATATTTTTTATAAAACAATAAAAATGATATGTTATTGAACGAAAAGAATAAATCTAAAGACGCAATATTAAAAATTCGAATTAATTGTTTAAAATATAATAAAAACACAACACTAGTTATCTATTGCAGTAAATAAGTTACATATATTTATTACATATTTTTTATTTGTGCTAGCTAGATATAGTCGAAGCAAATTTTAATGTGTATGTACAAGAAACACTAACATAGAGCGAATTATTTCTCTTTAACATCATTTAAAGCTGTTTTGATAACCGGACAGAATACTCAGTGTTAACAAAACAGAGAAACGTGTCAAGTTTAATGTTGACATTAACATTGTTTTGTGTTCAAAAAAAAGTATTTAGTGAAACACAAAGTAAGCAAAAACGTGTGGGATATGCTTTCAGTTAGTTATGAATAAATATGATTTAATAGATCAAAAAATTTTTAAATTAGATACATTTCTACATATATATATATATATATATATATATATATATATATATATATATATATATATGTACATATATATATATATATATATATAAATTATATTTTTCTATCCCTCAGTACTCTAAGAATGACAGAATCACAATCAGAATGCTCTTAAACAACAATCAAAAATGAGAAATGATCATTTGTTAAGCATTTTTGTTGAAAAACATTTTTATATTTTATTCAATGAGAAAAAAATTAATTAGAAATGTAAATTTAGCCACAGTGATAGAAATGTATTGCAGGAAAGATCTTTTAATAAATAAATATATAATTAAATTGGATTCAGCCCCACATAAAAGCAATTTAATCGATATGATAGATATTTAGATATGCATATTTTTAGTTTTTATATAAAACGTAGATCCATAATTGTAGAATATTATTTACACATGTATACCAAAATGTATTGACACCTTATAAAAAAATCCGTTCTACTAAATTATTCTACTTAAAGAAAAACAGCTACTATGGATAATGTCGATATACGCTTTGAAATTCTATGTATTAAAATATCTTTTATCTATTCATTTTCCTAATAAATTCAAATTTATTCTATCTCAATATAAGTTATAACTTTCTTGTATTAAATAAATATTTAAAATTCGAATAAAACGATACTTTTTGCAGTCGTAAAGTTTTATAATCCTTTTTTTGGTAAATATAAAACATATTACACAGTCATTTTCAAAGAATAACAAAGTTTTATTGACATTAATTTACAATATTAATTTTATTATTTAATTAATTAATATTATTTCTCTCTGTTTAAACACACTCTTTTGAAATAAAATACCTCGTTTATGTAATTAAATACATTTCTTGTTTATCGACTTCAAAAGTAAATAAATAAAATATACAAACGTCATAAAATTAGCGTATTATTTTAGAAAATATTGACATTACAACGAATATTAACTACTGGAAAATATTTATTTTCACTGAATTGACGTCAGCGTCTGTAGATCCAATTTTAATTGTCATGTGCAGACATACTATTTCACAGGCTTGACATTAGCATTTCTTGCTTGTCGGATCTCAATGATAAAGTCGTTTTTTTATCACGTAACTGTACATTATGTTATTACTATACCATAATTAAAGAATATAACACAATATAGGCTATAATGTATTTTGAATGAAAATTATGTTGATAAAATGTTATTAGATTGGTAGGAAACTAATTTCGGTTTTTGTTTCCTGAATTCTAACTTTATTTTTTTCGATGAAAGTGTCATTTCTTCGTGTTCATGTTAATATCATTTTAAAGTGCATTTTTCAGTCTGTAGTTTGGTAAAATCAACTTTGTTTTTTTTTTATTAATTTTGCTTCAAATTGGAGCATTGAATTAAAGATGAAAAAGAAGCAAATAAGAGCATTTTTATATAAGTTCAAAACGAGTGGTAAAGTAGCAGAAACTGTTCATAAACTAAACAATGCTTTTGATGTGGGTACTGTTGAGGAACGTATGGTGCAATGGTGGTTCCAAAAATTTCGTGCTGGGGATGAGAGCCTTGAAGACGAAGAAGATTGCTGCTTACTTCTTCAGTTCATAGCGACCAACTGAAGGCGTTAGTTAAATAATAACCACGCACAACAATATAGATCTTGCACAAAAGTATTAGTAAAAGTATTAGTCATCCAACAATTCTGGACCACTTAAAACAACTATCTTACAAAAAATATATATTAATTTGAACGTCATAAACCGCAATTATTTTTCTACCAACCTAATATTAATGATAGAAGCCGTATTAACCTAATATTTTTTTATAGAACTATATATATATATATATATATATATATATATATATATATATATTTATATTAGACAGTATAATTTTAAACATTTATTTTTAATGAATGGAAATGTACTTTCATATAATGCTAAAGTAAAGAAACATTTACACATTTATTAATTTATATTTCAAGACAAATAATTATTTCTTCAGAAGACAATTTACAAAACACCATATTAGTCTGAATATAGACGATCCCATTTATAAAACGAGTTCTAGTTTTTCCAAAGAAACATCCTTTAAAACCTCTATATAGGACAATACGCAGTTTTTTCCGAAAAAAAACAATAAAAAAATGTTGATTTTCGTTTCAATAAAAAGTAATATTTACAAAAATTATACAAATATTTATACAACACTCGATAATCTGTTGTTTAAAATGCTTGCATTGGCGTACCAGCTTGAACTATTGATGATCCAAATATAAGATAATCCTTGTTTTGTTTATAATTAAATTCTGTAGAAAAAAAACTCTTGTATTCGGGCTAATACGGTAATTAACGGGAATAAAATTACTATTTAATAGCTTTTTAAGATCATATTTTAATTCAAACACCAATATAACCCGCACAGCATAGTTTAAGATGTTTAACCAGAGTTTCAAACATAGGTACAGTTTGTGATCACAGAATAGGGCACGGCAAGGTTTTAAAATTGGTCAAAGTACCACATCATTTGAACCGGAAAAAGGACTTAATCTTCTATTACTTTCAGAGCTCTCAGTTCTATGTTTTACCACACATTTCATAATATTTCCAGGCTGTGATCCTAGTTATTTTTATCGATGATTGATGGATCATGGACGCATCGATAAAGACAAGTAGGTGTTCAATAGGTCAATCTTTCGCTCAGTATTCAGTATACCAGCGTGTCGGCTACTAATACAAATTGAATCGATGAAGTCGTGATATATTTTAAGATGTCTCACGATTTTAGCATTTTTTTCATGTGTTAGGCAGCACAAAACCTCCCCCGCCCCCAAACAGAACAAATCATTACTGTGGCTTTAATAACATTTTTTTCATCTGAATTGCAAAACGTATGCAATGCCTAATTTGCTGCTATTCGAATTCCATTGTGTTCACTACTATTTTGTAAGGTTATTCCGTTTAATTGACCAATATGTATAGTTTTTGAAATGTACACTTCAAATGAAATGTGCACTTCAAAATCTTAAAAAGATTAGAAAATATTTTAATTTTAAACAGAGATATGATTGATTCAATTTGATGGCACAGAATTAATTTTTACATCTAATACACATTTCTTTCTTTACTATGGTATTGTTTTAAATTTAATTTTTTTTATATAATTCTATTTTATTAACATATTTTTGTATATTATGATTAACTCATGCACAAATTTATATATATATATATATATATATATATATATATATATAAATACACATATGTGCATATGTATATGTTTGTGTGTGAATATTTAAAACTTTTATTGGTGTAAAAGTGTCAGAGAAAAATTTTGCAATTTGTTACTAAAAATACACAACGTTAACACTGAACAACTGTACGATTTTACGAAAGAAATTCTTCTAGTTTGAACGTGATGTCGCCCGTATTGGAGCGAAGTAAATATTTGACTATTACGTCAACTGTGACATGAAAAAATAGAGGTTGGAAAAAGAGAAATGTGCAACACAACTTTCACTTATTCGCGGAATGTATCAAAAATGTTCAAATATAAGGGTTTGTGAACACCAACATAATGTTGTATGGAACTTTACCACATCAATGGTATCGTGTAACGTTACCTCTAAATAAATATGTAAACATCCTCTTTAATACACAAATTAACAATTCATTGTTTGTCGATGTTTAAATTTTATATTAATCTACTTTTTTTTAACCACACTTTCCACATATACAGACTTTCATATATATATATATATATATATATATATATATATATATATATATATATATATATATATATATACACTTGTGTATATATGTTTTAATATAATTTAAAACAAACAATTGGTTAAAACTATGTAAATTATCAAAACATCAGTAATAAATTATAACGTCTACATGTATTTTTATTTTAAAAATAGAATATTTTATCGTTATTTTATTTTAAAACATTATGAAAAATAAAATACATTCGTTCAAAGCGTTTCTTTTTTATACAAACAATTTAATAAATATTAAAGTATGTGTAGGTGATGTATAAAAATAATACTAAGTTGATGTAATTTTACGGTTCTTTCTTTCTTTGTGAAACTGTGCATAAAATTTAAAATTATTTTACTAGTTAAAAATATCAAAATTAATAATATATAATACACATATATTTATACATACAATACACGATTTTTTTCATGTTTATAATTAATTTATGAATTTATATTAATAAATTATATGTGTAATTTATAGTAAAAGATTAAAGGAAATCAAGATATATAATTAAGATATTTTTTTAGAAATGGTGTTTATAAACTTGCATCTGATTAAAAAAAAAATGATTGCGAATTTAAATATTTTCATGAATAAAAATTGTTTACTAAATTATTTTAAAACTTAATTATTATTAATGGAAATAACAGGTTTTATTTGTATTTTTTTAGCAGTATACTCCTCCATCATAAAATATTTTTTATTCGAATAATTTTAAAAAAGAATCTTAATAAATTGAAAGATAAATATGTATTAAAAAAATATTTTATAAAAGAGTTCATTCATAACAACACAAAAAGCTAAAATTGGAAACTTTTTCCCTTTTATAGTGAAAAAAATATTTCGAAATTCGTTTTGTATGTAAACGTAAGAGGATTATGGAATTTGAATATAACTGATATGTATTACAGTATAATATATTATTTTATTTATGAATTTAATATATATTATGATGTTTGTGTTATAAATAGCTTTTTTATATTTCAAATACCAAAGTATACATGATTTTTTTATAACAAGTATTGAATAATCGATTTTGAAAATACAGTAAAGGAAGAAAACGTTTTTTTGACAATAAATAAATAATCTATATAAGACACATTATAAATAATCAAACATTTTGGTACACTTTTAAATGAATTTCTTTTTAAAAAAAAGATGACTAATTTATTTTAAAAGTTTATGTCTTCAGATATTATAAATAAATTGAGCTGTAATAAAATCGGCACTGAAAAAAATTCCAAATAATATATAAATAAAGAAAAAGTTAAACGTCAAGCTTAGATGCTAAAATCAAACACCATAACATTTTCTATTTTTTATATTTCCTTGCGTATTTTTTCATACGGGTCAAGAACACTTATATAAAACATAATGTTATATTAGTTGTCGTATCCAATTAACCTATATATAAGATTAAATCAAGACCTTTATTAACTCGACAGATCGCCATTAGAATTTATTGCTTGAGTATCATTGGAATATCTTGTTTGGCCTATTTGTTATTAACGTTAGTAAGGGTTGAATGGATCTGAAATTTAATTACGTAACCTTCTTATACTGTTTGGGTTGCTATTTTATGTCTAATATTGTATATTCATTAAATAAAGAACCAATGAAACTTAGTCATAATCAATTCTTACATCAATAACGAATGGAATGTATGATGTATTGAGGTTTAAATTAATCAAATGATTATATTTCCACGTGGTTAAGTTCAGATAGTGTGTTAATCATAAATATTTACTTGAAATATTTATTAATAGATATTTCGTTTTATTTGTTATCCTGAAATAGTTTTTAAATAGTATTTTTTTATTTTATAGAAATATCATAATATAAAACATTTTTTTAAAAAATAAATCTTCCATATATATATATATATATATATAAATATATATATATATATATATATATATATATATATATATATATATATATATATAGTCATACTAGATAAAGATTTTAACTCTGATTGAATACAATAAACAGTTTATATTTATATAATCAATGTTTTATAAACTAATACAAAAATGAGCAGTCTAGGTAAGAATTAAATTTATAATTTCCTTAATAGATTTTGCAAGAAAATAAAGTATTCGTGATAATTTTAATTAGTGAAATATAAATTATTTTATTAATATAAATAATTTCACTCATGAAAATGGGACCATTATCCTTTCGTAAATGTATTCTGTAAGTTGTGTATAGAAGTTATAGTTATATTATGCTTTCTTGTTTAAATTAAAATTTTTCTCACACTCCTTTAATTTTTATTCTCTCTTTTTCCCTCTCCTTCTATATATATATATATATATATATATATGTATATATATATATATATGTATATAGATACATATATATATATATGTATATATATATCTACATATACATATATATATATACATATATATATATATATATATATATATATACATATGTATATATATAAATATATATATGAGAGAAATATATATAAAAGAGAAATAATAAAACTTTACTTGTAAATTATCACACTTAAAAATGAATAATATATGTATATAAAATCTACATACACACAATCACATAATCGATTATATACATTTATATGAAATATGAGTATTTAAATTTCAAATAAAATGAGGAAAAATTCAATTAAGAAGCTAAATCAATAGTATCAAAGTTTAGCTATAAAATTATTTTTCAATATTCGTTTCTTATCTTATATTCAAATATAAATCTTATAAATAAATCACTTTTATATTCATTTTAATGGTTTTAGGTTTTTATATCCTATTATAATGTAAAATCAATACACATCTCTTCAGTCAACGTACATTCTAATTATTCACAATGTAAGTTATTTATATGAAAATGAAATAAACATCACTTAAATACTGATAAAAATTTAATAATTATTTAACAAACTTTTTCACATAGATAGCAATATTCATCAAAGAAAAGTTGTTAAGAGGATCAGAATACTTATTTTTTTTTTGATTCAATATATAAAGTTGGTAGAAAAATAATTGCGGTTTATGACCTTTAAATTCATATATTTTAAATTTAAGTAATTTTAAGTAATCCAGAGCTATTGCATGAATAACACCTAACTTTTGTACAAGCTCTCGAATTGTTGTGCGTGGTTTTGATTCTAACGGCTTCAGTTTGTCGTTATGAACTGAAAAAGGACCCCCGCCACCTTCTTCATTTTCAAGGCTTTCGTTTCCAGTACGAATTTTTTTGAACCACCATTGCATCTTACGTTCCTTAACAGTACACTCAACAAAAACATCGTTTAGTTTACGAGCAATTTCTGCTGCTTTACTACCCATTTTATACTTATATAGAAAACTTTCTCTTATTTGATTCTTTTCCATCATTAATTCAATAACCCAATTTAAAGCAAAAAAGCATAATAATAGAACCAATGTCGATGTTACCAAAATACAAGCCTAAAAAAGCACTTTAAAATGATATTAACATGAATACGATGAAATGATACTTTCATCGATAAAAATTAATGTGATAATTCAGAAAAAAAGCAAATATTTTCCTACCAACCTAATATTTACGTATTGTTTCTACAGTCATATATATATATATATATATATATATATATATATATATATATATATATATATAGTGAATATAGTCGTATATATATAGTGAAGATATATCGTATATATATAGTGATATATCGTATATATATAGTGAATATGCGTGTAGATACAACGAATGTGTGTAACAGTTTCTATCATATCATTTTCTGGTGCCTTTCTCACTAGGAATAAAATTAGTCATTAAAATGTTAAATATCTAATAGATATTTTTTTCAATTCTAATGTATGAATTCGTTATCATAAAATATATCGATTTCATAGTATTTTTCTTCTTAATATTTGAATTTTAAGGAAGATATTTATATACTTTTACAAATAAGTTAAGAATTATAGTTATTACAGACTTATATCCTGTAATTTATTATTTGAAACTAAATTATACTGTAGCAACAGAAAAAGGAAATAAAATTTTATGATATATATATATATATATACATATATATCTTAAACAACACCATTATTATTTCTAGAAAAAAACCATATACTTTTCACATTTTTTGTTTCCAAAAAGTCACAGTAATAATAACGTTAAAATGTAACAGTAACAATGAAGTGACGTCAATTAGGTTGATATATAAACTAAAATACCTCAACTACTCATTTGCTACTTAAATACTATGTTTTAAAGTATTTTTTTAACAATTTAACAATTATATTAATATATATATATATATATATATATATATATATATATATATGTATATATATATATATATATATATATATATATATATATAATAATATTTTATACAAGTTTCAACTAAAAATGGTTAAAATAATTTTTAATGCATCTCACTAATTTTCAGTCCATGTATATATAAAAGCATTCAGTGGAATCTATTTTTAGACTCTTAATTTAAATTAAAAATTGATACTATAATTCTGACAAAACATGAAAACATAATTATAGTTACACTATATTATTTATTGCTTTCGTAATGATATTCTGATTTGTTGATATTTTTCACCACTCATTAGACATTTTATGTCTTTTTTTATAATACAGTAGTGCTATATCGGTTATTACATTAATGTACTTTCTTTTTAATAAAAAAATCAAAGTATTTAAAAATCAAAAATGTAACTTATTTTTTATTCAATAAAAATATATTGTAACTTGATATTTCTTAAAGTGTCAATTTAAAACTCAGGTTCATAGTAGAATACTGGAATATTGGCTAATATATGCAAGTTAGGAACCGAGCTTTCGTGCAAAACTCACGCTATATATACGATCAATTTAGGATTTTTCAAGTTCTTAATTAATCCTTTTACAAATAAAATCCTCGCCTTCAATAATTGATTATTGATCATTTCTAATTACTGTTTACATTGTTGTATATTTTCTGATACCTTATTGCTCTAAGTATAATCGCATCTCCATAGAAATACGAACAAGAAAACAATAAAAAATAATCAATAATCAATTATTTAATACTTATGGTCATGATTTTTTTTTGTGTTTTACAAATAAATCATTCTCTCGCACCATAAACCACATAAAAAGTTCTAATTATAAAAGTTCATTAAATTATTACTGAATATTTTTAATATGATTTTTTTGTGATTTGTGCAGCAAGACAGTCATTAATTTATAAAGTTTTATTTCACAACAGTACCAAAATATTATTCTTATATATTATAATAAAATTATAATACTAATTACAAGTAAAAAATAGAAATAATGATTAACTGTAATAAATCTGTATTAAAAACGAATTTTCTAATTATAAATAACGTCTGGGAAAATAATGATATTCATATATTTCTATTTATATACTCTCAGTTTAATAAAGTGTAAATTAAAATTCTAACATTTTTTTAACCATTACTAACAGACATATCTTAGTAACTCACATATGTCCTTTTTTTACTTACGTACTTCGGTTTAATGATGATTAATAAATGAAATCAAAATTAAGTTTAATACTTTTTAAAAATTCTCAAAACACAGTATAAATTAATCATAAATGTTGTTTTCAATATAAAATGATTTTTTTTAATACAACAAATACACTTTTGATTATTCAACGAAGAATACATTTTGGCACTTTGAACATTAAAATATTCATCAGTGCTAAAACTAGTGTTTATTGAGGAAAAACATTTTTTTTCTTCAATGCAGAAGGATAAACGTCAGAAGTATTATGTAATCAACGCTGTATTTTAAATATAAAAATATATTCATTGCTTTACTGTACAATAAAATATCATATAAAAATTTTTTTGAGCTGGAAATGTAAATTCGGATATGTTCAATATGTAATGTTATAAGGAATATATAAGAAGATTAAGTATTTATTCAACAAACATATGTTTGCAAACTTACAAATGAGAGAAGCTTAATAAAGTTATTAGTCGATTATAACACTCAACAGATCTCCATTTTCAACTGAACATATTTCATCATAACAGTGTGATAATAGGCAGTAATAAGTCACGTCAATAAGTCCATGATTTATTTACAAAGACTACGTAATATATAATACAAGATCTTCTATAGTAATACCTATCCCACGAAATGAACTAAATTAGATCTTTCACTATCAACCGTTATTGTTTTAATAAATCACTTTTGCAGTAACTATATAAAGATAAGTTTATGTTAGATTCAAACAGGTCCGCGTATTTGGTTTCAACATATTGTTTTGTCGTTTTTACATTTACAAATACATTTAAAAATTATAAGTATTTAAAAATATTAATATTTTTTCATTTGGCATCAAATAAAATAATAAATTAATTCATCATATTTAAGGTTTCATTAGTGTAAAGAACTAACATATTTATTTCATATTTGAAATGGAATAAATGAATCTACTATAATTATTATTTATAGTGTATATATATATATATATACTCTAAATATCCTAAAAATACTAATCATTACTACACAGCAACAAGAATACACACACTCATATATATATATATATATATATATATATATATATATATATATATATATATATATATATATATTTATTTAATTCCATTATCACCATAAGAATGTATATTAAATAATATGATTTTATTAGCTCTGATTGGATTAATTTTGTTTAGTCTATGTAAATTTATTCTATGGAACAATGTTTACAAAATATGAGTGTATTTTTTATAAAAATTGGTAAAAAATTATTCCAGCCCAACACTTAAATTTTGCAATATTAGCAATTTAGCAAATTCAGTGCTATCAGTATATTAGGCTACTATAACTTAACCTACCTTTGAAGAACATATAGTCTAAGCTAGTTAAATTACTACTCTAGTTACTAAATCTCAGCTAGATATTTGCAAATTTAGCGCCATTAACTATCTAGTAACAAATAGATCCAAAGCATCCAAATGTAATGATAATAGAAATACAGGGTGTTATTCAAATTCCAAAAAAATCTGTCTACATTCTCGGTTTGGATTAAAAAGATTTCTTAACAATCAATTCAGTGAGTTTTACATACGAAAGCAAATTTAAACATTACATGCTTATATTAAATGATGGGCTATTGAAAAAATATAATAATTTATATTGCCTTTATGAGATAATATATAAAATGAGATTAATGAAATGATTCTTATCTAATTTTGAAAATAATTTGGAATAAAGAATGAAACTTGAAACTATTTGGCCATATAAATAGGCATACTTGATCACATAAAAAATAAAAAATAAATACTGATAATGAAAATCAGCTTAACCAAAACCAGATCAGTCATCTTGAAAGGAATCTCTTGCTTTTTAGTATTTGAAGTATATTTTTAAAAATCAGTCACGACAAAATGCACTGACATTGTGGTTTTCATCTTTTTGAATCATTTTACTTTCTGTTCTTCAATACTAATTTCGGTACATGTACCATCACTAGATAGAATTTGGATAATGATTTTAGATTTATTTTCAATTATGTTATATCCTTTTTACCTTGGATATATTGTATAATTTTGCGGTATATAATATTAGATCAAATAAATGAAAATAGCGACACGATATTTTATACTTTAAATTAATAAACTGTACTTTAACTAAAATGTAGATGAAGAAAAAAATAAATCAGAATTAAAATATGTACCAAAATTCTACTAAACATCACACAAGTTCCGAAACTGATAATCGAGAACAGAAAGTCAAATGATTGAAAAAGACTTAGACCATCAGGACAATGCACCAACGAAACCATAGGTATAAAAATATGATTATATTGTTTTACAACAGAAATATATTTAGACATGTTCCAAATTATTTTGTTCCTGAATTACAATTACTATGAAAAGTTCGTATGTGTGTTCTTGTAATATGATGATTCTTCTCCCTGCTCTGCTGTGTGTAGTACGTGAATGGATGTATATATGTACTACAAAACTAATTAGTAAATGGACTTTAATTTAAATTCTCTCAAAACAACTAATCTTTGCTTGTATGATTATCTTTTTCAATATATGATTGAAGACAAAACTTAAAAAATTCTCATAATAGATAATCTATTGAACATCTTTTCAAAATATTAATAACCACCGAAAAAAAATTAAAGCTATTTGAATATTCCTTAACTTTTTCAAATATGTATACAAAGTTTACTGTCCTATCAAACATATATATGAATTATTTTTAATGATGTAAAATAAAATATAAATAAATTAAATTATAGATTTTCAATTATATATATATAGAAAGAGAGACGGATAAATTGATAGATTGTAGGAATATTAAATGAAACAAGAAATATTAAAAAATATTTAAAATAGTATCAAAAATTGAATAATTTCATCAGACAATGTAATAACTCTTGTTCACTATTATTTCTGTATAAAAAAAATCATAGTTTCTAAACATAAAATATTTGTGAAAAAATAAATAGAACATTATAAAAATAAACATTTAATAACAAATTTTAGATTTCTAAAATAATTAGAATGAGTTTTCCAATTTAAAATTATAGATCAATTAAATATTATTTAAATTGTATGTCAATGTCGTATCGCTTATACAAATCGAACTATATATTATTCATCATTTATATATCAACATGAATATATTAAATGTCTAAATCAACAGCAACGTTCAGTCATGATATATGAAGCATCATAAAGTAATTAATCTATTGTCGTATTTGAACAGTCACGTTTTCAATCTACAGTATTTGAATACACACTTTTTAATGGTATAAATAAACGATCTATTACAGAATAAGAAATACAAGTAATATTAAGCATATAACTTTTAGATTAGTCATTTTTATATAAAACAAAAATTAAACTTCATATTTAAAAAATATCATTAAAATGCTTGTTTATTATTCGTGTAAATACTATCCCATAATTAAAATTATAATAAATACTTTTAATATAATAATTCCAGCGAGTACCTAACCACAAAATGATGACATAAGAAAACTGAAATACGGAAGATCAAGAATATGATTAATATGAAAACCTCGTTAACAACATATTGAAACCTTAGTTTCTTGATAAATTTGTTCAATAAATGAATATTTATCATTTTTGATGAGAAACATTTTTTGGTTTGTAGGATGAGAGAACGAACGATTCGTAATTGAATTTTACGATAATACTAAAACTATATTGTATTAAAAATTATTATTATTGTATTACTATCAAAATATTTTTCAAATTTTTCGTAACATTTTATTTAGACTCAGAATTGATACAACTATTGTTCTCTAATGCAACACGAGTACTGAACAAAGCATCTGAGTGTTAAATATGAATTTCATTACACTCAAATCATGACTGAATAGACCAACAGCATGTATGTTTCATTATTATAAATGCACCTACATACTGAAAATTCTATAATGAAAAAAAATTGGAAAATTATGAAAAAAAAATTATTTGCTTATTTCTTCATCAAATTAATTTACATTCAATAAAAATATCTCATAATATAAGAATGTAATTTCATTATGTAAATTATCATTTTTTGTAAGATAATTCTTCAAAACAAAGTTTGTAAATAAATGAAGTAATGTGTTTGTATGCTTATCAACTCGATCAATCTAACTATAAGAGAACATTTATACCATTAAATTGTCAAATATAAACATAGTATTCATGATTTTACAGTCAATTAAAAATACACAATAATACAGTCTAGTCAAAAAACACAAATAGTTAAGTCAATTTGAACGACAATCACCAACAACTTACTGATAATTATTCAACAGAATATTTATTGAATCATGAATCTATTCCTGGCTAGAATAAAATAAAATGCTAATACTCAAGGTAGTTGAACAAGGGACTGAAAAATGTCGTATCAAAAAAAGAATTTATAAGCAAGATAATACCTTTAATTATTTGTAAATTATCATTAATATGATAAGAAGAATATGTGATTGTTCCTTGTAGCAAACACCATTTGATATTTTATGACCCCATACTTTATCTAATAGTATATGAATATGAGTACATATTAAAAATTATATATATATATATATATATATATATATATATATATTAAATACAAAAGAGAACTACTAATCCGATCAAATATTTTTCTAAAAAATATTATATATATATATATATATATATATATATATATATATATATATATGTATATACATTTGTAATTTTTTTTAGATAAATAAGACTTTTATTCATAAAAATCAGAATTATAAAATTTTAACAATTTAAATACAAATGGTTTTCAATTTCTTAAGCATCTTAAAAAATATTTACACATGTATTCATATATCAATTATATTATTTTAATAATTCATAAAATATCAAAATACTTATTTAAAATATTTAAAATGTAAATACTAGTATAATAATCTTACCTTGATATCATTTTGCCTGTGCAGTTATTTAGAATAGTGAAAAATACATATTATCAAAACATCTATGAGACACAAACATTTAACACATGTTTAGAAAAAATATATTATAAATCAAATACTAAGATGTAAAATGATTAAATAAAACACGTATTTAGATATTAACTAGTTTTTTTTGTGAAACTGAATGCTTAATAGTCTAAACGTTCATTTTCACTTCACAATATGTAAAAAATCGAGTTTCAATGCACCTGATATTCACTTGAATCAAATTTATATAACAAATAAATCGAATGTTATATAAGGAAAATACATGTGTATTGTATTGTTATTATTTGATCAAGTCTTCAACGACAAACCAGTATAAAACGCATAACCGTTATAAAAAGGAACAGATATATACATTTACCTTATGTTTTCCGTATTGTAGAAAAGAATATAAATTTGAACGGTATATTTTTATATAAATATTTCTTATTTTATTTCGTAGGATATTGTATTTATTTGAAATGTATTTAATAGTTAATCGAATACAATTTAAGTAATATTTAATTTTTTTTTTAAAATATATTTTTATTTATAATTATATCAAATCCTTATTAATTTGTAGCTGTTTATTTACTTGTATATATATATATATATATATATAGATACAAATACATATATATATATATATATATATATATATATATATATATATATATATATACAAATACATACATATATATATATATATATATTTCTCAATACAATTTTGATAAACATGTTCTTTATCTACTATATCAGATAATTAATTCAGTGCTATTCAAGAGTCATCATTTTTTATATTAGTTTTTTTATGTTTTTAACTGAAAGACATTGGGTATAAAATTAAACATAAAAAGCTATATTTTGCTAGTAATTCACTCGCCACTATCATATTTTTATAGAAATATTCAATACTTGCTTATCGTTCATTTTGGCACATGCATATTTCGATTACAAAGTTATCTGCAAAGCATTTCGACAAATAAAAATCGTTTTATTAAAAATCAAATAAAGAAAAAATATCAACATGAAATAAAATCTATCAATCTGATCTAATCAAGATCTTTTAAACGGAATATTAGGGGCAGTAACAAATATTTTGACAATTAGATAATTTAATAACAGGCTAAATGTGCATATATATATATATATATATATATTATATGTTCATTAATCGACTCAAATATCAAAATTAAATATATGCCGATTATGACACACATATTCACTAATATATGATACAAACAATTACCAACATTTATGTATTAGGTACATTACCGGCCAACCAACAGATTGTACAATCGAACTTCCTTAACCCCTTAATACACCATTTTTTTATTAATTTGAGGGGAAAATTTTTTTTTCAGAAAATTATAGTTTACGCTTATTACAGTTCATTTATTTAAACAAAAATACATTTAGAGCTTAATTACAAGTTTAATTAAATACGAAATATTTTAAAATAGGGCACCTTACTGTCTAACGTTGCTTATTTACTGCACCAGTTTACTGTGCATGTATACGTCACGGAGGTATGCATTAAACGGTTAAACAAAGCCAAAACTAAACTGCTTTAGGGCTGATTTACATTAGGATAGTAAGCGGTAGAGTAACTAGCGTACTTTTTCTCTAAAGATCTACTCTGCCAGTATCTACAGTTTGGTCCGTTTACACAAAGCTAGTGATTTGGTAGAGAAGAGTTTTTTTCAAGTTTAAAACAACCAATCACCAACCTCAATAAATAAGAACAGAACTTGTAAATACACATTTCGTGCCCAACTACTCGACTCTATTGCAGTAATTGCGGTAAATTTGTAGTGGAGAAGAGGATAGTAGGGTGTACTATTCCTGTGCTATCCACTCTACTCACTACTAGTTTTAGTACTCTGATTTCACTATTCCAAAGTATTTACATTATGCTAGTAACGGGATAGTACGCATTCTACCACCGTACTCTACCGCTTACTATACTAATGTTAACCAAGCCTTAATATGAAATGCTTTCTTTCGTCAAATTCTGTAATGTTAAATATAAAAATACAAAAGATTTTTTGTGGCTCAGCGATTTAAAAATAATCAAATTACTATTGAAATATAAATAAACCAATTTAAAATGAATTTGATATTTATGGATTGATTTATTTATGAAAATTAAATTATCCACGTCACCGATCTGTATTTTGTAGACTTTGCTTTTTATGTTCAATAAATACTTCTCATTTTTTTAATTGCCGAGATTTGATCTCTTGTAGTCTTTTGTTCAATTTAAATTGAAATACAAATATTAGAGTGAAAATTAACGTGATTTTCTTAATTAATTACACAAAAATTATTATAATTTTAAAATGAAAATAAATACACATTACACTGCGGAATTTATCCCACTATTAGTGTTCTAATTAATAATATATTTTGAATTAAAATGAACTAACAATACCTGATTTACCATTTATTGACTTCATTTTTCCTCCAAAACGCAGAATTAGATAAGAAAAAGTAAAATAATTCCACAATATAAAAGATGTAAAAGAAATAAATTGGACAATATATATTTGTGAAATAAAATTATTCTAAAGGATATAACTTTTAAAAAAATATTTGTTTGAACACTATGTTTAACTTGGTTTGGATTTTTTTTACACTGATATATATATTTATATATATATATATATATATATATATATATATCAAAGGGGTTATAAATGATTTCTTCAAGTATACGCTTGTTAAAAAAAGAAATCATTTTAAACCAATTATAAAAACTTATAACTTTTAACCAATCAGTTATAAAAAAACTCAATGTACTCACGATGTTAATATTTCAGTCTATTGAATGTAAATATGTATTTGTTCATAATAAATGCGGCTAGCTTTGAAACATAATAATCGCACATAATCTACATAACACTGTTGTTTGCTATTAGGATTAACGTGCGGTTTAACTCTCTAGTTAGCAATTTATGTTCACAACCAACGGCTAAATATCATATGTCGTTTTCTCTTCAAAGTATAAAATGTAATTTAAACAAACAAAATAAGAACAAAACTTATTTATACACTATTTTGAAATAGTATCACCAATCCATTTATTTATCTATTATATATATATATATATATATATAGAGAGAGAGAGAGAGAGAGAGAGAGAGATAAACATTATGTAAGTAATAAAACGATTTATTTACCCTCTTATCTTTCTATATATAAAAAATAATCCCATTGTAAAATTTCCATAAAATATTTTTTTTATTTTTCTTCTAGACCACCCCCTTGCAATGCCGCTCTCCCGCTACATTCTATAAGTAGCACGTTAACCATTTTCATAATTGATCATTTCCAATGTTTCAATAATCATCATATTTGTCGATTCCAATGAAGCAGTATTCGGGCACGGCCAGTTGTATGCTGATCTCTCTAGATGTACCTCTAAGCAGTATATCAAGTTTCAGTGTACGAAAGAACACAAATCAACTATGAATATCGTGTAAACAAAAGTTTTATAATAAATTTAGAATAAGTTTTACGGTTTCATTTAAATTCAAATGATAAATTTCATCACACAATATCTTTTTCATTTTCCATGTAAAAATTGTTAACACTTAACGAGAGCGAGCAGGAGCGGAACCACCCGGGAGTTACCGGGCTTAGCGGATAGGGAACATAGTCCTCTGTTTTAGAAAAAAAATAAGAAAAATTATTTCAGAAGAAATACTCATATATTTTCAGGCTTATTGAAAATAAATTTTCTTATTTTATAAGTATTTTTTATAAATTTCGAGGGTAAACAACATACATTTATTTTAGGATTCACATATGGAATTTTCTAGTTATAAAAAAGAATTTTCATTTTACAAAAAATATTGTCCAGAATGTATTTAAAAATTATTAAAAAAATAAAACTGAAATAAAATAACTGTTTTTCATTTGTAATTCATAGCAAACTCTCTATTTTTATAATATTGTACAATAATTTGTTACATGTGTTAATAATAACAATAACATATTCTAAAAAAATAAAGTTATTGAATAATTAATTGGTTTGTATAGAATGGTTTATATTCTTTTCATAGCCTTATTATATACAAGCATCTTATTTTTCTTTTCCATCTGTATTTTATAAACTGTAACTTACATTTTTTGAAATGTAAGTTACAAAAAATATAAAACATATTTTCAAAATAACTTATTTTTTTTAGATATATATTAATATTTTCTTTAAGGTAATATCGATTCAATGTTATGTAACAGTTCTATACATTCTATATCGTTGATATATGCTATTATAGTTCTATGTAGGTTAAAACATTTTATCATCCATTGCTTTCAATTTACAATAAGAGTAAGAATTCCAATGAGCTTCATTCCTATAGTCGAATAAAAAACTAAGTTAAGTATTCCCACAACTATTCTTTTATGAATACATAGTCATGGCTGAGAAATAATGGTGTAATTCATATTGTCTGTAATTGAAAAAGTGTACTTATTCTTGATTAGTTTTTATAATTAATTTAATGTTTATTTAGATTTATATATATATATATATATATATATATATATATATATATATATAAATATTCATTTAGTTAACATTTTCGAATTAACTAATTAAAAATTCTTCATATTGTTGAACGAAATTCGAATGAATTCAGTGCACGATAATACTTTTTTTATTTGTTTAAAACCCCGTAGTTTTTGTTAATTCTCAAGAGATATGACAGAAATATTATCATGGGAATATGAACGTTAATATCGCGATGAAATATTCATGTTTTTTTCGTGAACATTGCACGTGAGCGACCTGACAGAAAAAAACCGTTGAGTGGGTAGTCATGCGAGCGACTTGTACATTTCGAGAAAACATTATCTCATAACGACTGCACGTAATCTCTTTCGGTGTTTCCATCCTTCAGGACCTCTATTACCGTGTACACGTAACATAGATTGAAAATTAGTCTCTTTTGCGACGAATCCGATCTTTAATTCAATTATTCATTCCAAATATGATTGCGTATTGGAAAGTAAATTTTCACATAAGTAAAATGTTAACATTTTTCAATCTAATTACTTTTAAATGGAAATCGTGCTGTCTTTTTACTTTTTCGATAAATATTTATTTGTAGAAAAATAGAGAAAGAGAAAAAAAGAGAGATAAACAGTGATACGTAAATAGAAAATATAACAGATATATAATATTTGTAATCTAAAAATTATTAAAATATATAAATGTATACACTAATAGTTACATAAATATTAACGCCTTATAAAAATATATTTTTAATTAAATTTCTTTCAATATTTTTATCATTACTAATAATAATTTTTATATTTCTTTCTCTTATTAAGAAAAGTTATAACTACTAAATAATACATATTCTTTTGCATTTATATATATATATATATATATATATATATATATATATTTAACATATTTTTATTTAATTATATTAACCATTGATTAATAATAAATCGAATAAACAGGAATTAGTTTTTAAATTATTGTACTAATACAATTAAATTAAATAAAGATATAAATTAAATAAAGACTTGAGTGATATAAATATATATATATATATATATATATATATATATATATACGAGTATATATATATATATGTATATATATATATATATACGAGTATATATATATATATATATGTATATATATATATATATATATATATATATATATATATATATATATGATATATATATATATATATGATATATATATATATATATGATATATATATATACATATATATATATATATAAATATATATGTACTGTATATATATAAAGCTTATATACGACCATCACATAACTTGTTGCTATTTAATCTGTTTACTATACTCATTATTATCTCTTAATTTAATAAACTACATTAAATAAAAATTTGTTTGGTGTGCACAGTTGACAAGTTACAATTTTAATCGCGGATTCTTTTAACATTTTCATTTATAATGCAATATTGCAAGGTTTATTCGTATATATATATATATATATATATATATATATATATATACACGAGTATACACATACACACACATATATATATATACAAATAAATAAAGAAATATTTTTTTCTCTTAATATTAATTTAAGTTTAAAAATTATTATCTACTAGTGAACGTTATATAACACAACATTTGTTAATGAAAGGTAATATTCCAGTTCACGTGAATGTAAACTTTCACATATAAATCCGTAATGTAAATTCAACATCTGTAAATTCTAATCAGAAGTTATAGTTGGAATTTTATACAGCTGTTTAACCACGTTTATATAAATATTTTAATTGTATCAGTTGTTACATATTTCTCTACTCACATGTGATTTTTTAATTTACCATTATTATTTATTCTGCGTTTATAATAAGCAATTTGAAAATTTGTTTTTTTTCTGAAGATATTTCAAACATATTCTATTTAAATTTTTAATATTATGTAGATGATATTATTCATTTATTTTATTGAAAATAAGTGAATATAAAGCAAATACAAACAGAAAAGTGAAATATTGGCACACTACTTTCTTCGGAACACCATTTTCAAGTAGATATTAGCCTCCCGACTATAAAAGAAATTGTTTCTCGATATACTATCTTATCATTAATAATTAAAGCAAGAAATTCGATACTTCAGTACTAAAATTGGATTTACTTTCATAATAAAGAATAAAATTCTTCAAGGAGAAAAAAGTTTTTCGCTTTTAAATTGGTTATAAAATGTATAAAAATAAATAAAAAATATTAATCAAAAGCCACTGCTCACTGTAGCCATAACTCGTTATATCAGTGCTCCGCATAACAATATTCCGTTATTTATACACACACACACATATACATATATATATACATATATATATATACATATATATATATATATAAATAAACACAACTTTTCACTAAAATTTACACATATTCTAGCATAGTATATAATTAAATATATACTAACTATAGATTACCCGGTAACACAGAACACTGTAAATGACCTAATTAAAGTCATATGAATATTAATATATTTTATAGTGAGTAGTATGGTTTTTTTAGAACATCTCTAATGTTAATTAACCTTCTAAATATTATAAGATTTATTCAAATTGTGCTTCCAAAATAAGATATTTTTTAAATAATCTCATTTTCATTAGTTTTTACTTAATTTTGTGATTTAAGTTAACAGGGATACATTTTTATTTTTATTTACATCATACAGGTATATATATATATATATATATATATATATATATATATATGTATATGTATGACTTGATTTGTAAAAAAATAATTATTTTGTTGAATAGAAATTCGTTATCATCGTATATTTATTTTACTTTTATTTAGATATTCAATAATTATTACCTGTTGTATGATATAAAATGAAAACCTATTTACTATATTAAAAAAAAAATAAAGAAGAAAAAGATTAAAATTGAAACATTGGTCTCCATATGATCATATTTTACTAAATATGATGATCATATGGAGACCAATGTTTCAATTTTTAATCTTTCACTAATTAAATAGATGGTATTAACTATATTTTGAATGAAGATACTCTTATCAAAAATATTTAAAATGCAATAAATGCTAATTGGTTGCAAATACTGTTACATTATTTAGTTAAAAAGCAATCACAAAAAATCAATATCACTTTAATAAAATTAATTTGGATCAATTTATTTATCTGTCTAACTCTCTCTCTCTCTCTCTGTATATATATATATATATATATATATATATATGTATATGTATATTAATTATGCTACGAACGTATATACCTAATTAGAATGAAATAAATTGAGCACAACAAGATAGACTATATAGTCATACATTTCAAATTTTCTTCTAGCTATAGTTGTTTATTTAAGGATTATTCTAAGAACAGATGATTCATGTTTGTTCGTTGATTTCCACTACAACAATTACACTATTCCACTTACAACAAACAAATTCCGCCACCATACCATGCCGCCGTGCGTTCAAAGAACTAAGTTCACTATTATCAAATTATTCTGTTTATTTATGTGTGTGTTTGTATATTAATTCATGCTTTTAATATATAAGATTACAACTGTTCATTTTATCTTACTTGAAATCTAATGTATGAATTTAAAGACAATAATGTTACAGACCAAATTCCGTTAAAATGTTATTAATACAGAATTAATATAAATTATTTTAAATTTATTAATTATATATATATATATATATATATATATATATAATTCTTGGTCAAATTATGTATATACATGTATATATATATATATATATATATATATATATATATATATATATAATCCTTGGTCAAATTATTTCCAAGCGATTACAAGTTCAATTAAATTTCACGCAACTAAGAGAATAAACAGGATTTCAAGGTAGATTCATCACGTCGAATCACATTGAAGTAGTAAGTCTAATTACAAGCTGGTCCAGTGAATATCTGTTACAATCTTGTCCTGCTTTCAGAAACACGAAAAATTTTATTCAATTAATTCATTAACTTTTACATCTGTCTTGAAAATATAAAGAACTACAGGTATTTACACAGAAATTCGTATATCTTCTAAGAACCTTATATTGAAAATTTAATTATAAAATTGAAGTCAATATATATTGCTTTGAACATAATTTGAAAATAATCGATTTTATCAAATATAGAGTACAGCTTTTAAACATAGACGGGTTTTTATACATGCAAGAATAAAAAAAAGTTAGTGAATGATTTTTTTGAATTCGGTTTCAAAATCGTTAAATGTATTAAAAATTAAAACTATAAAATTTTATTGATGACAATATTATAAAATGATTATAATTTATAAATTAAAATTATTTTTAGGATAGTAACATAAACGTCAATCATTTTATCAAATTATATTTTGTTATTGTGTATTTATTAAAGTAACACTATTATTTATTAAATTTTAAATTGTTTCATTAAAAAAATGGTTCATTTTATTACTGAACTGTATTTTTTATATAAAATTGCAGTACAAATAATAGAATTGAATTTATATTTATTAAAATTATATACGAATCGGGTAATCATCATCTTGTAATAGTTTTCAAATATTAGGGTTTTTCTTCGAATTTCTTAGTAAGTCTCAACATTATATGAACCATATAAGGAATATATAAATTTACCTTATACAAACCATATATGGTTTGTATACGGGAAGGTGAGAGTCACTATCATCCATATATGGTCGTTAATTCTATAAAAAGAGCCCTTCTTTATCGTATGGAGATCATATAAGGTCACTTTATATGCTTTATAAGATTAGTATAAGGTATATATAAGGTGCTCATATAAAGATTTTAATCATTATATGGATTGTATAAGAAATATCTAAAACCTTATACGGAAGATATTAAGTTGAGGATTGCTAGGGTCGTCAAACCTTTTTTGCTTTAATATTTTCTCTGCAATAGAGAACATGAACTCAAGTATAGCTCAATGATTCACATACAATAGCCATAAAAAACACGTATACCAGAAGGTAAAACTAACTATCAATTAAATAAACATTCAAAGAAGTTTTCATTTTTATTTCTGGACTAAAAATTCACTTTTTACAATTTTGATATTTTTTTAATTTTTTCATAATCATTTAATCTTAATATATTAATAATATCATTTTATTTATGATTAAATTATTTACATTTTTATTAAAATCCCAGAAATTTCTCGAATATTAAATTCTTTTTTGATACTTACAAAATTCGATTCTTTCAAAATACTTTTTATTTCTTTATTAATCTTTTAAAACTGTTTATTAATTAAGCTTTTACAACTAACATAATATTTTTCTATTAGGTTACTATGAAAATAATTACGGTTTTTATTTTTTGAATTCTAACCTTATTTTTTTTTTAATGAAAGTGTCATTTCAATGTGTTCTTGCTAATATCATTTTAAAGTGTATTTTCGGTCTGTATTTTGGTTACATCTATTTTGGTTTTATCATTAATTTTGCTTCAAATCGGGCTACTGAATTAGAAATGGAAACAAAAAAGAGAAATTTTTTGTATGAGTTCAAAACGGATGGTAAGACAACAGAACTGCTCGTCAACTAAATGATGTTTTTGGTGTGGGTAACAACAATTTGAGAGCTTGCACAAAAGTTAGGCAGTAGTCATCCAACAGTTCTGAACCACCTAAAATGTGTATAAGTATGAAAGGCATAAACTGCAATTATTTTTCTACCAACCTAATATTAAGGTTCTCAGTTTATATTATTAAATAAATTTCTAACGTCACACTTAATTTAGTGAAATAATTCAGTCGGGTAGAGATCAATAAGGAATAATCTGGAAGAATGCCACTGTAATTTCTAAAAATATATGAAGTTAGTTCAAATTATTTTTATTTTCTTCTACATATTAAAAAATATGTAGTTATTGTAACTTATAAACAAATGTATTCACTAATGTTCTTTTCTTTTCTAGTTAAACATACTGATTAACTATTTTCTTCTCTACTACTAATACTCTCGCAATAAATTACTCTTTTTCATTTAACAACGATAAGAAAATTATTACAATTCTCAATGTTTACAACATGATTAAATTATGATACAGAGTACGTTATTGTAGTTAAAAGTAGGGTAATCAATTTACGTCGCGTTAAATAATAGCTTAGAAATAACTCCCGTGATATTGTTACATACTCATTAAGTTCTGCTCCTATTAATGACATTTTAACAATATTTCTAAAATATTATTAATTACAAATTTTGTAATAATGATCTAGGTATTTATTTTAATCATGACAATGCGAGCGTATAAATGAATATAAAATATATAAAAATAATTACAAAAAATTATTCATTACAACAAATTTCCATATCAAATTAGTTATATAAAACAATATTAAAAACAAATAGTAGAGTATTCATTACAATTGCAATTTTCTATCAAATATTATTGTAAATAAAAATATTTCTTACATATCGTATTCTGTATAAAATGTTAATTAATTTTCAAAATATATACAGAAATTAATAATACAACGAATAATTGTTTGTGAGGTGAAAAAATAATTGCTAATATACATATTACCTTTTAATAACAAAAGTAAAAAGTTCATTATTACTTTAAATGATACTGCATATATATATATATATATATAACACCAAATTATTCAAATTATAAAATTTAAGAAATAGAATTTGTCTTTATGAATTGATAAAATTGAATATAATGATTACAACGATATATTAATTTAATTAGTTTTTAATCAAAAACCAGTATTCACAGAGTGAATAATTGTAATCAAATTTAAAAAATAATATATATATATATATATATATACATATACATATATATATATATATATATATATATATATGTATGTAAATAATAATTATAAAACAGAATTTATTAATCTATCTGCAAAGTAAAATAAATCAAATTAAGATAAATAATAAATGTCAGACAAAAATCATGTAACTTTTAAGATATTTTTTTAAAAAATTGATTAACTCTAATGGACTTATATTAAATCTACATTTGTTTTGATAGTAGTTAATGAAATCGCTATAATAATTTATCTGATATACATTCTAATTCCGTTGTCTTTTATAAGCAATCTTTTCAGGGTGTGCACGTTCAGTACTTATTAGATGTGTAATTAATTATTTCAGTCATGCAACCAGCCAAATGTCGTTGACCTTAATACTATGAACTAGTTATATAGTAATAGTATTCTACTAGTACGTATATTTCTTATAAATCTCTTATCTGATAATAACTACTATACTCATAGTACTACTATAGTATATTAATGCAAGATCAATTATAAAATGATCTAAAAAAAATATAAAACACAAATTGTGGATGTTTTTAATGACAACATTTTTTTTAATGAAATAATTAGTAATTATTTCTTCGTCAAATATGTTGAATTCTTGAAAAAATTCAAATAACTCAACATGAAATAATTTTCTTCATACTTTTCATCAACAACTTATTTTAATTCATTGAAACTCTTTTTATATTTCAGTTTGTTTTAAATTTTATTTAATAATTAATTTTATATACTTTTACTTGAATAATAATTTTGAAATCAATAAATAGAAACGTGTATTGTCAATCTAACAAATTTTTATTCAAAAATTTTATACGAAAAACTGACTGAAATAGAAACTAAACTAAAATTAAATAACTTAAATCAATATGTTCATTGAAGATTTCGTTTAAAATAACTGAATTTAAAACTTGAAGTGATTTTTTTTAATAAATAAATACATTCATATTTTTATTTGTACTGTAAATATTTATATTTAAATTTAATAGTTTCATGAAAAACATATGCTATATATATATATATATATATATATATATATATAAACATACACACATTTACATACGAGTATATGTACATATGTAGGTGTTTAATAAAGTGCAGACTTATAAAATATGACCTGCTTATTACAAGCAGGAAAATGAAACGAGTGTTTGAAAAGAAGTTCGTCGCAAGTTGTTATGTCGATAGCAATAAAATTTTGAAACCTTTTTTCCATATCAATTAAAAAACAGATATAAAAACTGTTCACAAATGCATATACCTGCTCTTCTCAGTAAAAGAAATTTTTCAAAATTCTTCGAGCGAATCAATTAGTGAATATATTCTTTGAACTTTGTGTTTGATTGAATCATATTCAAAATGCTGCTTGTTTGTATAAATATCTAACATATATTTATATATATATATATATATATATATATATATATATATATTACAGAATACGTAAATATGCCTGAAGGTAAATATTTGTTTCTGATAATATATTTAAAAAAGTTTAAAGCAAATAAATAAAATTAGTAATAAAAATAATATAGATGTAATTTTTATTTTCATTTTTTTAAAATTAAATACATAACACTGAAAAGTAAGTTTTGTATCATACACACAATTATATAAGTGTATGTAAAATTTCATACTGATTTTAAATCTGATAATATTTTCACAAATCAATCACATTCTACAAATCCCATTTCATTTGATCAAAGTATTCAATGTTGTATTATTTCTCATTTTAATTAGAACTTATGTAATTTAATTTTAAATTATTATCTCAATGATTTTTTTATTAAAATCATTATTTTTTCAGCAATTAACTAACACATAATAATGTTTAAAACCTTTAATATGTGCATACGGCAAAATTCAAAGAATAAATTAACCAACTCCAATTACAGAAGTTCAAATCTAAAACATTATTTATGTATATAAAAAGTATGGATAAAAACTACAAGTACCATACAACATATATAATCGATATTATGTACCCATTAATATTTAATTCTCACTTATTTTTAAAAAAATATTTTAATCTTTTTTAAAAAGCTAATAGTAACACTAATGCAATATTATTTTTCGTTTTAATTATAACTTATTACATTTCGATTGTAATACCATTATCTTAAGAGTTGTAAGGTATAGATTTAGAAATAATAATTATAGTACCAAAAACTTTTGTACCGTATCATTATGGAAATTATTGCATTGTCGTTGAAATTCATATCATTTTCTCTCGTTCCATATTATTTTTTGAACTATGTTACTTACGATATATGTGTAGTTTATAAATGGAAGGAAAAAATTGTAAAAATTTCTCAACTAACTAAAAAACAGAAATAACGATTGTACATCTATTATAATTTAATAATTAATTGAAATATCCAATAATAATAATATAAATATTAATAAAGATATTGAGCTCTTGTAAAAACTTAACTCAACAGTTTTGAAAATTATTAAGACAGACAATAAAAAATCTAAGGTTTTGTTTACGATTCTAATTATATTCCTAATTTACTCTCATATTCACTAAATGACTAGATGAATTAAAAATATTTATATACGACTTAACATCATTGAATTTTAGTACAATATTCTTTTTTGAATGCAGCATGACTTCCGGTTCCAACCACCAAATGCTCTTTATGCGGCCATATGCAATTAACTTACGTTATACCGGTTCATTATTCTGCATCTGACGCCTATTATAACGATTATGGAGTCAACATTCAAGTTGTTATCGTTGTGTCATAGATTATTTACCAAGTGCAGCGTTAATCGTTCGTGACTGTGTTAGACGTGGTTTAAGCGCTTCAGAAACACTTGAATAAATGATTAAAACTTGTGGTGATAAATGTTTAAAGAAACTGCAGTATTCAAGTAACATAAACGATTCAAAGAAGGACGATTTGTCGTAAACGATCCAAAATTATGTCAACCAACATCTTCCACAACAACTGAGCAAATTTCACGAGCAAAGGAAATCTCGGAGAAAGTCAAACGAATTACATTTCAAAAGCTAGCTGAAAGAATCAACGTTTCGTATAGAAGTGCAAACGAAATTATCACAAAGTGTCTGAAAATATCATAGATCTTCTCTGGGTAGCATACCAAATAACTGTTTCCAGAAAGCTGACGACGCATGGATAAAACGGTGACAAAACTGCATATACTTCAAAGTAGAACATTTTTATAAAGGAAAAACTGTCACATGATGCATAACGTAAAAGATTAATTTTTTGAACTGTTTCCGTTATTTAGATGATTATCACTCGTATTTTAATGATTTTCAATTCCATTATTTACTTTCCAAACTATATTTTTAATAAATTGATTTTTGATATTTGTAATAAGAAATTGAAGAAAAGTAAATTACTATCAAAATGATTTCATAAATAACAAGTGTGAATTGCAAAGTATATATTTGAATAGCATTTGATAAATATTTTTTCACCTGTGTGATATCGAATTTTTCTTCTATCACGTAATATATTTTATTATTTTTGACATTCCCGAATCTAATTTCATGTTTCTTTGTATAAAAAGAAAAACTTGATATTTGAATAAACACGTCAAGGTGAATAAAACATTGAACAATACGTTAAACGTCAGAAAGAATTCAAGAAATCAAAATTCAATAAGTCGCAATATAAACAACAAAATTTCAATATCACACATACACACACACACACATATATATATATATATATATATATATATTACACAGGTTAATGTGAAACGATTGAATGTATGATTTTATTCTATAACATAGTTCAGCTTTAATTCCACATTCATAAATTTTACTGAATTACAAACTCGCCATTGACAATTTAGACTGTACATTGAAATTGAGCTTCTTTGATTTTTTAATAAATATTACACTGTTGAAGAAAGAGAAAGAAAATATTATTTCTCTTTATTTTCAAAATGTACCAATTTTTAATATCGTATTTGCTATTTTTTCTATAGACATCTCATTAAAATCGGTATATAAAAATTGAATTTTAACATTTATTTTATAAATTTATGTTAAATAAAAAATAAATAAGTTTATACTTGTAATATGTTACAAAGAACACAAAATTGAATAAATTATTATATCAATGACTTTTTGCTAAAATAGTTATGTTTTCAGTAATTAACTAAGACAATAATGTTTAAAACTTTAAATATGTGTACATGGCAAATTTCAGAAAATAATTTATACAAACTCAAATTACAGAAGTTCAAATCTAAAATATCATTTATTTATATAAATATGCATAATAATTTATATAATATGCATATGCATAGAATTATATAATATGCATAATATAATAAGTATGCATAAAAAATACAAATATCTGTCTTTTTATTTATCATAAATTATTTTTTGTTATAAGTTGTAGTTGTTCATTATTAGAGAATATTCAACATATATTATGGATCCATTAACATTAAATCTCACTTATTTTTAAAAAATATTTATTCTTTTTAAAAAGTTAATAGTTACACTAATTCGAATTTTAATTCGATAATGATTATTTTATGAAAATGATTTTCCGAAATAAAATCTTGATTATATATAATTTTAATGAAAAAATATGTTTAAATAATGTTAAAATAAATGAATTACTATAGAAGTAAAAAAAAAATATAATTATTATAGAACAGATGGGAAACTACGCACGTTCTCTTATTTATTAGATGATGACATAATAGTATTGTTATAGAGCTACATTATATTTGTTTGTATATATAATATGTTTACCTCTTAGTTAAACATACAAAAATGTACTTGTCAATCTTGGACGAGAATTCATTTTACATTAAAGAATTATTGTAATTTAGGAGTTTCACTATCCAACATCACAAACATTAGTACAAAGAATGATCTTATTGTAAAAAAACATTTCCTTTTCTTAAAAATTAAATACACTTTGCTTTTGTACTATGATCGTAATTAGTGACCTATATATTATACTTTTAAAGTTATTAAGCGTTGTATACATAGAAAAAAATATACATATATTATATTAGTTCAAAAAAGAAATAGTAATAAATGAATAAATAAGTAAATAAAATAAAATGATAAATTATGAAATAAAAAATAATTAATGTAAACTAAAATATTTTTCAGAGATGTTAATATAAAACAAAAAAAATTGTCAACTGCTTTTAGTACATTAATTGTAAGAATAAAGCATTCAAACTTGTTCAATACCATAATGAATATTATATAGAGGAAAATTCGTTCAATTGAAAAATAATTGCATATATGCTGAATACGAAAATAAAGCGTGTGTAATTGCTGACGCATGAATGAAACATATTCGGAAAAATATAATGGCCATTTGGTATAAATGTTATATGAAATATTTAATCAGCTTTAAGAGAACAATAGATTGTCGTGTAAAAATATACAATATTACCAAAAATGAGATTTTTAGAATAAAATTCCAAATACTCAAGTATATAATACGATTATATTTTTTAAAAAGAGTATATATGTATATATATAATATATATTAATTACTAATTTATAGACGGAATCGATACCCAAACTTTTGAAATTGTAAAAACTCATTTGAAGTTGAACATTTGACCTAACCCTAAATTAAGATTTCAATCAAAGTATTTAAATCATACAGATTCCTAACATTTTTATCTTTATTTTTTTAAGAATATTATTTATATAACACTCCTGTCTTGTGTAAAACAAAACATAAACAGTCTTATAAAGAGTATAATATAAATATATTAAAATTATGTTACAGTAATTAGATAAAATGAAAGAAATTGTGTCCTGCTTACAAGTTCTTTACTTTAAATGTAAATTATTTATGTATTTCTTTACTGTAATTTTCAAAATAATGAAGACAAGATCTGTCACCACTGACTAACTACATTTTCACATTCAAACATAATGGAAAAAGTAGCGACAAAAAGAAAATTCTTCTTATTCTTAAAACAAACTTTGTTCATGACTAGTAGCTTGTTTTTCGAAAACACTTCGTCTCATGCAAACAAGTATGTACTTCCATGTATAGAAGTCACAATAAATGCATATTTATAAATGTTGGTACATTGTTCTTATGAACCATCATTCTTGTAAAAATTCAATGAAGTAAAGCTGTTAAACATCACATAAATATTCAGAATTTTTATACCATATACTTTATTATTCAATTACTAATATATATATATATATATATATATATATATATATATATATATATATATATATGTGTGTGTGTTGTCGGCAAAGTCCGACGACCAGATAAAATATGAGTTTTCCCGGCCCCCGTCAGTCAAAGTCCGACTGTGACTAGTCAATATATATATATATATATATATATATATATATATATATATATATATTATCCTGATTTATAAAATCAAAATTAGAATCACCTTCACCCTCATCATCTCCCTTTTTTGACCCGGCCAAGCACAGGTATATAGCCCTGAGTAAAGGTTATACTTCGTACTTTGACTGACGACGGCCGGGCAACATCGGAATTTGCTTACTATATATATATATATATATATATATATATATATATATATATATATATATATATATATATAAATCTTTCACACGTGTATAACATTTCCTGTTGGTAAACTGTTGATTGGTCACTCTTTATTTAATTATTTAGCGTTCCAAATATTTCGTACAAAAGTTTTCAGTAAACTTCAGTAAAGTCAAGAATACAAAAATAACCAATAAGTGTTATACACACACACATATATATATATATATATATATATATATATATATGTGTGTTTGTGTGTTATGTAAATATGGAAGATGTTTTAGTTTCCTTTAGCAGAACAAATTAATTCTTCGACTTAATTTTAATTTGCAAATACAAAAATTTATATATAATCTACTAAAAATAAAAATATTTTTTTATTTTTCATCTTCTTTAAACTCTCTATACACATCCTTTAACTGAAACTCGTAGTGATAAAACATTTAATAAGGATAATTTTAAACTTCTTACAAAGCATTTATTTACATATATATATATATATATATATATATATATATATATATATATGTATGTAAATATATATATATATATATTATTTTGGATCTTTAGTGTTGGAGAATTGCAAAACATTAGTATTAGATATACAAATTAATTCAGTGCCTTTTTTGAAGAGGAATGTTTACGGCAAAAAGGAATACAATTCAGCCCTCAAAATTTTTCCATTACTTTTACAAAACTTTTCTCCATCTTTTGGGTAACTGACGATATCTTTTTTGACTGGTAATCCCTTGTGAAAAAAGATAGTGGCTTTAAATAAATAACATTATAATGCATTTTATGGCCTCTTTCACTGTTTTAGTATTTTTTACATGTTTTATGTATCACAACACCTTCCCTCAAAGCTGAGCAAATCATTCCAACAACTTCGGCAGCTTTTTTTTCAGTTGGAATGCGAAAGTATGTAATACTTAATATACTACTTTTCGAACGCCATCGAGCTCACTACTATTTTGTGAGGTTACGTCAACTGCTTGGTCAATATGTATAATGTTTTCATATGTTAAGATTGGCACTTCAAAATACTAAAATGCAGAAAATATAATTTAATTTAAAACAGAGTTATAATTGATTTAATTTAAAGGCACAGATTTATTTCTTATACTCAATATATATATATATATATATATATATATATATATATATATATATATATACCTTTAGAATTTTTTATTGTAAATAAAAAATTGTAAATAAATTTCCTGCAACTAAATATTTTATTATTCTAAATTATATATAAAAATTAATCTTATTTAATTATGTCATTATTAAATAATAATGGCAGTAAAAAGCATACTCCCTATTTTATTATATTTATCGTTAACAAAAATAATATAACATTATTTTTATAAACACTTTTTAGGTTTCAGTACAACAATCGAAAAAATATCATATAAATGATATGTATATAAAAAAGATTCTACTTATTTTTTTTTATATTTCGTAAACGTAGTACATATTTCAGTTCATTGAATAAAATTCTTGCACTTGACAATTCAATACTTTTGAATAATTCAGGACACATAGGAATACTGTATAGGTACTTTACATTCTTAACAGAAACTCTCGACTGTTTCCTTGTCTTTTTATGTTGTAATCAAGTGCTTTTCTTATTAGACTGTAGTTGGTAGTTACATATCGATTATAAAAAGATTTCAGATGTCAGTTTGAAATGAATTTATGGTACTCCCTTTTTCAAATAATCTTGTTCATAACGAAGCTATTAAAATGTGTAGCTCATTTCACAAGTGTAATAGTATATATATATATATATATATATATATATATATATATATATATACCAAATGAATTGAGTACATAAAAAGATGTCTGAAAAGGTATTATAATTGATCATTATAAAAATTTAACTTCGTTACTTTTAGATCGTTCGAAGTCTTTTATGTATTTTTAGAAAAATGTATAAAAACAACCGTTTAATAAATATCAATTTATTGATATAATTAATTGATGTATAAATACTAAATATTTTTAAAGAAAAGTAAATATATACAAATTATTACTTGTATAATACAAAATATTACCCATACCATTTACGATTTAAATAATTCATCTTTACATTTTTTTTCTATTTTTAAATGAATATCTAATATATAATTTTACTTTTAGCTTCTTAGTAATTAAACAATGTTTGAAAAAATTAAATATTACAAATTAAATACTACATTTTAATAAAATCATCTTAGCTATATCTTTTTAGTCGTTTATATAATATTTTTAGTAATGGTATTCTTTATTAAACGTCTTTGTTTGTTTTATAAGTAATGAAAATAACACATCTAAAAATTGTTCTTCTTTAATAAGGAAATTAATTTTAAATATTTAATCCGGTTATAGACAAAAAGATAATAATATTTCAAATTTTTTTGGAAGAAATTTAGACGTAATATATATATATATATATATATATGTATATATATATATATATATATATATATATATATAAATAATAAGTTAAGAAAAATCGTTATTAATTTATTTTATAACATAAATTTTAATCATATTAAAGATCAGAAAAAATAATATGAAATTAATATTTAAAAAATGTTTTAGAATAAACAAACTACATGTACAATATTTCAATTTTGTAAGATATTTTTTATACATATATATTTTGAGAATATTAAAATATATATTTTAAAACCATCTTTATATATTGAAATCTCTATATATACACATTTTAAAACAATCTTTATTAAAAAAAAGTTGCTTGAAGTATGTAAATATATATATATATATATATATATATATATATATATATATATATTATTCAAATTACTTTTTATGTGAATTTTATGTTTTCTTTGTAATAACTAAGGTTATAAAATATAATGACTATTACAATTTTATTTCTTGACAAAAATTAATAGCGTATAGAGACTTTCAATTTTCTTTTTTTATCTTTAAATATGTTTTCATTTTTACTTTGTTTTAAATTTATTATTGTTTAATAAAATACTCAGACGTTTATATTTTTTTGAAAAAAATATATTAAAAACAATATTCTTTCTAAACTTAACTTACTGTGCAAGATAACGTTTGTGCTCGAATTTGTTTACACATTATACTTATAAAATAACTCAATAATGATTTATGACAATCAACAATATTTTAGTTATTTTATCAATAGTTAGTTAAACGAAATTATTTGTTTTCGCATGTATCATAGACTGAATTTCTTTAGAAAATTTTCTGTTAAACTTCTTTTTGTATAAACTAACAAATACTTATTTTCTTCATAAAAAAAAATCAATATTATTTTTACCATCTATTTATAAACTAAATATTTATTCAAGATATTTATAAATAATAATACGACTGTTAAGTGATATAATTTACAACGAACTAAAAATAACTTTCCAACTATAATATTTCATATTATATATATATATATATATATATATATTATATATATATATATACATATAGTATGAGTAAACTAAAACATATTTATCGATTAATTTTACGCAGAAAATATTATAAGACATAAAATTAAATATCTAAAAATAGTACGTAAAATATTTATAACCAACACGTCTACGTTGAAAAGAAACTATTTGAAGAGGAAAATATTTGATGCATTACGTTATCTGCTATTGACACACCAAATGCGAAATATGAAATGTAAAATTGTAATGATTCGGAGACTGCATACGTCACCCGTGAAATTATGGAGCTAAACGAATTGTAAACAGGTACGGCAATGCGATTCGTTCAAAATCTGTTGTACTTGGGAGTCGAATATATTTGAATTTTTCAAAAAATGTGTTAAAATATTTATATATTTAAATTTCTGTGTATATATATCTATCTATCTATCTATATATATATATATATATATATATATATATATATATATATATATATATATATATTGTTTAATAACTTCTTTATTTTGTTTACTTAAAATAAAATATTACTGATATTTGGAATTAATTAGTATTTTTTAATTAAAAATAGTCCATATTTCACTTTTTTAATTTTTTTAATTATTTTTTGAAAAAAAAAACAATTGTGAACTAATTACAATGTCTTATTGGTAAGACTGCTAAATTGTATATTGAAATTTAAATCTGTTTTTAAATTAAATCTTCTTTGAATGACAGTTCGATTATATTAAAAGTATCATAACTCAACTCTATAAAATCATTTCGAACTCTTTTTAATAAAAAATATTTTAATAATAATAACTAATACAAAAAAATATGTGTTGCAATTACATTGTTCTTTTAGCTTTTCTAAATAGCTTGCGAGATGAAATAATTCAACAATAATCTCGAGAATGATATAATAACAATAAAAGAATATAATAAAAGTCAAATACAAAACATATTAATAATTTTAGCTGTATCTATATACTGCTGACTATCATAAATATCACGGAAATATCTGAAAATTAAATTACTTTAAGTTTATCACATTATAAAAAAAATATAGGTAAAATCACTGAAGAGTAAAGAAAAGAAAAATTAGTTATTAATGAAATGAAAATGAAAGCAAAAAATTGTTATATCTATAAAATGAATACAATTAAATTACTATTAAAATAAAAATGGACCATTTCAGAAAAATAAAGACGGCATCCTCATATCATTCTACGTATAAACAATTCAGCCAATTATATATATATACATATATATATATATACATAATTTTTAGAGTTACGAGTATGATTATATAATAAATACCAACAATTTCAAAAATTAAAAGTGTAAAACAGTTAAAAAAACTAAAAATTATTAACAAAGAGATGAGGTATACTGAGGAGACTACGAATCAATCATATTCACAATTATAGTATTGATATTGTAACATAATTAAGTTTCACAAATAAATCGCTCACCACCACAAAACCTCACCAAATACCATTAAAGATTACTAATTTTAAACGATTAATTATTTAATTTTGCTAATGTACATTTAGATCTCAATTACATCTTCTAAAATAGAAAAGTCTTTTAACTACGAAAAATATTTTTTCCTTTTCTCTATTGTCTAAAAATAATGAAATCATATCATTTTAATCAACACTTACACACTCCTATATATATATATATATATATATATATATATATATATATATATATAAAGGTATATTTTTACAATTAGAATTAAAGGAAAATGTTTGTATGCTATCAAATTCTACTAATATATAAATATATATATATATATATATATATATATATAAATATATATATATATATATATTTATATTAGTAGAATTTGATAGCATACAAACATTTTCCTTTAATTTAATTGTAAAAATAAACCTTTTTCGTTAATTGTTTTTAGGATTCAGTCAAGCCGTAAATTTTTCATAAACTTTAACCCGTGAAGTCAAGCGATTTAGCAGTTCCGTAAAAATTACCTTCTCTCATGTATATATTTGTGTAAGTGTATATATGTATATGTAAAATACTTTTTATTTTTTAATTAAGTTGTTTACAAAACCTAATTATTCATATACATATAATTAGAAGTATATATAAAATTATTAACGTTAAATATACAAACTTTTTTTAGTATAAAAAAATCCTCTAATTAAGGTTTTTACATCTTAATATAAATAACAAATTTAATGATTTTAAAACATACAAATTATTAACAATAATTAATGTTAAATATTTGACATTCCGCTATTACAAATATTCACATCAATTCAATAATTATCCTCAGTTGCTCTTTTCCTTACTCGTACATTATTCTCAGTATTTCGTTAAGAGTGCATCATTTATCTATTTAAAATATTACAGTTCGGTATAATTACAGATATTATATAATTGTGTTAGTCCATTTTAATTATTTTTGTTCATAAAAATTATTGAAATATTTTTGAGTTACTTGAAATAATATTATATGTTCACAAAAAAGGAAATAATTAATGATTAATGAAAATGTTTACTTGAAACTAATTTAAATTATCAATTCATTTTGTGATTATTATCAAGATATATATTCTTACTCGAGATTTTGTTAATAAAATACTGAATTGTTTTTTAAAACAAGAAATATTAATCTACCTAAAAAACGAATATATATATATATATATATATATATATAATATATATATATATATATATATTCTTTAATCTGCTATTTCAGTATTTGTATATTAGAAATAACTTCACCAAAGAATAAAATGGAAATTGTTAAAAAGTTTATTCGTGTTTTCTATTATAAAATGTGTCATTAGCAATTAATTTCCGTCTGGAGATTTTAATGAAAATTGAATAAACGAATTTTGTCTTGAATAGTTTTCAGCCCAAAACTAAGAAATTGTTTTAAAATTGTTCAGAACTTAATTTCTTTTCAACTTGAAAAAAGTCAAATTTAATTTTAAACAAGCCACAACTTCAACGTTCTATGAATATATATAAAAAGTCCACGTCTTTTCAAATCATATCAAATAACTCGTAATGCAGTCTCAAATAATATTAAAATTTATTCACGTAATATACTTAATCTCTGAAATTTTTTCGACAAATAGTAAAATTTAGTTTTTTTTTGTGAAAAATGAATTATGCAAAAAATCACCTTGTTACTGGAATATCTAATTCGTTTAAAATGCTCCATCCGTCCAACTGTGCTTTGTTGTTTGCACCACTCTTCCATTGAAGTGCTCGACGAGATTTCCATTGCGCATTCACTTAATGACTGATGTAAATTTAATTAGCTGTTATTGTGTTTATATAGATCACGAGACCGTTTGATTAATTAGTGCAGGTTTTCATTGACTCATCTTTCATTGTGTATTCACCTGAATAATGCGTAACTTGATATTAATTCTGCACATAATTGAGATCGTTAATTAATCAAATAAATAATCAGTAAACAAAAATTACAACATGCAATGAATTATATATATATATATATATATATATATATATATATATATGTAATTTCTGTTAAATCATTACAAGTTCATTTATAATTTACTACATATACATACATACATATATATATATATATATATATATATATATATATATATATATATACATAACAACTTGTTTATGAAAACCTCTAATTAAAATAAATTTCACAACAAATATATTTCGTATAATGTTAATAAAGAGCTAATAAGGTTAAATTGATTTTTTAGGAATTAACATATATTTTAATTAGAATAAAAAACCAAATTTCAATTGAAATAAAATAAGTTCTTCAAAAGTATAATAAAAAAATATACAAATAAATAACATGAGCAGAATAGTACTCTTTTTAATGGTTCTATCAAAGTTTATACTGATTTTTTTAATACAGTAACATATAAGAATGTTTTTAGAAATTTCTTTAAGTATTAGGAAAATCTTTTGATTTTGATTGTAAATTCAAACCAAGAAAAATCTATTAATGCATTCAAGATTTTTCATAAATTCTGTTTTGGAACGTCGTATGGATATATTATGCTATAAAACAAAATAAAAAAAATATGGAACGAAGATATAATCAATTTCATTTATACTTGTGATATTTTTTTTCCTTCATCTTCTAGATCATCTGAGTGTCTGTTTTCCACTAGTTTCGGTTTTTGTACCATCTTTGAGTAGATATAAAAGTATTTAACATTTACTTAAAAATAGTACATGTAGAACGGATCAGATGACCCAAAAATACGAAAAATTTTAGGACAGAATAATATAAGAACTATGAATAATATATTCTTATGTTAATCAATATATACTACATTGTTGAATATTTACATAGACTTTTTTATTATATATAACGATTAGTACTCTTCTGTAATATATATTCATACATAAGAATACATTTTTAAACATACTTGAAAATGGGACGTGGATTCAAGAAAGAGATCTGAAGCATTAACTAAAAAATCTAGTAACTGTAACAATATATATGAAATATTTTACACTAATATAATAAAAAAAAATATGCTCATATCAGTAATTTAAATACGAATCTGTACAAAAATTATATGCATATATATATATATATATATATATTAGTTATTTTGTTATTAGAATCAGTAAAAAATAGAGAATATTTATACAACCGAAAGTAATATGCTATTGAAATGGTTTTTTTTATTAAAATTTGCACTTGTTAATATAATATTTAACTTATGAATCTTACTGCAATCTAAGAATTGTAAAATTTCACAGATAAATAATATTTTTTGAAGTATTTTTTTCTAAATTAAACTGACAAATAAATGAATTAAATTTAGTTTAAGCAATAAAAATGTACTTATTTTTTTATCATGATTTAGTAAAAGTATGTTTTTAGGGCTTATATTTAATAAGATATTTTTACCAGCATTTTTTATCTGTTTTTAATTATTTAAAAATCAAAATTTCTATTCATTAATGATCTATCTACATTTTTCAATCATATTACCAAACAATTAACTGTAAATAATAATTATTTTACTACTGTATTCTTAATAAGAAAATATATTTCATATTAATTACACAAGATTAAAAATTTTAAATATATTCTTAATATATATGAAATTTAACATTTTTTTATATGTAAAAGTTAATCAATATTAAATGAATATATATATATATATATATATATGTATGTATGTATGTATTTATGGTAAACAAATTTATATACAAATTTCTAGAACTATTTTTTTAATTATTAGTAAACTATTTACTTTTATTAATAATATTTCTTAATTAAATTTATACCTCAAAATATTTAATATATATGGTTAAGGTAAAATACTTTCTTATATTAATATTTGATAGATATTTACTAGGACAAATTTATTATTACGTCTTCATTAAAAATTTTCATCTCGTCGAAATCCACAATGCTGAAAATGTACCGTAAAATATGACTTAATAAATACTAAAACATATTACAGTCTTGTGTTAATATTAAAATATCTATAAAGAAAAGAGGTCAGAAAATTTCATAACACTCTTCTTGAAATATAATATAATTTTGTATATATATTTAGTTAATGCGGTTCCTATTCTTTGATGTTCACAGTTTACAATTTATGCTGAGCATCTCATTTTATTTCATTAGAAAGTTTATTAAATTTATCTTATATATAAAAGAGAAAAAGAAGTTGTATGAAAGATGAAGTAGTAATGTTAAATATAAGAAAAAAAATTACTGGATATATATTAAAGTTTTCATATTAAAATTCAAAATCTTAAATATTATTATTTTATTCCTTTTGTTACACTTCATTTAAAATGTACCATATTAATATAATGTATGAAAATTCACTAAGGTATATATACAAAACTTTTTGCTTATATCAAGTGTCATCTTATCAAAAGATAACACTGTTAAGAATTTATACTCAGACGAATGTTAATAAATTTTGATTTATATGTAGTTTAAATTTACATTTATGTAACAGTTTCAGTGAAGTGATAGTATATATAAATATCAAATTATTATAAAACGAATACTTTATAATATATATATATATATATATATATATATATATTGGGTGTAAAAAATAATTCGGTGCTTTTAAATTGAATCAATCATAACTCTGTTTTAAATTAAAATATTTTCTCATTGTTTTCGGATTTTGAATTGATAACCTTAATATTTAAAATCATTATACATCTTAACCTACCAGATGACAATCTCACAAAACGGTACTGAAACGATAGTATCCGAAAATTATATTACGCATAGAATATTTTTAGTATTCCAGTAAAAAAATGCTATCAAAGTCGCGGGAATGATTTATTCAGCTTTGAGGAAAGATGTTGTGACACATAAAACATCTAAAAAATGATTTCAAAGGTTTCGGATGGATAATTTTGATCTTTCCAATCGAAAACGTCCCGTAAATCCGAAAAAAATGAAGATGAGTGCTTGAGCACCTATTAAATTAAACTAAACAGGGACACGCTCAACAAATTGGAGCTACGCAGCAACCAATTTTCTATTGTCTACATCAAAAACTATACTAAAACTAAAGAGAGCTTGCATAAAAGTTATGCGTTAGTCATCCAACAGTTCTGGATCAAAGGGCTAGAAAAATCAAAAAATAGGAAAATGTATATAAATTTGAATGTCATAAACCGTAATTATTTTTCTATCAACCTAACATTAATACCAATAACAATAAATATTTATTATTCAGGGTAATTCCATAAAAATATGAACATTTTGAAAACAAAAATTAATTAAATATAATCGACTTGTAGATAAAAAAAATAATACATAATTGTTTTTACGTGTATTAAATACTCGTAAGTATATGATAAATAGTTGTATTGAAAAAATACTTACAGAAATAAAATATAATACAAAAACTTTAATGGAAAATATTTTCTAAGTCGTTAACTTTAGTTTATTTAACTTTGATATATATCTCCTCATTACTTATATTAATATAAACTCTTTTTTTAATTAATTAATGCGCAGTACATTATTTCAATTAAATTTGTTATTATTACCACTGAAAAGTTTCGTTACATGGTAAAATGTAGTTAAATATTATTAGTTATATAAAGTTGTTTTATAAATCTTTATTTTTTCTCGTCCACATAATTGTTTTTCCCTACTATTAACAAATGTCATATATCTTAAAATTACACACTTTCATTACATTTATTTAATATTATATGTTTGAAACAAAACTTACATATTGATCAATTAATCACAGATTAATTATTCATGTTTTAAGAATTACATAGAATTTCGTAACTACTGTTACACGGAAACAGATGACAGCAATGTCTATTATACACAGACTCATTCTCTATTATTATTCAGGATAATTGGGATTACGATCTAAATTATATTTGAATTAAATAGTATATGTAATAACAACATTGAACCCTATAGTAATTGTAACAATACCTAATTGCTTTAAATATTTATCAATGATATAAATTTTGTAAAAAATTCTATTATTTAGAAACAATTAATACATTTCATTAAAATATTTTTTTTATATATTTCGTATTCCTGTTCTGAATTTTTATAGTTTTTATAACTTTAAATTTTTTTTCACACAGAAATTGTATGTAATGAATTTACTTATATGAAATAAAATTATTTTCTAAGTATATACATATAAGATCATCAAGTGAAAACTTTTCAAAAATATGTATATATATTTTAATATCTAACTTTTTTCACTTTTAAACACAACTCTTTATTGACTTGCAATGATAAAATATAAACAGAAATTAGTATGAATTGAAATAAATAAACTGTTTTTGAAAAAAATATATTATATTTTTTTCTTCTTGAAATAAATATTCAAAAAAAGTTATGCCTTCATTCTTTTTCAAGCCACGTGATAACGTCTTTTTAAAAAACCCTTAAATAAATTTATATTTTTGTACTATATAAATAAACACACACACACGCATATATATAAATATATATATATATATATATATTCATCGTCCTTTATTCATTTTTATAAAATATTTTATATACAATATTTTCTTCCAACCTAATGGTATTTATTTATTTCAGTTTTATATTGGGATAAAGCAATAACCATCGTCCGCGTTTACCTAAAGCGGATATAGACTAGAAAATTACATTTCTCGATAAAAAGAGCATTCTTATATTTGATATTTCAATAGAATTTCTTTCTTTCTAGCCATAGTATAACGACTTGTTGCGTTATAAAAGAACATGTTGTACTAAAAACATTATAAAAAACTAAACAAGGCGATAACATTTGTGAATTGAAAAATAATTGTACAATTTTTAAAATAAAAATTTTAATTAATGTTTCAGGCTTTAAATTAGTGTATTTTTAAGAGTTATCGTAAGGTTAAAATTAAACAATCATAAAAAAGGTCAATCAATATTTCATTTTACATAGAAGCTCTCGCACCAAGAATAATTACATGACTGTATATGGAACCTATTATCTTATCAGTAAAAGAAATAAAACATACGTTGAAAAAAATAATTAGTAAAAAGTAAAATTTTTGTTTTTTGAAACGTTTGTTGACGGATTTTCTTACATTTATTATTATTAATTCGTGCTACCAATCAAAGGAGTAAACATATTTTACAATTAAATATTGTACATATTATTGAATTATATTATTATATATTCATTCTATTCAAAAAATGCAAACACAGATTCATATTTGACGATCAGTCTGCAATAAGAATTCTGAAAAAATATGCTGAACCAGTTTAAATTTTAAACTTCAAAAATACCTTTTAACCTCTTTTAAAATTCAATCAAAATGCACTTAATCCCTCTTTAACGCATATGAAAGAAATGCAAATTCTTAAAGAAATATAATTCATAATTACTTCAACAATTCCAAATAAAAACAAATAAAATAACAAGTTTTTATTTCGCCAAATAGCTATTTCGTTAAAAGTATTTACTATAAAAATTTACAAAATATCGTATATTTGATCATTCCTACTTTTAATAAATGTTAACAGAATGCCATTTAATGCAGTTAACTTTATAACACTGCTAAAAACATCTTCAAATAATTAAAGTTACACCAAAATAAAAAAAATAATTTTAAACTAAATTTATTTTCTTAAAAAAATATTCATTTTATTCATTATAAATAAAAATATATTTAAATTTGAAATATAGAAGCTCAAAAATTATATTCTTTATGATTTAAAAGCACTTTTATTAAATAGAATAGAATAGAAAATTAAGTTGTTTCTTAAAATATAATATCTTAACAGAAAAATAATGTTTTAATAATGCAAAGATCATATTTTAATAAAACAATCTACTTTTACAAAAGTATAAAATAATACTTCACAAAATTACAACATGCAATACAAAATTATCCTCTGTACAATATAAAACTACTATGGCCATTCAACTTCTTTAAAATAATCTTTTTCATTAATATTTCAATTTCAACATTTATGAAATGTGAAATATGACAAAATATATAATAACTCGATTGAAATTTCTAAGACTGTTCATATTTCAATACATTTAAAATTTAATATAGATGAAACATTCATTTCATGAATTCATTTCATGTTGTATAATTCATAAATAAATGAATATTATATTAAAATGTATTTTTTTATGAAAATCATTTTATAAACATACTGTGAATATTAAAAAAAGTACAAAATAAAAATAAACATATCAAATAATAAACAATTTAATTCAATATCAGAACATAAATAAAACACGTTTTATATTATTCAAATAACATCGTACGATATAAATTGTATAGGAAGTAAAGTTCATAATATCTCAGATAACGGAAAACATCGTAAATTTATTCACCAACGATTCATATGTCAGAATGCTTAACATTAACTTTACTCCATTTATTTACCGGAAACATGTCCAGTTACTAGATATACTAAACTTTGCATAGGTTATATTGAAGATGATAAACGTCCAGTAACTCTACATCAATGTCAGAATATTCTAAACTTAACTGTATAATTTCAATCACTGTACATCAATCAACACAATTCTTAAATAACTAATTTAACAAATGCATGAGAATTATATCAGTTCAGTCACAACTAGTTGTTTTTTATAATTCCCTCATCATTATTAAAACAAAAAGATTTTATTCATCATTTTTAAATAATATATATATATATATATATATATATATATATATATATATGTTGAATTTTAAAGATAGTTTTTGCCTCATCGAAGTATTAGTTCTACATTGCTAGTTTCATCAGGCCTACCTTCTTCACTTAAATTTTAGTAGTCACTAAAATCTACCTGGAAATAGCACACATGTCGAAACTAATAATGGAGAACAAATGCTCAGTTGATTCAAAAGGAGGAAAACAATTGGAAATATGCATCAACAAAATTACTAATAAATATATAATAAGATAATATACGTGAATATATATATATATATATATATATTTATATATATATATATATATATATATATACATACATATATACACATACTAGGAGATAGAATCCAATAATTTCTCTCGCCGACATTTAAAATAAAATTATAATGATTAATTGCATAACATTATGAACTTTAAATAATAAATCATCGATATATACTTTTTTGTTCGTAGCACAAAAAATTGTGATTTTTGTTAGAACAAAATGATGAAACAAGCATATAATTTTAATGTTAGTTTGCAGAAAATATCAATTATATTTGATAATTATGTTATTCATTTTTGAATATTTTTTTATACTTTAGATTTATTCATTTACACTTATTTAATTTTTAAACAACATTATGCATCTAGAACAAATATCTAGAAATAAAATTTGAAAAATTGAAAATTAAAGTCATCTGTTATAAAGATATACGAACAACAATAACTTGTCTATTAAAAAGTGTTGAAATTGATAAAGAATCGTTTGTTTATTGACAATGACATTCATTTTTATTACAGGATTTTTTTTTTGAAAATATAGAATTAAATGAATTCTTCTCTGGAAGAAACATTGAAATATTTACTACTGCAAATTTAAAGCAAACAAATGTAAATATGATTCAGAGTAAAACTCAACAATACAAATACCACTAAGAAAGCCAAAGATACTTCAGTCACCTAACTTCCACCTAAATCAACCTAACTTTGTTTTCAAGACGTCTTTGCTACGTGAATAACTATTATTTCATAAAAAATACAAATGTGATGAATTGTTGGATTGTCGATTTATTTTTGTTCAGAGTTTTATCTAGACTAGAAGCTATTATCCTTTTTATTATCATACCTCCCCCAAAAGTAAACTAAAAATTCACACATTCCCTCCTTTCGAAGAGCAATTAATAATGGATAAATTAAGTAATTGACACTAAAATTTTATTTTAATATCCTCAGATACACAGAAATAGTAAAGAACATTTTATTCTTCGGGAACATCTTTCTGTCTTTCAGCATGATTATGACACAAAGTCCTCAGTATCATTTAATGAGATATTTGTTGCTGCTTCTGATCAATGAGACCATAAATTCGGGATATAATCTAAACTAAATTCTAAAAAAAGCAAATACAAAAATGTTATAAAGGATAGTCTCGTCTTTCCACTAACCCCTTTACACCTCCACAAATGAGGTACACCTCACAGGTAAAGGAACCTTGATGTAGACAGTATGAAATTTATGACAGTTCGATACTTACGATAAATTTGCATTTATATTTGTCCTTCAATTTACTTAAAACAAAAATTATTTTACGAAATCCACTATCTATGTATTTTATAAAAAGTTCTGAAAATTATCCTTAATTGTCAACATTCATTACACTAATTAGTAGGTAATATTAGATTAATTAACATTTTCTACAATCAATTCTATATTTACCAACAAGACACGTTATACTGTATCATCTTTTATGAAATAAACTTGACTTTTCTATGTGATTACTAATTTCAATAAACAGATAAACTACACAATTTCGGATTAAAGAAACATTCGCTAAGTGAATATTATTCATTTATTTTTTCTTATAACAACAGGTTTCAGTGCGGTCTTATAAGAAACTAATAAGAAATTGATTTATTAATTCCATCTAATCAGTTTCTAATAAAAATCTGGAAAAGCACTCTTATCATAAATAAAAGTATCTGCATATATCTCTGTCTCTCTTTCTTCCTCCACATATACATACACATACATACACACATATATATATATATACATATATATATATATATATATATATATATATATATATATATATATATATATATATATATATATATATATATATATATATCGTGTAAAAACGCATGCCAACATTTAATTGGTATCAAATATTTTGTTGTCATGGATACACATGTTAATAAAAAGAAGATGGCATTTGTACGTGATTTTTTGTAGAGGAACAATACTCTATTATTAAATTTTTCTGTGAGAAATATGCGAAAGTGATGAAATTTTTCATCAAAATTAAACTGAATTTAAAAAAAATATCTTTTATAGACTGAATGTTATAATTATTAACATTTTTTCATAATAAAAAATAATATTAGTTAATAAAAAATAATATCCAAATCATTTAATTGTTACTACAATATTTTAAATCAGTTTTATTCATTCATTTATAATTTGTAAAATGTATATCTTTAGCATTAGAATTTCTATAAGACAATTTAATAAAATACTAATTAATGGAGATATTTGCGATTCTTATAAAAACATTTCTGTCTACTACTTGAATTTTCAATATTATCATTCTTTCAAAATAACTTCAATAGAAAACAGAAAAATTTCTGCTATCTCCCTGTAGAATAAATTGACTTTTTTGTGTAAATCTCGAGAGACATTGAAGTAGCAGGTAACAAACATATCAGTATTGTAACTCACCATGTCTCTCTATTTATATTGACATTTCGAATCTTCGATTTTAAATTATGTCTATCGTGTATTTTACCACACTTTGACAATATTAACAGACAGCTGTACATAAAACATAAATGTAGCATTATATAAGCAGTTCATATATATATATATATATATATATATATATATATATAAATATATATATATATATATATATATATATATATATATATATATATATAAATATATATATATATAGATATATATATATATATATATATATATATATATAAATATTTTCTATCCATTTAACTGTGTCAATGACTGTAGAAATTATCAACACTTGTTCTCAATTTTATCTTTAATATTATAAGCTATAGAACAATGATATTATTTTTAAAATAAAGTTAAAAAGTGTCTATAAATAGGATTTTAATATATACTTTTTATATCTGATTTATATAACCTTAATTGATATCATATTTTTTATTTTAAATAATGCATATCGATATCGCTGCTGTCAAATTCTTATACACACAAACACACTACACATACACACGCATATGTTTAATATATATATATATATATATATATAATTGAAAAAAATGTAAAATTTGAATTTCGAATAATCAGGACAAAATTTTCATGTAAACATGACATAATTTAAGCTATGAAATAAGAATGCAAATTCGTGCAGTATAAAAACGCAGTTATCTTAAATATAATCTAGCAACAAAAATATATGACAAATGTATGCGAATCTAGACGGAAATTTAAATAACAAATTTTATAATATAATACTGTAGTATAAACATATTTGGGTCACTAGTCTTAATTATAAACGGAATGAGTTCATAGTAATAATGTTTCTTACAATAAAATATAAAAAAATTATAGCTAAAACATTATGAATTATATACAAGCAACCCTTAAATATTCATACAGTAATTTCATGTTGTAGACTATCTCTTGAAAAAAAATGAGAGATAGTGCGTTGAGTGTCATCCAGCATACCGGTTATTCATAAAATATAAGTAACAAAATCATGGAACATCTAACATCTAACTATTTTTAGAAACGTTGCAAACAATGTTACGTTTTACATTTCAATAAACTTTGAAGTACACTTTTTCTGTTTTATTTTTGTATCAATTAAACAAAAATATTTGTATTTGATATTTTTATATTTCTTTGTATAGGATACCTAAAATGAAAAAGTTTGCACATACAAAATAATATTCATATCACAACAATACTTATCCAGCAACCATAGATAAACATACACACACGCATATTATATATATATATATATATATATATATATATATATATATATGAGTGTAGACATTTGATTTCATGTGTACAAAATTTCATGCATGGATCACATGCAGATGAGTAGACGTGCGGTGTATGCATGTACACGTAAACAAAATTAAAATTTCATATCATTAAAATTATAATCACTTGTGTTGCAGAAAACATAACGAAAAAGTAAAGCGTATGTTTTGAATTTAACGTTTACATTTATATATACAATGTTACATTTTTAAATTTGCAATATCCGAATTGTTTTTTTTTAAATTCGTTTGTATAAAAAAATTATAAATTAAAGAATATTTTGGAAAATTTCAAATATTAAAACTGTACATAATATTAACTTCTCCAGCAACTTTTTAGCATACACTTTTCATCACTTAAATAAAAATTCTTTAATGAACAATCCACGCTTGATATTCTTTTGTTGATGATATGTGTATTCTGTACGTTTTGGTACCATTCTTTCACTTATCTATATTTAGAACTCTTTGCGATTTCTTTTATTCATGTCTAAAAATAAACGTAAAACATTGTCCACGAGTTTTAATTCTGCGTATGTTATAAATGAAAAAGAAAAAATTTGAAGATATTATCAATAGTTTGAAAAATATAAAAATTTTTATTTGTATTTTTTTCAAGTTGCTTTAAATAAAAATATTTTAAAATGTACAATTATATGAATAATAAAACTATATTCTGTTATATTCTGTTTTTGTTGTATACATAGATAGTTATATCTACATATATATATATATATATATATATATATATATATATATCCATGTATGTATTAATTATTCATTACATTTCAGTTGATTATAATAATAACAATTTTTATGTGATAATAAAATGTAAAATCAATATATTTCCATGATCACAAAATACTTAATTCTTTTTAAGATACCTTTTTACACGGTATATAAAAATAATAGAATGAAATATGTTATTTCATTTATTTACTGTTCATTTAACAAATTTAACTCTTCACTATAATAAAAAATTATTTTTTTTAACAGAAACGGTTTTTTTAAATATTATGTTGTTTAAAATGTTATTTGTAAATATAAATAAAAATAATAAAACTTCAAAGGTAAATAGATTATTAATTTTCTAAAAAAATATTTAAAAAAATATAAATCATCTACTATGTATTTTGTTATGGTGAATGACCTCATTTTAACATAATAACAGAATACTAAGAATTGACTTCAAAGATAATTTTTCCTGGTGCGTGTATAGCAAACATTTACTAGAAAATTTTCATACATCCGCTCCACCTACAGAATAGACCATTCCCTACTTCATCAAACAACAGTGCTTCTGAATTTAATCAACCTGTACATCATTCAAAATTCATGAACTTACGTCTCTGTACATAAACGACTTAAATACCAACAATAAGTTAAATACACTAAAAATGTATTCAAAATTTTTAGAGACTTATTTAAGTTCAATTTAAATAATTATAATTTCCGAACATTTTTAGTAGTAGTAGCTTAATTTTGCCTATATTTAATTGAGAAATACTAAATTTTGCTAAATTATAAAGTATTTTTACATATGAACTTATAAGACTACATTTCATCCATTTAAGGACATGAAAATATATCTCATCGGTTATTTTATTAAGTAAATCATCTTCACAACTCATCATCCGCAGGGTTCTAAGGTACAAGAAAGTATCTTTTCTGACCTTATATGATATCAAGATTGATTCATTTTTTATGTAAATGTATATAAACAACTATAAACATTGAAAAAAATAAAAAAATAAATAAAATCATTCATTGAACGTTATTGATCAATGTTTTGGTGATCTCTTTGTTAAGTGAAGAATCTAATATGGAAGTGAATTTAGCCACAGTACCAAAACTATATTGTATTTTTCTTTTATTTTCATTGCATAAAAGTTTTAAATATATTTTAAAAGCTAGCAGATAATTAAAAAAAAGTATTACAATTTATAATTTTATTTATCAACAATTTTGAAAGCATACATACAGTTCATTGTGTGGTGAAGAACGTAACTTTTGTTGTTAAATGAGATCTATATCAAATGACAGGTGCATTTCGAAATATCTCAAAATGATCAATAATTAAGTATTAATAATTTTATTTAGACTTTTGTATAGTCATGTAAAGTGAAAAATAATTTTTAAAAATAAATAGTATTATTTCTTAATTTCTTCAACACTTTTATAATGAAATCATGTTTATTTTTTTAAAGATCTACATTTAGTTCACTTACATTAAACATTTGGATACAGCATAAGAAATGAAGCCAGATAAATATTAAACTCTCTCTCTCTCTCTATATATATATATATATATATATATAATCTAATTCAAATTTAAAACGTATTTGTAATTAATGTCAGTAAATCATGAATTTTAGTTTTATAGCTCTGTGTTAGAGAGGTTTGTAATTATAACATGAGTGATCCAACCACCCGGTCACTATAGAACGTGCGATTTTGAAACTAAAACTCATAATAGTTCACATAAATGTCCGAAATTAAGTTCCTTAATACTTGTAATTGTCAGATACTACTTGCTACAATACGACTCTCTAATAGTTGTTTTATTATTTAAAGCAGATATTTGTATGTATTTATGTATGTATGTATATATATATATATATATAAGTATACATAGTAAATGAAACCCCTGAAATATTCATTATTAAGGAACCTAACATATTAAAAATTGGAAATTATAGTAGATGAATTGTTATTATTTTAGGTTCCTTACTAATGAATATTTTAGGGATTTCATTTACCACATATAGTCGTATATATATATATATATATATATATATATATATGTATATATGTGTATATATGTATATATATATGTGTATATATGTATATATATACATATATATATATATATATATATATATACGTTATGTTGGTGGTTTTCATTGTCTTTGCATCCTCAGATCAATTTATCTATCTCTACTATTAGTTTTGAAACGTTTATTATATTTTAATTCATTCTAGAGATAACCTTTAATGTATATATATATATATACATATATATATATATATATATATATATCTGAAGAGAAATACCTCCCAAAACTAATAGTAGGAAGTATAAACACAGATGAAATAAAAAGGCGAAGATTATCAGGACAATTTATTAACGGGATGAAAGGTACAAAAACATACAATTATAATTATGTATGTATATATGTATGTATATATATATATATATATATATATATATGTAATCTCTTAAAATATTTATTATCGCAATGTACTGTATAGAATTTAAATGGATTATTGATTTGAATTTTAAGATCAAACAATAAAATGAAATGTCGAAAGATATATTGCTGATTTGAAAATAGAAGATACAAGAAAATATATATTTAAGTATAATGTAAATGAAAATATACCATATCATTCAAATAAATAGACTAGAGTGGAGTTGAATTATTTAAAAAAATAGAAATGATCGGCAAAGACACCATCAACTTAAAACCACAAAATGTAAAAGGTTTGATAAAAAAAAACACAAAAGAATACATAATAGAAAAATAAAGTATCAAAGTACTCCAGACTAGTATATAAAACAATAAAATACGACAAAGGATATTGATGACGTACAAGATTTCCCATGTGTATAATAAAACTTCATATATTTGCACTAGACATATAAAGATTCAAATATTTCGTATAATTTAGAAAATATTTTTAATATATATATATATGAACTTAGCAGGTTCATTTCAATAAAAACGCCTTTTTGATTTTTACTATATTTTTATAAATAAGAAAGTTCAATATTACACACAAAAAAAAATTTTTGTATGTAAATATTTTATATAATTACTAAAATATATGTATACCACATAAGAATACCATAGGATATTTTTTTACTAAACGTAAATTATTAACCTACGAACACATGTAATCAAAAGAAGATAAAACAATTTTATTTAATATATATATATATATATATATATATATATATATATAGATAGATAGATAGATAGATAGATAGATAGATAGATAGATTAATAGAGAGAGAGTAATTAGATTTTCATACGAAAGTATCAAAAAGAATGCAAAAATTAAAAAGAAAACATGTTATCCTCCATTTAGTATTTTAGTTTAATTGTATTTTTGTATTGAATTGAACTAAAATACTAAATAAAAAATAATATGACTTTTCTTAACCTCTACGCCCCTATTCGATACTACTATGTGGAAACCTAAATTTAATCACCCTATATAATTATTAAATACAGCTAAACTATATGTTTACAAACTTAAAGACAAACAATTCACAAATTGTTTACTACAAACAGACGTTTTCATGTAACAAATATTAATAAAACTAAGATTAATTACATGACGACATCTTAACCAAAAACATAGATCAACAACAAAATAGTAAAACTATAAACCGTAAGCATCTGTTTTACGAACGTTTTATGAATATAAACATACGTAAAGTTCTATGAAAAGTACTTACACTGAAAAGTATTTACTTATCATTTATTTTGCGTTATTTGCATATAATACGTTGCTATATTTACCTACACTGAGACAGATTTCCAACATACAAATGTGTTATCTTAGACAAGTTGTACACATAATTACATTTTCCAGCTCTGAATCTTAAATACACACACACACACACACACATATATATATATATATATATACATGTATATATATATATATATATATAGAAAGAGAGAGAGAAATAAATATGAAATTTTAGATCGAGCATCAAGCAGCCAAGGATAAATGCAGTTAGCAGTCTACATTATGCACACGATCAACAAGAAATATTCAAAGGTTTCGGTCGTGAACCAGAAAGGATGTTACTGTAATATTGCAATAAGATACTATTATTATATGATTA
>CM068316.1:38921570-38929070 GCA_034766995.1 Acanthacorydalis orientalis
AAGTAAAACACATATCTTGTAAAAAAAACTTCAACATAATGCTTTATATCAAGAAGTTACATGATCTATTGGAATGTTTTTCATATCCTAGATTTTCATAAAAAGATAAAAACATGTAATGTTTTTATAAAAAAAATACATTTTACACTACTTAACTACATCATAGACATAAAGACACACACTTATATACATTATTCATAACAGGATGTTTTTAAACTCATTTTTATTTATATTTTTAAAAATAAACTATTAAATATAATAATTTCATGTAGATATATATATATATATGTGTGTGTGTATGTATGTATATATGTGTTTGTACGTCTATATTCATGTAAGAAGTATTGTCTTGGAAATGAAATAACTGTCAGTATTAAAAGCATTCTTAAATAACATAAATGAAAATATTCATAATATACTACATATTATCACGTACTTTGTTACATACGTTTCTTCGATGTCTGCTTATCGTCAGTACATTTTAAAAACTCATAAGACATACAATATAAACAAAAAAAAATGTCTACTTGAATTTTAGCGTTAGTATAAAAGCTTTAAATGCTTCAACTTCTCTGAAAATTACATCCGAGCTCTACCTATAAATTCTAATTTCACACCAACTACGTAACTGATTGATTTATGTAATGTACTAAATGTCTCTACAAAAATAGAACTGTGAAAAATAAAATTAACTGTGCATATATATATATATATATATATATATATATATATATATATCAACATTATATTTATTTTCCAAACAATTTAATTTGACATACATTTACACCTAGTTGTGTACGTACACTAATACTTCTACATAATTAACAGAATGAAATTTACACACGCACATATGGAACGACAATATATATTTCTCACTTGTACCAATTTACAATTTCATATGTACAGTTTTAGTTGATTCATATATTATAAAATTAATATTAAAATCTGTTTATGTGTATTATGACTATTTTATTATTAATTTTATATATTATTATTTTTATTTATTATTAATTTTATATATTATTAATTTTATATATTATTATATTACTGCAATATAATTTAACCTTTTGGTGTATATATTATTATTTTAGTTTACCTGAAACTTATTTTTATAACAGTGCAACAAATATTATTATTACTGTGTATTGGACATAAATGCTCAAACAAAAGTAAGTAAAATTTAATATCAGTATCTGTATATTTTTGTAGTAAAAGCAGTTAAATCCAACAAATATGACAAATAAAACTCTAAACTTAAATTTAAAAACATTTTTTTCACCTATCAATTTCTTTCAATTAATTCATTAATATTATTATTTATTATGATATAACTTTTATATTTATTAGGATATAACTCTCAATTTATTTTTAACTATAATTCAATGTAAAAATAACCGAAATTCAACTTATAAATTTTTTTTTATAGAAGTTAAATAACATTATTTATTAAAACAAATTAATAAATATGGTTTATATATTACATAAAAACACATTTGTATTAAATTTATAAATTATTAAAATTTATTGCTATATTTAAAATTTATTAAAGTGTATTAATCGTGATAACACTACGAAAATATGACAGGATTCACAAGAAAACAATTTTTCACTCTATAGAAATAACAGGTTACAAAAACCATAAAGGAATATTAAAAGAAAAAATAAAATGAATTAGTTTCACGTCTAACATAAATCTGTATATTTTAAATCATTTATTAAGAATTCAGTACCATTCGTTATTTTTTGTACCTAATATTGTCACAATTACCCAACATAAAAAATTGCAAATCGTTAAACAAGAGAAATCTAATTAATTAAATTAAATTTTCCCAAAACGCTATAATAAATCACAATAAAACGTTGTAAGCCAATATATATATATAACGTTAAATGAAATGTTTGTAATTCCAAATAGCAGTATTTTTTTCTATTATATTGGACAAGAAACTTTTCCTTAGAAGCGCGTGTAAAAATAAAGAAATATCACCTTTTAATTTTTCTTTAACGACATAGTGAATTGATTTTAAATTTTAAGTATAACCTCAATTAAAATAAATAATAATGTTACAATTTTTTCTCATCTTTTTAATTTTCTTATAACTGTTACATTCATTGCGAAAAAAACGATAGTGCTTTCAGTCCCTAAACTATATATTTGTAATAACATACAATCTTTTTTCAGTTTTGGTTAAAAAATTTAAATATATCTAATAAAACTATATTAATAGCACTATAACATAATTAAAATATAAAAGTATATTGGTTTAAATTTTTTAATAATAATTAAGCAACCTTTGTAAATATTTGAAATTTAAATTGAGCAAAATACCTTGATTTAATTAACAAACTCATACTCATAAAGTACGTTAAATAACACACACACACACAGATATATATATATATATATATATGTATAAATACATATATATATATATATATATATATATATATATATATATATATATATATATATATGTTAACATATTTGCTTTTTTCTATCTAAAATATTTCTTTTAATCCAAGCAAAGAATTTTCGGATTGAATGAAATTTTTATTTATCTATGTGTTTGTAAAAGTATACAAATGTACAAATAAATATGTGTATATATATGTATATATATATATATATATATATATATATATATATTATTTCCATTTATGTCGAAATTTAATACTTTTAGACGAAGGAAGTATCGCATTCCTCACTGTGTTGTCTATAATTGCATATTGGTGATAACAAATAACGACACGCAGAGTTCCCTAGCGATGGTTATATCTTTGTACGAACTATACGTTCCGATGCGTTGCTTTAACGATTAAATCAATGATGTTAATAGTTGTGAACTACAAACATTACATATATATATATATATATATATATATATATATATATATATAAAGGTTTACGTTTCAGAAGAATATTTCTTGAATTATTCCTACATTTTGATAAAAATAGTTTTGTTGAAATTGTTATAACTCAAGAAAAAATATGTGATATAAAAAATAAACGCAAATTCGAAATATCAATATTTACATACTATATTTCAAATGCAATACTAAATAGTATTATACAATTTAATATTTAATAATTATGTGCTGATTTTGGCATATTTGTAATAATATTTATTTATTTAGATCGCATTATATGCATATATCCGCAAAAACATAGTTATACATGTTTTGTAATATTTTTTTCTTTCTGACAAATTTTTCATTATATATATATGTATATATATATATATATTAACACATATCTAAATAATGTACGTAGTTGAAATCATAATTTAGTTTAAATACTCTTTGGGTATTAATATCGTCGTCAATTAAGTTAGTCCCTTCCAATCTCTAATTACGTTGTCCTGAGATTTTCAATAAAAATACCTTTTATTTTTGAAAACATTGAAAAGGAGTATTTTATTTATTAATAATTGCTTATAAATAATTAATTAAAGCAATCAAATCACAATTTATAAAATAGGTCAACAATATATACTCGTATATATATATATATATACATACATAAGCTTGGTTTTCCAATAAGGACGCAAATTTTTAAATTGAAATTAAATACAAAATTTGCACTAAAATTTTAAGTTTCTTTATTGTAAATAATAGTTGGGAGTATGCCACTCACAAATGAAAAATAATATCGTATAAGTGACCGTCGCCTACTTTCTTACAAGTAACCATTCATTTGTTAACATTTTCAATAACATTGCTATACATCTGGGGCTCTATCTCACCAACTTCTCTTGAGATTTCATCTTTAAGATCGAAAATTGTTTTAAGATTATTAACGTACACCTGTCCTTTAACGTGATTCGAAAGAAATTAGTCCAACTGTGTTAAATCTCAGGATCTCAATAGCCAATGAATGTTTTCATTTCTAGAAATAATTCGACCAGAAAATTTCGTCTTGTATCAATCAATTGTTTCACCATCTGTGTGGCTTGTTCCACCACCCTACTACAACCACATGTTCTCCAGATCAATATCATCCAATTTTGCTCACAAAAAATTGATTATCATGTTTCAATATCTTTCTTCGTTTACATAAATCGTTGTACCAGGTTGATTCTCAAAAAAGTAAGGACTAATGTCTCCACCGGACCAAATTTCGGATCAAATAATCAGTGTTTCTGTATGCAGAGGCTTCTCAACGATCATCCTCGGATTTTCTTTACCCCAGATTCAGCAGTGTTGCTTGTTAACGCAGTCAGAGAGTTTGAAATGAGCTTCATCGCTAAAGTGACTTTTTCAGAAAAGTATTATTATTCCAGTATCCAATTAACAAATCTCCAACGCAATGAATGACCGGTTGGCCTCAATTTTTGTGTTAATTAAACCTTATCACCCTTCAGAAATAAATCCTGATGCAAAATACGTTATGTTATCGTCTGAAAAAGGCCAAATTGCTGTGAACGTCATGAAATTGACATTCCTGACTCTTCCGATACACTTTCACGAACTAGGTCAATGTTTTCTTCAAAATGGCCACTACGAACACGTGTTGGTGTTTCTTTATCTTTAATCAATTCAAATTCTTAAAATTTATTCACTAATCGAAAAATTGTTGATTCAGATGGACGAGCATGTCGAGAATAAATATCGAATAATTTATGAAATGTATTTTTTACAGAATGACCATTTTCATAATTCAATTTTATTATTTCATTGCGTTGTTTTATTATATACAAAGCCATAATTAAAAATGGAAATGTTAAAAAAATACAGCTGTCAGTGTGACATCTGTGTCAGTGTGACATGTGAAATATAACCTCTTAAATAATTGCGTCCTTATTGGAAAACACTTTATTATACTATAATTTAATTAAAGGCAAATAACCATATCTACTACCAAAACCGGTGTTTTTTTCAAAAATGTAATTTTAATTAAAAATTAGGCACACTCATATATGCATATTATTTTAAAATGTAATTAGTTTAAAATAGTATATAAATATATAAATTTATTACACTATTTGAAATTCATTTACCTAAGTTTATGTTTACAATAATACTTTTTTAAATATTAGTTAAAAGTTTTCCATGTATACATACATACATATATGTAGGAGTATATACATATATATATATATATATGAAATCTCAATAAAAATTGAATATTTCTAGTGGTTTGTGTTTTGAAAATTAAGAATAAAATTTGAGTTCAAATTAACGCTTTTATGTTGAAATATGTTTGTACATATTCCTCCACTATATGCTGACTTTTCATCTGTTTTAAAATATATAATTAGATAGTACAATTTGAAACGTTATCCTTTACGTTGATAAAAAATGTTCAAACAAAGGCTATACGAGCGAAAAATAAAACAATACAGACCGACTGTTCTTCTCCTATTCAAGAATCAATCTTAAAACGAATGTACTAATCTAATTTAAAAGTTTTTTCTTGTTACATTTATCCTTTTAGTACAAACAAAGAGGATATGTATCAACAAGAACAATCTTGTCACAAGAAATCATATCCGAATGTTCAAAGAAGACGACGATGATACAAACGTCTTCGATCAAAGTAAGTTTTTTCAGAAACGACATTTTCTTCAATGCCGGTACCACATTCACTGTTATGATAGGCTAAAAGCAGCCACGTGAGATACACTGGAGTGATATGAAGTGGGTACAGGTAAAGCATAGTTGACTCGTACTATGAGCGTCTCATTTTCCGAGTGCTTCTATAAGAATAGAACATAAAAATATTCTCCGTTCACACAGAAACTACATTCACTTTAAGGTCAAAATGTGTATTATACGTGTTGATTTTTTTTATACGCTATGTCGCGTGAAATCGGTTGAATACAGTCATAATGAAATTTAACATTTTTTGTCACGTTGTGTCGTAGCAATGGAAAAGACTCGTATGTTTTTGAAATGTAATACATTTTTTTACAAAAGTTTATTTTTATAACAGAAATAGTCTGTTTTTTATTTTGTTTTCTTTTTATCATCATTACTCTAAAATTTATTCTACAGTTTATCAAATTTTCAAACAAATATTTTCAAACATTAAATCAATGAAAAAGTTAACAAATATTATCCAAAATTCGAAAGTTTTGTCTCAAATAATGTGATATTTATTATACTTATCATTTATATACCTTAAATTTTAACTGAATTTTCCTAATGTATATTTTAGTTAAGTTTATTTAAATATTTATATTTATACATATATGTATATATACATATATATATAAAATAATGGTATCAAATCCTACTTTATCATTTTTTATTCTTAGTAAGAGAAAAAAAAATTATAATATATGTATATTTTAAAACAGTACCTTATACAAAATATATTATCGTTAGTGTTTTTAAAAAAATAAATTGTAGATTAAAAATCTTTCAGCCAAAGCTATACGTACATCAGGATCACAAAACAGTGAATACACATTGCGAATGCTTAGTGAATACTTAATGAATATTTTCTAATCTGAAGTGAGAGTTTTTTTTAATCTTAGTTGTTCTATTTTTTATATTTTTTTTTAAATATTTTCTAATAACAAACAATTGAAATACTACCTAATATCTTCTTTATAAACTATGTGTATATATATATATATATATATATACATAAAGAAAAAATATGTTTGTATCTACTCAATTAACAATCTTACACTCACATAAACTACGAGTATATGTAACCATAAGTTTTCGAAAAGAAAACAAATAATTTTGAACAATAATTTTCATATCTTCTAAATTGAAACTTATTTTATTTTATTATAATATTTCTGTAATAACGAACAGTAATATCTACAATATTGTTGAAAAATCTTTTAAATAACAATCATTATACTCTGAAACATTATAAATAGTGCCTAGTTAATCAACATTGAACTATATTTATTCATCAATAATTATATATAAAAATTCTCAGAAATAAAAATCGATAATGAATCGATTACTAATTATTTGTATTAATACAATTCAAAAATCTGTGTAAATGAATAAAATCTTTTATTTAGAAAACAACAGTCGCCGTATTCTATTGAAGAAGCTAAATGTCATAACTTAATAGTGTACAGATTGCATTACACTTCAAGCCATTATGAAGTATTATATTAACATTTCCGACATAAATGTGAAGTTTATAAACTAATTTATACACAGTAACTCTTCCCTAACCGTATACAAGCTCATCAACCCGCAAAATTAACACATCATTGACTGCGGCTGCAGGTCTTGTTTTATGTGCTCAATTTTCCATTCAATCGTATCTGTTGAATTATTTTCATCGTTCGAACTCCAAAAACCATTATAGATGGATTTTCAAGTACTTTTTTAAACTTCTGATGAACAGTAAACTTTTATGTACTTTCCATACAGAAAAGTATGTGGATTTAAAAATCTCATATATATATATATATATATATATATACATACATATATATATATATATATATATATATATATATATATATACTAAACATTGTCGGTGATATTCGATTTAGATTCTAGATCAAAGAGTTTTTCTTTATT